>ML210180.1:45357-223544 GCA_004369085.1 Coprinopsis marcescibilis
TAACACACACGCGAGTTTGAACGATTCTTATGATAGTTTTAACGCTCTCGAGCCTCCTCGAGTTCGCCCCTGTGGACAAGGTACTGTGGGCAGTGGATTAGGGTTTGATAACGTTTTGCGTGCGGAATCAGGATGACTGAGATGAGATATGCATCACGGCGGTTAATATACCTCGTCGGATGTTTTAGGCGGATTCGGATTTGTCATTGTGGCCCGCGGCGAGTGCCTGGGCGCTATTTGTTGCCTCGGAGGCGCAGCTGAGGAACAGGGAGTTTGAGGCGATGTAGGTGGATTTACCGTTCTGAGTAGATTGAGTCGGGCTATATGAATCGTGCATCGGGCACAATGTGTCGTTGTCTGTTGGGAGGCAGCGATTGCCCGATCGGATCAACCGACGGTAGATGTGCTCCTCCTCGTTCCCTTCCCGTTAGAAAATCAAGAAGGCACATAGTTGGGCTGTGCTGAGGTGATACAACTTGGCATGTGAGCTGATTCTCCTAATATTGGGTTCTGTGGCAAAGGTAACAGTCGCGGTTTCGTACATAACGGTAGCGCTCACTGCGGGGCTGGCTTACAGGTGACCCGGATCCAGTGGCTTCTTTGAGCCCAACATTTGTTTGAGAATCATGTTTGGATGCGTGTGAAGGGAGTAAATCGCCTCCTCACCTCATTTCCTCATTTCGGTGGTTCCATTTCGGTGGCAATTCGATCTATTGCTTCCACTTATCGCATCTTCCACTTCACTGCAAGGGAAGGGTAAAAAGGCGCTTGAAAGCCTCGACCCTTGAGTTTGTATCTCGCTCTCCACTTGGACGGGTATGTATATAACGAACGGGAAGATGGCAACGGCTCGAATCGGGATGGAATGCTCATGATACTATAATTAACGCCTTAGGTCTGTAGACTGTAATAACTCGATGCCTCACATTGATGCATCAAGAACCGGCCTAGGGCTTCCTCACTGCGGATATGACAGGTTCCCCCCGTTTATTGTACACGGTGAGTAACTACAGCTGGCTTTTGAAGCCCTTTGCTCGTTACTGGTGTTATCTACGGTGGGAGAGGGTAACAGTCGAGCCTTCGGAATCTGACAGTGATAGCTGTCTTGTCATCGGGCCAGTAACGTTTACGGTTTAGGGGGGCGGATCTCAGATCTGAGCACATAGCTCCGACAGCCTCGCGACAATCGACAATCGTCCAAACAGATGGAGCTGGGTTCTTCTCTCTCCAAAATATGAAAAATGATAATTAACGCCACTTTTGGGAGACGGGAGGGTTCTATGTGCTGGGCAAGGGAGACTTTCGACGACTCTCGACGGCTTTTGGGCTAGGATTGATCTGGTTTCATGGGTCTGGCACATGCCTTACGGCGATGTCCGGCATTGACGCGGTAGCACAGCCTCATTTACATGAGCAGGTTCCTGGACCCACTGCAGAAGTCGTCGGAATACAGTCATCAAAATGGTTGCAAAAGGCTAGATAGTGGAGCTCTGGGAATAAATGTCCGTGAATGTGTCTGTATGGTCTGCAACCTCAAGGCAGCGTTCCAACTGCATTATTACAGCGTTGTGGGGGCGAGGACCGTGAGGCATGTCAGCCAAGAACAACTTTGTGTTTCCTAAAACGGAAAGGATGCCATGAGCCGCGGCGCAGATCGGTCACTAAAAGCCCTTTCTCTTCCCATTGTCCAGAGTAATTATTCGGGTGGCTCTGGATGTTGGAGTTGAGTTTGTGTGGGATATTGGGTGTGTTGCGGAGGAGTTGCGCGTATCGCTGGGGGGAACGGGATTACATTAAGCTGTTGACATGCCGAACCCATCAGTGCCAACAGGCCATTACGGCAGAAAGTGCTTGTGGGATTCTCTGGAAGGGTAAGATCAGGATGCATACCAGAAAATGAGTTGAGAAGGGCTAGAACGTGTTATTCGCAGGTATCCTGCAGTGTTGCAGGGCAGAAATGAGTTCTGTTGGTGCTGCATCCGTGTGTGGGACAAGAGATGGACGCCGAAATGTATCTCGATCCGCATGGGTCTAGCCGCAATTGTCTCGCCCAAATCGACCAAAACTCAGGGTGGTGGGACCAAATTAGCTTTTTGTGAGCAGGACTGGATAGAGAGGGCATTTCAGCGTATGTAGCAGCTGTCTACATATTTTTCCTGGAAATACCAGGGCAACTTGGGGCCATTTTGTGGATGGGTCTTGGTGTTGTTTGGGCGTGGGGGTGACGGGAAGAAGCCTGAGCCGCATGTACATAAAAGGAACTTACCCACACAGAATCACGTCGACTAACATAACCTAACAACTTTGAACTCCGCAACTCTCTCCTTCCACACATTGTCGTCCGGGAACTCGCTGGTCTCTACCGCGAATATTCCACAGAATTTGCCAGTGGCCTGCATATAATGCACGGCAGCGCCTCTGCCACCACCCCCCGCGGTACTCCATCTCGTAGGGGAAAATCTCCCCGATTTTCATCCGACAGCATGTCACAACCAGGCTCGAGTGCAGGGCCTGCCACATTTCACCCCAATAAACATCCAAACACCTTCATTTCTTCCTTGGACATCCCTGTCGAGGGCGCAGTGCCAATTGAAACCGGTTCAGACGATCCGCAAGAGTCAAAGTCACAATCACCCACAGAGGCCACAGACTCCAAGCGGGCGCCTCGAAAATCCAAAACAGATGCGTTGACTGCTCTAAATAATCAAGCTCGATCCAGCACAGACGAAGTCGACGAAATCGACGACGCCGAGGATACCGAAGATTTGGCGGAGAGGTATCGAAATGTGCCTCCGATTCATGTATCGCCACAGTTGAACCTTGCCACCGTGAAAACCCCTGGGCCTTGGAGATACAAAAAGCGGCCTACAAATGTCCAGCGACCATTTGGATTGCAAGACTGCCCTGAATTCTTCCCTACTGTCGAGGAATTCAAGGATCCTATGGCCTACATCAAGTCAATCTCCGACCGCGCCAAGGAATACGGGATCTGCAAGATCATACCTCCTCAGGGTTGGGAGATGCCTTTCGTCACAGATACAAAGGTAACACATTGTTCATTCCTGCTCTGAATAGGAAACTAATATACCCTCTTCATTGTTTAGGCCTTTCGTTTCAAAACTCGACTGCAACGACTCAATTCGATTGAAGCTTCTTCCAGGGCGAAGCTCAACTTTCTCGAGCAACTCTATCGCTTTCACAAACAGCAAGGAAATCCACGCGTAGTCGTCCCAACCATCAACCACAAGCCACTGGACCTTTGGTTGCTGCGCAAGGAAGTGCAGAAAATGGGTGGCTACGACGCGGTGAGTCACCATTTCATCGGTCAAAAATTATGTACGGCCGCTTACAGCTTTTTAGGTGACTCGAGGAAAGAAATGGTCTGATCTTGGCCGCACCCTTGGGTATCGAGGCATTCCTGGTTTGTCAACGCAGATCAAGAATTCATACACCAGGGTGATTCTGCCGTTTGAGCACTACACTCAACGGTCGCGAACTTCCCCCACAATGTCGCCCACTGTATCCCGCGACTCGCCGCTCAAGATTCACCTTAATCTCGCAAACATCGCGAGGAACAAGAGCAACAACTCAGGGGCCAACTCTACCGAAGCTACAAGCCCTCCTGGAAGTCCTTTAACCACAACGTCCAGCCCTCTTTCCGAACCTCCGGAAGATTCAGAATCCAGGGACAAGGGCGGTGCCTCAAGACCTCGGCGAAGCACTAGAATGGGTTCTATGGAGCAAAGTGAGTTTGGCATTTCCTTATTCGAGATGGTTGTTTTGACCCTTTTTTAGGCCCTAAAAAACCCATACCAACTGTTCCTGTCCCCGTCTTTCATGATAAAAAAGACGGGCCCAAGGACGGTTCACTTGAGGTGGGACCTCGTACCAGCGCAAAGCATCACTCGACTCATTCTTTATTGCAGCAACATTGCGAAATATGCCACAAAAAGAATCGAGGTGAAGAGATGCTCCTTTGTGACGGTTGCGACTGTGGTACGTATTTCATTTTTTTCAAGCCTTGCCCTCGTTAACGGCTCCGTTATAGGCTTCCACATGTTTTGCCTGGATCCCCCGTTGACCTCGATCCCTAAAGAACAATGGTTTTGCTTCACGTGCATTTCTGGCACAGGGGGCGACTTTGGATTCGATGAGGGGGCAGAACACACTCTATCCACATTCCAGGCCCGAGATCTTGAATTCAGGAAGCTGTGGTTTGAAACCCACCCACCGCCTGGATCTGCCAACCGAATGGTTGATGATCGGGACCCTACCGTCAACGAGTTTGGAAACATTGCGGTTACTGAGCATGACGTAGAGGAAGAATTTTGGAGACTTGTCACATCTACACATGAAACGGTCGAGATAGAGTACGGTGCTGATGTTCATTCGACCACCCATGGCAGGTATGTGTGCATGTATGCTGGTAAGACTGGTCAACGAAGCTAACGGTTGACGCTCGCAGCGCCATGCCAACGATAGAGACGCATCCGCTGAATCCTGCGTCCAAGGATCCTTGGAACCTCAACAACATCCCCATTCTTCCAGATTCGCTGCTAAGGTTCATCAAGTCGGATATTTCGGGTATGACTGTTCCTTGGACCTATGTTGGCATGGCATTCTCGACCTTTTGCTGGCATAACGAGGTGCGTATTTAACAACGACGTAATAAATGGCGTTGATGTTCACTACACCCGCTTTAGGATCACTATACATACAGCGTCAATTACAGTAAGTTATTATTTCGGTATCGAAGTTACTTTACGCTCACATGCATTCTAGTGCATTGGGGGGAAACGAAGACATGGTACGGTATTCCTGGAGAAGACGCCGAAAAGTTCGAAGCGGCGATCATGGGGGAAGCACCTGATCTATTCGAAGCACAGCCGGACCTCCTATTCCAGTTGGTAACCTTGATGAATCCCAAGAGACTGACCGACGCTGGGGTCCGTGTGTTTGCTTGCAATCAGAGGGCAGGAGAGTTCGTTGTTACCTTCCCGAAAGCCTATCATGCGGGATTCAACCACGGAGTTAGTACTGTTTCCTTTGTTGTAGTTTCAGCTGCTAACCGCCCTTTTAGCTAAACTTCAACGAGGCTGTCAATTTCGCCCTGCCCGATTGGCTTCCCCTCGGGCGAGATTGTGTCCAACGATACCGCGAGCACCGAAAGCTTCCTGTCTTCTCCCATGACGAACTTCTTGTGACCATCACTCAGCAACCGCCTTCAATTAAGACAGCTATGTGGTAAGTGCCTACAATTATGTCATATGTGCTCGTTTGATTGACGGTTTTGTCAGGTTGGTTGACTGTCTCAAGGAGATGACCGAACGCGAACTCAACGACCGAAGCAAAGCTCGGGCTCTTGGCTTGCCTGAAGTCTTGAAGGAAGAAGACACACCTGAGGAACAGCATCAATGCCACATCTGCAAGGCGTTCTGCTATCTCTCTCAGGTCATCTGCCAATGTACAAACCGGGTCGTTTGTGCAGATCATATCGACCTGCTTTGTGAGAACCAACCGCCTCACAGCATCACCCTCCGGAAGCGATTCTCTGACGATGAACTCTCTGACACACTCGCAAAGGTCACCGAGCGAGCAGGAATCCCATTCCAATGGCGCTCAAAGCTCCAGAAGCTCCTTACTGAGAGTGCACGGCCAGCGCTACGATCTCTTCGCGCCCTCCTTGCTGAAGGAGATCGGATAAGCTACCCTCTCGCTGAGATGGCGAACCTAAGGAAATGCGTCACTCGAGCCAACGAATGGGTCGACTTTGCCAACTCTTTCATCATTCGCAAGCAGAGTCGTAAACGATCAAGACGGGGACGAGGACGACTATCGGAAGCGGGACATTTCAATCCGGACGATCCCAATGATCGTCCTGACCGTGGACTCGACGAGCTTTACGCACATCTTCGGGAGGTCGACAATCTTGGGTTTGATTGCCCCGAGATCAACACTCTCAAGACCTTGGCGCAGCAAGCTGAAGACACAAAGGCCAAGGCAATCTCTTTGTTGAAAGCCACACCTGCTGAGCAAGAACGCGCTGAATTCTTGCAGAATTGCAAACGTCTTTTGTTGGAAGGCTCTTCGCTCAACGTCCTCCTCGAAGAACTCATGGAAGTTGAGAAGATCGTCGACCGCGAGCAACTCGTCAACGAACTCGAGGAAAAGCTCGAAGATGGGGACGAAGGGTCTTTGACCCTGGAAGAAGTCCGACAACTCCTCATTCGCGCCAACGTTTGCGGTTTGCCTGGCGACAATAAATACATGAAGATTCTTGAGGCTCGTCTACGCGAAGGAAACAGTTGGGAAGAAAGAGCCAAGGCCGTTTTGGACAAGCAGGTCAAGACTATTGCTGAGCTAGAGGAGTTTGCAGACATGGATTCCAACATTCCTATCGACCCCACCATCATCGACCGACTCATGGCTGCGCGTGCCAAGGCTCTAGACTTCAAGAAGCAGGCAAAGGCTTGGCTTGCATGTGCCGAAACAGATGGTAACAGGCCACGTCTTTCGGAAATAACTCGGCTGGCAACTCGCTCGGAGAAAGACTTTAGCATCCCTGAGGTCACCCAGTTGAAGAAGGCAGTCGATTTTGCCCTTGAATTGGAGACCAAATGCGAGAACGTGCTACGGAATCGGTACCAACTAGACCAAGACGAGGATCTGTTCACGACTATCAAGGCGTGGCGCGCTCAAGCTGCGGACTATATTAGGATGTTCTCCCTTCCGTCATTCGACAAGCTCAACGAGCAGGTGAAACTGCACGAGACTTGGGTGCAGGAACTTCCGTGGTACTGCCCAGAGCATGGAAAGACACACAGCGAGGAGCTGCTGACCGACGTCTTCGAGTCTACTCGACCAGACGACGACCTGCCACCCGCAGACGAATACCTCACTTGTATCTGCAATCTCCCCGTTCGACCACCACCTCCCGGTGGCATCTCCGACGCTGTCCAGTGTGACCACTGCTCCGCCAAGTTCCACGGCGAATGTGCAAAGAACGGTGGCTCATGCCCCTTTTGCGATCACCATCACTGGAATGGAACGATCAACAAGCAGCGAAATTGGCACTTCTGCTACATGCCCGTCTTTGCCAGGAAGGCTCCGGAGATTTCGAAACACTATTCCAAGGATTATAGAGATCTGGATGAAGTTGTTCGCCGTGTCGATAGGCTTTCTGCCGCTATTGGGCAGTTCCTGTCTTACACTTCCCAGCCAGCGCACCAACGACCGGATTTCATCCCGCAAGTCCGCCACTACATGCGTAAACTTTTCCGGCTTCAATTTGCGGTCTCTCCCAATCCGGAGATATCCTTCGGTCTTGATCTCGCTGGTCTCCACCGCATCCTTGCTGCGAGACCTCCTGCTACGAGAACGAAGAAACGTCGACGCCCTCGATTCACTTTCGGCCAAGATGTTGATAAGGATTGGTCAGACGGTACTCGGTGCATTTGTCGAGGAGTGACAGGCTACCTCTTGAACAAACCGCAGGTGGAGTGTCTACAGTGCCAGAGACTGTACCACGTTGGTTGCGTCTTCTATCCTGACGAGCACACCAACATGCGTCCCGTCTTTGAATGTCCGATCTGTTGTTTGAGGAGGGGAAAACCGTACAAGTTTTCTGACGTTCGCGTGCGACCACCAGGTAAGTTTCACCTTGCATACAGGGGGATTTCATATTGAATCGGTTAACAGTTCATCTAGGTCGACCTGAAGAAGACCTTTACATCAATACGGAGGAAATGCTGGAGACTTTCAGCAGTGAGCTTATCTATAAGAAGCTTTCGCAACCAGTTGGAAGGACGCTTTTCGTCGAGCTTGTCCAATACCAACCTGGGTCTGATGCTGTCAACCCCCATCCACCTGTACCTTCTGGATCTCGTTCTGGGCCGATGCAGTCTCATCACACACACTCACATCATACAATGGGACAAGCCTCCATGCCACTACCGCCTCCGCCTCCTAGGCATATGACGCCAGCATCGCAACACGAACAGATCATTCAATTGCCAACCGCAAGTCACACGATGTATGCTCCGTCACCTCATCCTCCTCCACCTCCAGCCCCAAGTCAATCGGCCTCTACTCCTTGGTCTCGCTGGGGGACGATGTCCACGCCAACCATGCCGCCGCAAACGCAAAGGAGGGCAAATAACGGCGATCGTTCACGAGGTGGAACTCCTGGGCCACAGCCAGCTAGCTCACGGAAGCGCAAGCATGTTGATGAGACACCCCGGGATGAAGGTGTACGATCTCGGTCATCATCCTCCGCGTCAGCGGCCCACAAGAGGCGCGCGACCGTCCCTAGTCCTCCCAACACCGCCAATACCAGCCCAATAAATGCTGCAGCCTCTTCCTCAACTATGCCACCACCATCGTCACTGCTTGCACCTTCGGGACCAGCACATCCACACTCGATGAAGCGTTCTTCGCCACCTGCTCAGTCCCATACTCCGAAGACGCCCATCTCACCCCCTTCCAGACCTGTTCAGATGCTTTCTCCTTCGTTGGCTATGATCGTTTCGCCCACTAATGAGGCTCCTCAAACTTCGCCAAGGGTTGCCTACAATATACCTCCGATTAGGAACGGTTTAAACGGGAACTCGCCTACTCTTCCTCCGGTCAAGTCTTTGATTGCTGCGAGTGACCCCACGAGGTAGACAAGGTTATAGAATAGTCATTTTATTTGGTTTTGCATACACTTGGTTTGCTTTTGAAGATTTTCACGCTTTGCGATTGTTACGATCTCGTTATCTTTCTTTTTTATCCTTGTGTGACCTCCAACACACTTTCGTCGCGATTCCTCCCCCTTGCTTCCTTATGTTTTCCCCTCCGTTTGCTTAGCTATGTAGGTATTCATAATACACGTTTTCAGCACAACAGGCTTTCGTAGAATGTAGCACAAGTTTACAAACCGTTGACTTATTGACACAGTGGGTGTCTATATTATTATTTCGAATCGCATCGCACTATGATTGATGAGAATGAGTTACTCGCGAATGTTCACCGCAACGGACTCGATTGGAAGTCTTAGGTATACAATGATGTAGTTATTATGGTACAAAGGCATTGCCAGGGGGTATCGGGGTAGATGGTATAGACATGACATCGTGATAAGAATGATATGGTATAACGAAACAAATGGCTGCTCTCCAGCTTGAACACAGTTCCAGTCACACCCAAAAAAGCGAAGGAATCAAACAAGAGCCTACCAGTGGCCCAGAACGAAGCAACCGCGGTCAGTACGAGTGCTCCAAACTCGCCATAAACAAACAAATAAACCCAGGGCATACACCGATCACAGTTCGTCCAAAACAGCCTTGAGCCTGTAGTAATGCCTGGTGACGACCTTCCCGTCCAGATCCTTGCCTACTCTTCGATACCTCGCTGCATCAGCGTTAGGATCCGGGTTGGCAACAGCTTGAGGCGTATTGTCCTTGATCATCCCCTTCTGGTCCCACACAAAATTGGAGACGACGTTCTCCAGCTCCAGCGCAGTCTTCCTGGAGGCGTATTTGCAATTAGCAATGGTAAGACTGCGCAATTTGTTTGCAGAATGTTGTGTGGAAGTGGCGCTGGTAGGCCTTCTGGGCGGAAAACCAGAGCTGGGGAGTGCGAATGGCGAGAGTGTCGCAGGGTGCAGTTGCAGTGAAGGTCGGTCGATCGAGGAGGTCACCTGTGCTCGCGCTTTGAGACACGCTAGAAGCACATCGAGGAACCGTGAATCGTCAAGGTCGCAGTGAGAGTTGACAGGTGCGTCTGGAGCCATCATGTATCCTCCACTCGAGCAATCGACTCCACGAACATAGACGTCGACCAAGTGGGGCACGAAAAGCTTCCTGGATGATTGTGTGAGGGGTGAAAGGGGCGATACCGGCGGCATGGGGAATTTCTCAGAGATGGGCGAGTTCCCTTCGCTTCCACTGCTATTCTGCTTGTTTTGAGCATCTGCGACAATCTTGAGGGCTTTCCGCTGCCGCCTTTCCTTCCTCTCCTTTTCCCGTTCCTCGCGCTGGGCACAGGCATTGGCGTTTAGCAGCAACGCCCAGACGAAACCGGACGGGGCATGTCCAGAGATGTCCACTAATCGCAGCGATGTCAGACTCTTCAAGAACTGCGTCCAGGTCTTTTGCGTCACGATATCGAGGTCGTGAAGAACCAGTGTCTGAACTTTGGACAGTGGAAGTGCGTTCCATATAGTGGTAAAACTGCGAATAACAATCTCATCCGCAGAAAAGTCCGGGTTACAGTCGGGTCCGATGGTGAGGTCCAGCCAGAGATTATTGCCGGGTGGCGGAGATTTGGGCGGGGAGGGAGATCGTCCGGCCTTTTCGCGAACAGGGCTACCTTCCTTTCGGACGTAGCTTGTGAGGAGGCGGAGCCTAACACCCTGCACTGTACGGCCCGATGCAGCCATGCTTGCTGTGACTGAGGGAAAGCCCTGTTCCTCCAACCCACTAACAATCAAAGTCCGTGGTACACGTCCGGCTCCAGAGGTTGCATGCGCATGGAAGTTGAGTGCATGCGCAAATCTCGTTATAGACTGTCGCCAATCCACGAGGGAGATGATGGTACAAGTTATCTTTACGTCTGGTGGAAGCATGACGGACTCGAGGAAGGTGGCTATCTCGGGAATGTTTCCTGCCAAACGAAGGGTCTCGAGCCGCGAGAGTCCCAGACGCTGTTCTGCGTTTGGACTGTGAGGTAGGAATGGTTGTGGGGAGGGTGAATGTGTTCGGGTGCTCGAAGGGGAAGACGAGAGTGCCGGACTCTGAGAGCGCGGCGAGGGCGCTGGGGAGCCGGTGGATCGAGGAAAGGGTATATCGCTTCTGATGACGGGAAATGCGTTGTTCAACGTCAAGTGCTGAAGGTTGGGGTATTTTGAAAGCGCAGACAAAAATTGGGGAAGCACGGGTCGTTCGCATGGTGTGAGGTCGTGAAGATGAAGGCTCGTTAATGATGTGAAGCGGCCAGAAACAAGATAAAAAGGTGCAGAGTGAAGTTCGAGGTACTTCATATCCGGCAAGACAGGTCCAATCAGGGGAAACGAAGGTGGGTCGTAAACGGTATCTTGAACACCATGCCCGGCGGTGTTGACTCGAACGGTCATGGATTGGATGCTCGGGTTGGGATGAGCCAGGTTGGCGAGGAGAATATGGATATGGTGTAGAGATGAATCTATCTCTATGCTTCCGATCCGATGAGCCAGGTGTAACGTACGGTGGAGCTGCTGGATATTGTGACGTCCAACCACAGCGGAAATCTCTAATGGTTGCATCCTCGCTCGTTGAAGTGTGATGTTGTGCCATTTTGGATGTGAGAAATCGACATATCTCCAAAGCTCGGGGCAGGCGAGGGCGGTGGCTCTCCATGAATGGCAAACATATGTGAGGAGGACCCAACTCCAGGTAGAGCTGCTTGCAAATGTCCCTGGGCTTCGATTTGGGGAGAGTACCACCTGATGGTCGTTCTGACCGACAGAGGTGGAGGCTACGAGCATAAATATTCTGCTCAGCAGATGTTCCGGAAGTCGTGAAATGAGCAGCAGAGAATTCTGGCGTCTCATGTCGTTAACATTAGGCTGGCCTGATCGTAATAATGCAGCCTGGATAGCGATTGTCAGTTTCGGCCACTAGACATTCCCAACGCTTCACTCACTGCTGCCTTGATTCGTGGAAGGTTGAAAGAACGGTATGAAGAGCCTCCAAAATTAAGAGGGGTTGGTCGTGAGGTCATGAACATGGTGTCTATGGTCGTAGCCTTCTACCAGTCAGTTCTCTTGCAACTACTGCTGCATTCAAATAGACCACGTACCGCTCCAGCAGCAACCTTATATGATGCCCCAGGCTACAAGAGGGAAGGAAGCAAAACGGAATAGCCCCTACACTCTTCGAGTCAGTAATAATATGGCAACCTCCAATTGTCTATACTAGTATGGCAGGTGGACGTCCATCCTGTGCTGCATTCGAGGTCATTTCGCTGAAGATAATAAGAATGGCTTCCAAACGGCTTCAGTATGGGCTGCGAAAACAATAGAGATGACACACGAGTTCAGAGTAGCTCCGGATTCAAAACGTGGAAGGGTCAAGAATTTAATTGTGGCGATAACAATAAGAAAGGAGCGTGTACGAGTTGAAGTAAAAATGTAGCGCCTCTTCGATAACCGAATACCCCCGGCGAGACTCGAACTCGCAACCTCCAGATTAGAAGTCTGACGTCATAACCATTAGACAACGAGGGCGCTGACAACAAACGACAGCGTGCCATGTCGACCCTTTGTCACGATCGAACTTATTGGTCGGACTGTCTGGAGCAACTTGGTAAAGTCAGCGCCGAACTCGGTTGGATACGACCAAGTTAAACCGCAAAATGGCGTCGCCTCCAAGGGATAGTACCATTCTATCCAGTTCCCCAGTCTCTATCGGCAATCACAGTCATTCACCGGTCAGGCGCCCAACCATTACATCGAACGACTCAGGTCAAGAAGATGTTGCGGGAAGACCGAGTGGCTCGAATGCGAGACACTCTCCGACGTTGGTACGGTCATTTGACCCCAACGACCCAGAGGTTCGAGAGCGACAGCGAGCGATGGACGTAGACATGGCGATGCAGCTCTCAAGGGCACGCAGGGAGACAGTGATGACCACCTCTCCCTTCGAAACTCGTTCTCCCAGTCTACAGCACCAGCACCAGCAACAGCCCAACCATTCTCCTGAGCGTCCTCCGGCATTTCCTTTGGACATTGACGAGGATGAAGGAGCTTCATATCACAATGGTGTATCCAACAACCACCACATGGGAGGACTAGAGCAGGAGGGCAGCGTGGACGATGACACCCTCGTCCCTCGTCGGTCTCATTCAGATCCTTCTCTGCAAGGTCACCCTGGGCACCAACCAAACCAATTGATGGGTGGGTTAATTGACATCGACACTACCCAGCGGAATTCCCCAGTATACGGCCTGCCGACCTACCAGCCCAACACTTCAACATCCCACTTTGACTTCGCCCAGATGGAGCAGTTCGCGGCAGTTGAGAAGGCTAATCTTGGAATACATACACCAGTAACACGGTTCGCGCCATCTCCAATTCTCAAACGGTCGAGTCTGCACAGGACCTCTACTCTGAACGATTCTGCACAACACTCCCTTGTAGATCTGGGTAACCCTTCCAGCATTGGCGAATCTTCGGAAGTGCATGCCCGGTTTTCGATGGAGGACCAGCACGCACAGCCTCAGAACCTCATTGACGATTCACCAGCAGAGCAATCCTCTATTCAGCGATCATTGCGACAACGCAAGATCAGCCAGTCGAACAGCCCTCGACCTCGACCTCAGCGGAAGGGTTTCGGAGGGAAAATATCACTCTTCGAGTCAGCGGCCACAGAGCCTGTTCCAAAACTGCCTCCTCTATTATCGTCACCATCCGCTAACGCTTACGGGTCAAGCTCCGTGCATATTGAGCCTTACTCGGACTATGTCTTTGGTGGACCTTCTGGTTCGGGCCCAAGTCAGCCAACTGGTATTCTTCATACAGGCGGACAAGGCCACGACAGACCGTATCGATTCTCGTTTTATTCCAACGCATTGAATGCCACCATTCATGCCCGCAGTCTTAGTGAACTTCCTGCAGAGGGCCAGACTTTTGAGGATCTGTTTGCTGGGATTGCACCACCAAAAGCACCCCCTCCCTCATTCCAAGCAGCAACCTCCATCAACAACCTTAATGTTAAAGATAGGCCAACTTCTAGCCTAGCTTTCTCACCGCCCCAACCCTCAGGTCTACCGGGACAGTTAGACAACAGTGGGCATACGAGGAGACTAGTTCTTCCGGAGAAGAACGATCCAGCAGCGGCTGGGAATCACGGTGAAAGTGACATTAATACGTGGTGGTTGGACGTTATGTGTCCGACTGACGAGGAGATGAAGATGCTGAGCAAGGTATGCATGGTATCTTCGCTTCAGAATTCAACTAAGCCATGACTAGGTGTTCTCGATCCATCCACTTACGACCGAAGATATTCTTATGGAAGAAACTCGCGAGAAGATCGAGCTATTCAGAAACTATTACCTTGTTTGTTTCAGAGGTTTCGATCAGGATCCCTACAGCCCGACGTATCTCGAACCACTCAACATGTATATCATCGTTTTCCGTGAGGGTACACTATCTGTGAGTATTCTCATTATCCGTCACCTCTGTCTTTCAAACTAAACTGCTGTTTTTAGTTCCATTTCCGACCAACGCCACATCCACAGAATGTCCGTCGCCGAATCAAGCAGCTCAAGGACTATATTTCTGTCACCTCAGATTGGATATCATACGCCCTCATCGATGACATCACCGATGCATTTGGTCCTCTCATCCAAAGTATTGAATACGAGGTCGACTCCATTGATGAGCTCGTCTTGATTCTCAAAGAAGCCGAGCAAAGCGACATGTTGCGGAGAATTGGAACCTGTAGAAAGAAGGTCATGGGCCTGTTACGCCTTATGGGCAACAAAGCCGATGTCGTCAAGGGTTTAGCCAAGCGGTGCAATGAGAATTGGAGAGTGGCACCAACAAGTGATATTGTCAGTCTAATCCACATTTCCTGCATTTGACTATGCTAATCCCCCAATAGGGACTTTATCTTTCGGATATCCAAGACCATTTGATCACTATGACCCAGAATCTGAATCACTACGAAAAGATTCTTTCTCGCTCGCACTCCAATTACCTTGCTCAAATCTCTATCGAGATGACGGACGCGAACAACCAGATCAACGACGTCCTGTCTAAACTCACTGCACTAGGTACGGTACTCATCCCTATGAACTTGGTGACCGGTTTGTGGGGAATGAATGTGCACGTACCGGGTCAGGATATAGAAGTGGTGTGTATTCCATGCAGCGTTCATTCATATGTTGCAGACATTGACTTGATTGGAATAGGGATACACCTGGTTTGTCTCGATCATCGCATGTCTCGCCGCATTTGCCCTTGTTGGAGGCTACACGACCTACCGATTCATGGTCCACAAGTAAAACAGGGACTTTGTTTTTTTACACGTCACTGCCGGATTGTTATGAACTCATTCGAACTTAAGGGCGCACCATCTCCAGTGTTCTCTTCATAATGAAGATCGCAACACGTTTTACACCATAAACGGTAGACCAAGGTTAATTTATTAGCATTAGATATTACTTTATGCATCGCTTATTAGATGGTTCAACTTTCAATTTTCATTCAGTGTTGTCAATGTCATACTAGTATTAACTACACACGTACACTCACCTAGCTTTCGGCCGCTTTGCCCCTTTCACTCGTTTTCTTATGGATGTCAGGTTCTATAGATGCCATCACCTTCGGACTCGTTATGTATGGTGTTATAGGGACAATACAAGCGATTACCGAATTTTATCTTAGCTGACTTGGTTGCTCTTGCGTCAGTAAACAGTAAGGCCTATGCAGAAATCGGGAAACGAAGAAGTTTTGCGTGATTTATGGCTCCACAGACTTTATGTCCTGTGATACCGACTATCAGTTACATGTTGCGTCAGGAAACGATTCGCGAGTCTGTGTCAAGATACAGAAACCTCCCCTCATTAACCACCTGCATTCCGCAAAAGCTCTGCAATCTCTTTATCTCCGTTGGCGGCTATTGCAACCATGAGGGGCGTCCTGCCTTCTTTATCATGGACCGAACACTTGATACCCTCGACACCCAGAAGCATTGACACGATATCCGGACCGCGACTTTGACCACAGTAGCTTTTCACAGCATAGAACAGTGCTGTCCTCCCTTCGACATCCGTCGCGTTGATGTTGGCTCCCAATCCAAGTTCAAGGAACCGATTGACCATCTTCTTATGATCAATTCCCGCTGCATCCATCAATAGTGTAACCCCTCGCCCATCGACACAATCGACATCGACGCCTTCCACCTCGAGAAGAGCTTCTACAGCCTCATATGCCTGGGATCTGACGGCATGTGCTAGAGCTGTGCGGCCATGTATATCGCGCGCGTTGACGTCGAATGGCGCGAGCTGGAGCAGTGAACGGATGATTGTCGCACTCCCGGACGCTGTGGCCACCATCAAAAACGTCAAGCCGTCAGAGGTCGTAAAGTCTGCAGAAATAGGGTCCACCTCGAGCAGAATGTTGATTACCTTGAACCCACTGTGTGATACTGCATGCACCAAAGCTGTTCGTCCCCTGTTGTCCCTAAGATCGGGCCTAATCCCGTTGAGCTCGAGCAGCAGACGTGCAACTCCGTCGTGATCCCATCGCGCCGCTATCATCAGAGGTGTTTGCCCGCGGGCATCCACACAGTTACAGTCGACTCCTTCAGCTGCAAGAAGCGTCGTCACAACTTCACTTGACCCCGATAACGCTGCGTGCGCCAGAGCTGTCCAGCCGCCCACGTCTTTGGCGTTAATGTCAGAGTTACCGAGGCCAAGGAGTCTGTTAACCATCTTCTCGCCTCCTTTCGCCGATGCACACATCAGGAGCGTACATCCTTTGTTGTCGACACAATGGACATCGATGCCTTCCACCTCTAAGAGAGCTTCCACTACGTCATATGACTGAGATGCGACCGCATATGCTAGAGCTGTGCGACCGTGTACATCCCGAGCGTTGACGTCGAAGGGCGCGAGTTGGAGAATGGAGCGGATGATTGTCGCACTTTTTGACTTTGCGGCCAGCATCAAAAATGTCGAGCCCTCAGAGGTCGCAAACTCTGCAGAGATGGGGTCGACCTTCAGCAGAGTGTCGAATGTCTTGATCCGAGCGCACGAAACCGCATGCGCCAAGGCTGTTTGTCCCTCATTATCTCTGGAATCGAGCTTGATCCCCTTGAGCTCAAGCAGTAGACGTAAAACATCGTCCTGATCCCTTCGCGCCGCTTTCATGAGAGGTGTTTGACCGTAGGCATCCACACAATTGCAATCGACTCCTTCAACCGCAAGCAGCATGGTCACTATTTCCCCTGACTCCGATAACGCTGCGTGCGCCAGAGCTGTCCGTCCACGACCATCTTTGGCGTTGATGTCCAAATTGCTGCCAAATTTGTTGATTATCGTCTCGACGAGCTTCAATTTGGCATCCCTAGCACGATGCTGCAACGCAAGCATCAAGATCGTAGTCCCAGATTTATCCGCAGAGTTGATGTCGATTCCGGGGATTTGCAATAGGGCCTCTGCCGCTCCAGTGGAAGCACAGGGATCACAAAGGGAATGTGCAAGGGCCGAACGCCCCTCACCGTCCTGGGCGTTGACGTCGAATGTTCCATGGCCGAGAACGGTCAGGACGGCGTTTGATATGCCAGAACGTGCTGCACGCATCAACCAGTTGAAAGCACCCTCCCCGTGCAAGCTAACCCCTCCACCCTTGAGAATGGTTTCGATAGTGTCGCTTTGACCTTGGCGCAACGCGTCGTCAAGTGGTCCACGGAAGGCGATACCCTTGGTCTGGACGAGCACCCTGATGATATCGTGGTGTCCCTGCTGCGCTGCCAGCGCAAGAGCCGTCTTCTCATACGAATCCACCGCATTGACGTCAATCCCTTCCGCTCCCAGCAACAGCTGGACGATGTCGCGCTGCCCAGTGCGAGACGCATGGGTCAACGGGGTTTCCGCAAGCCTCCCCGGGGTTGCTCGATTGACGTCAACCCCTCCTCTGGACAGGATGGCCTGGACAATGCCAGCGTGGTGGTTAACCACAGCAGCGAACAGGGCCGTCTGTCCGCGATCGTCTGTCAAATCGACGTCCACGTCCTCTACACCCATCAGAAACGCAACAACATCCTCGCTCCCCATTATTGCTGCTAGGATCAAAGGAGTGGATCCGGCCGAGTCCCTGCTATTGAAGACGTTGTATGTCTGCAGCAACCCCGGGCTGGTCCACCCTTCTGACTCCAACCGGTCAAAGTATGCACGAATCCCATATGCGGCGGCAACATGGACGGAACCAAGCGTCTCCAGCCGATCAAAGTAGTCGTCGTCGTAGGATTCCAAAGGCAGCTCGAGTTCGTATATCCGGACTTGGCTGTCGTAAAGCAATGGATATTGTTTGCAGTCGTCGAGGAACTCCAAAGCTGAAGCAGGCATTGACCTGGACTTTGTTGCGTGCAAGCCCCAATATTTGTAGGGGTACCCGGCCATTGAGGTTCGCACGTTAGGGTCATCGTCAGAGTCCTGCGAAGACGCATCGTGGAATCCGTAGTACCGAAGGAAAGCTATGCAGGTGGAAGCAATCAAGGCATGCGGATCGTCCACATAATGTCGCGCCAGATTCTTGGTCAAGTATTCCGCTGCGGTATAGTCTTCAAAAGAGTCAGTACCCAGACCCTTAATCTCCAAAGCTGGATAACTCACGAACGAAGCGGACCCTGCTTCTCGGCATGATGCGGACACGGTCAGTCGTCTCGACTTGGACCAGTCCGCAACAAATCGATAGGATAGAGTCGATACCAGGTTCCAGTTTGTCATCGAACCGGAACGTCTCTGGGCACACAGACACTGCGAGCACAAGCTCTTCAACTGTTAGAGGCCTCTGTGCATATGTGACCCAGATGAGGACCCGTTTCGCAAGGTCTGCTTCCTGTTCCGGCAATGCCTTGATGCGATCCATCGTCAAGTCATACATCCCATCCATCCCCCGGGGAAGCCCTTCCAGGGCCTTTCGTACTTGACTTTCATTGGTGCACCCCTTGAGCATATCGAGTTGAAGCGAGGCCAACAGGAACCTACACGATGGTCAACAATTCGAAGCATGATGATCAGATTTTTCGACTCACATCCCGGACGATTTCGAGCTGACCGTCGAGACGACTTCAGCCTTCAACTTTGCATTGTTCAAAAGCAGCTTGCGGAGCGCCGGCATACGGTGAATCTTCTGGTCAATCAGCAGCGCGATATCGGGATCGGACGCGATGATAGTGAGGAACTGAGCATTTGGTACGAGGTCCTCGAGGGTGTCCAGCGGGCGAGAGGTGATGAAGAAGTTGACGGGGAGCGAGGATAATATCTCGAGGAGATCAACTTGGATATCCGACGCGGCTTCGTCGAGACCGTCCAGGATGCAAAAGATTTGCTTGAACAAGCCGCAAGACGCAATTCGTCTCAACAGCTCAACAACCTCGGCCTCCGACGGACGTGTGTTCTCCCGTTTGTGACGCTCATACATTGGCTTTAGGAATGGCAGGACTTGGGGATGGCGCTCGAGGAGTTGGCGGAGGAGGGCCAAGAGGATGTCAATGACCATCAGCCGCTCCGTGTAGCGGCAGAAAGCAAAGAGGAGGCAGACGTCGTTGGACTCGGATTCTGCAATGAGCTTTTGGATGTGTTCAATTACGATGCACCTGTAATCATTTAGAAGCAGTGCAGGCAGACATGGAGATTAACCTACGCAATGACTGTCTTCCCGGCTCCAGCTGCAAGTCTGGGTAAGCACTGGCTTGACAGCGTGCGGCAAAGTGAGTACTTACGCATCCCTGTTCCCCAGACTACACCCCCCAAGAGATTCATCAACCATTCTCTAAACCAATCGCTATCGATAACCCATCGCCCTGTCCCCGGCGTCCTCTTCGCCAGGTTCTCGGCCAAGACGCTGCGAAAGTTAAGCTTAATCAACCATTCCAAGATTTTGCACAATAGTTCTGGACAAGTCGGATGTTCAGGATGGGCAATCACACAGAATCCAGTTGGCGTACCATCGTTTGCAATTGTGGAAGCTGCGCCTCCTGACGAGCTGTGATATATAATGTCCCCTCCCGCGATCGTCAAATGACTGTTGATTATCTGCACCTGTTGAGCTCCTTGCAGTACATGAGGACCAGGGCGTTGCAACGTGAAAACGTTGTTGGCGACCTATATACCGTTCAGCACCATCGCGCCAGTGGCTATTTCGAACGGACTTACTAGCGTCGAAAGGCTAGATCCCATCTTTCTGTCATTTGCAGTTAAACGGGCAATGCAAGGAGACCCTGAGGACACCGATGAGAAGGAGCACAAAGCTGTGCGCGGGACATACGAATGGCTTTCCGGATTGATAGGGCCTCGGATGACGTTCAAGTTCGCACCGCCTCGGAGTCCGACTCGGACGCAGGAGCATTAATGGACGATAGGGGGCCTCCAAACTTTGCCAAGGCAGCCATGTTCCGAGTACACATGTCTGAAGCAGATCGATTCCGCATATGCTAAGCAGCAGAACTACTACACAGAATCAACATTCAACCGTTCATAAAATACTCGAGTGTCGTAGATATCATAATCGTCTAAATACATCAACGAAGCGAAACTCGCAAAGTCTGTCTCCGAAATGCGAAAGAGGTATTCATAAAGAAGATTATACTAAAACTAGATGATGCGAATGCGAATGCAATTGCTGTAAAAAAGTGTTGGGCCGATGATGTGGGTATGATATGGTGGTATGCGATGCAAAGCGATGTGTGGACTAGAAGCCTAAAGGAGTGCTTGGGTACTACTTGCGTCGTTGAGTAATGATTGGCAGCTGAATTCAGAGAGAGGAAAGAGATGGGAATCCACCAGGGAACCGAAAAGACATGAAGCGAATTACTGTCCAGTGAGTCGGGACGCTGGGTGAAAGATGAAATAGAATAGATACGAGCATATGATAAAGTGAATGTGAAAAACGAAATAAATACGACGAAAAGAAAAACTGCGACGAGCCTACGGCTTTTGGGCCTTCAACGTCCTGATCTGCGCTCTCAGCTGGCCATTTTCTGTCTGCATGCTGTTCAGCTCATCCAGCAAAGCAATCCTCTGACCCTGCTCCGCATTCCTCATAGCCTCGATCTCATCCTGCGCAGCCTCGTACTCCTTGGCTTTGACCTCCAGCTGCTTCTTCCTATTCTCCAGCTCCTGCGTCGATTCCTCCAACTGCTTCTTGAGGGTCTCAAGCTGGGCCTTGACCTGCTCTTCAGCCTGGCGACGGGCCATGTTGGGCGCATTGGCAGCTTCTTCCGCGAGAGTGAGCGTACGGGCGGAGAGTGTATTGTTGGCTTCGTTCAGCTCTCCAATCTCTTTCGCACGTTCCGCAACGAGCGCTTCCAGCTGTCGCTTCTCCGCAGTATTGCGCTCGATGGCTTCGTTGAGATAATGGACCTCTGATTGCCTGTAGTACAAAATCCGATGAGCAAAGAACAAGAAAAGGAAAACGAGACGCACATGACACCCATCCGCTCCTGCAAAGCCTCGTTCCTCCCCTCCAACTGCTTGACTTGCTTGCTATACGTGTCCAGAGCCAGGTTCGCATCCTGAGCCAGCTTCTGGGCCCTCTCCGCATTCTTCTTCAGAAGATCATGGGCCTGCGCAAAGCGAATCAACCTCTCGATCAAGGCTCTGTCGTCCAAGACAAGGGCGTTGACGCGGTTGATAAAGCTTTCGAGCGTGAACTGGCCGTTGTTGGGGGCGACGCTGGACTTGCGGGGGTCGTAGAGGGTCTTAAGGGAGCGGACGTCGAGGTCGGAGATGGAGGCGGCGGCGGCGTTGTTCGGGCCACCCGGGCTGGGAATAGAGGCTGAAGCGGGGGTGGGCGGCGGGGCGCCGTTGATGCGATACCTGGAATTGCCAGAGCCAACCCTTGCGGCTCTCGCTTCGGGGGACGGCAAGATTGCCCAAATTGGCTGCAGCGCCTCGATAAACTTGGCGCCCTGGACGTCCGGGCCATACTCCGAGTTCTCCGGCGCGACCTGTGGTTGCGGAGGGGTGAAGACGGCGGGCGGCGAGAAGGACCTGGCCGACGCCATGGTGTCCCTCTTGGCGCTGTCTCTCTCGCGCTTGGCGTCCTCGAGCTCCCTCAACAGAGGTTCCCGTGCCTTTTCGAGTCTGTCGATCTGCAGACGTTGATCATCGAGACGTGATGTTACGGCGTTGATGAGATGGCGCATGATGGAGATGCTCGAGTCTCGTGGGCGCGGAGGCACAGAAATGTCGAACCTCTCGCAAAGTGCACGGAGACTGTTCAGTGTGGCGTTGAGTTCCTGGTTGGCTGCCTGCAGGACCTGCTCGTCGGCATCCCGGAGCCGGTCCATTTCTTCCTGCAGCCGAGTCAGGTCGTCAATCTTTTCCTCTTCCATCGACGCCCGTTCGGCATCCCAGCCGGCCCGCTCCTCGTTCCACTCTTCTTTAATCTCCCTAATCTCCCTGTCCTTTTCGGCCAGTTCTCGCCGGAGTATATGCACGTCGGAGTCGGAGCCTCCGGTCGTCTCCAGCTGCAGGATCTGTGCCCTCAGACTCTGCGCCTCTTCGTCCCATTTGGCTTTTTCCTGTTTGAGCTGCTCCAGTTTAGGCAATTCAGCCTCCAGTGCAGCAATGGTCTCCTCTGCGTTCTGCAGCTCCATACCCTTCATAGTCTCCACCTGCTGCTTCTCCAGTTGCAAATGCGACAGTTCCTTTTTCATCTCCCCTTGCCGTTTTGATGACTCTGCAAGCTGTGCGGTCGCCGCCTTGAGTTTCTCTTCCAGACTCGAGATCTCCTTGGACGCAGCTTCATTCGAGATTTGTCGTTTAGGAACAACGCTGTCCGCATGTCCAGCGAACAGATGCGCCCCGTCGAATTTCGTAGATCTCGTGGTTGTCGAGCTAAACGAGCTGACCGAATCGGCTGTTGCTGGGCTCAAGAGCGTGCTCCTGTTGGAGCTCTCGTACCCAGAATCCTCGCTGGTGCCGCTCATTGACGGAGACAGCTTCTTTTCCATGTTGCGCACGCTAAAGCTCAGCACGGCTGCTCGATGCTCCAACAGTCGTTTGTGGATCTCGTTGGCGCGCTCAGACAGCTGCCAGACGTCTTTCTGCGCTGCATCCACCCGTCCGTTGGCTGCGTCCAGCTGCTCCCCATTCTGTTTCACGCCACTCTTGTTGATTCTCGAGAGCGAGGCTGCTGCGTCGCGGATCTTGGTTTCCAGTGCCAGCTTTCTTGTAGACGCTGTCAGTCGCGAGGACAGCGATGTGTATTCCTATGCATATCATGAGTTGAGATGTGGCGGGTACGGCACGAGGATACGACACCTTTTTGAGATCCTCGACTTCTTCGGTGCCTAGGATACTGTATTCCCGAGAATCCACAACGGCTTCGCTAGCCATGAGACTCATAAGCAGTTCGTCCCGCGTGTTGAGTTGGCCCGAGATGCGTTTGGACGAGGGCGCACCCCAAGTCTCTGATCCGGTCGATGTCGACGTTGACTCCCGTTTCTCAAGCTTCTCCACAGAGGGTGCGGGTATCCTCCGTGACATCCCAGCTGGAGAGCCGTTCAAACCAGTGCTGCCCATACTGCGATGGTTGCTATTGCTCGAAGATCGGCTGAGGGAGCCCCACGAACGGTCAGCGTCGTCTGCCCCATTGTTCGCAGAGCTACCCGACAACGAAGGTTTCCTTCCCTCTTTTTGGAGCTTGAGGAGGGCGGCGGATGTCGCCTTTGGACTGGAGTATGTGCCGTTGTCGTAGGACTCGCGGAGGGGTGTGGGAGGCCAACTGGGGCCAGTTGCTGTTGTTGTTATGGTCTGGATTATGCCCTTTGGTAGCGGTGGAGGCGGCTGGGGTTGTTGGGTGTCGGACGGTGAGCTCGGTGCTGAACCTGAGGCTGAGGATGAGAGAGCTCCGACGCCGAACAGCTTGCGGACGCCAAAGTTCATGGCTGCGTGTTGTACGAAAAAAAAGACGACAGAGGAACTGCAGAAGAGGATGCGGCTGGCAGACTGGCTGGCTGGCTGGGCTGGCCCTGGCCTAAGCAATCTGACTAGGCAGCAACGCAGTGGTCGTAGTGGGAAGAGTACAGAGTTTGGGCCAAATAGACCCGAATCCAATTGTTGGTAGCGACCACAACAAATAATTACTAGTCTTCTACCACATTGCAGCACCCATTTCATGCATGTCGTTCACCTTCAACTGGCCTCGCTTTTCAGACCAGTTCCATTATGATGCCATTCAGATGCTCAATACCGCCCTGAACAAGGGCAACAAGCCCCCAATTATCGCAGACAAAATCGAGGTCGTTGAACTCGAGATGGGTACTCAGGTCGGTCTACTGCACTAGTCTCAATACAAACTTCTGAAACGGAGCTATAGCCACCAGAGCTGGAGATTAGGGACATTGGCGACCTCACTGTCGACCAATTCCGAGGAATCTTCCGGATGACCTACGCAGGTGATGCCCATCTGGTGCTAAAGACCAAAGTCCAGGTAGATACATTGAAACTATTCAAATAGCTAGCTGGACGTTGACCAACTACAAAAGGCTAACCCTCTAAACCACAAGTTGTCTGATATTCACCAGCTAAGTGGCGGCCAAGGCATGCTCGCTGCAAAGCAACCGCTCGTGGTACCCATGCTCCTCCGCCTCTCGCACTTCCGTCTATCATCCTACGTCGTCCTCGTCATCTCAAAACAAAAGGGCATCACAATCGTATTCAAAACGGACCCCCTCCAAAATGTCGACATCAACAGCACCTTTGACAGCATCGCGGTCATCCAGAGTTTTATCCAGCGCGAAATCGAAGGGCAGCTGCGCCAGATGTTCAGGGAAGACCTGCCAGGCATCATCCACCGGCTCAGCCAACAGTGGGTGAAAGCCAAAGTCGAAACACCCTACCAGAAGCAGAACCAGAGCGGTCTGAAGAAGGCTGCCGCGAACGGTCCTGCTCCTGCCCAGGCGCCTCTGCTAGGCGTGCCGCGTCCGCTCGGTCGCTCAGTCTCGGGCGGCGGGCAGCAGCCCCAAAACTTTGAAACGCGCTCAACGCCCGACTTGGCCAGCCCATACCCAATACCCCGACATAGAAGCGGCGCGGCGTCCGACATCCAGCCACCAACATCCTACCCCTACCTCCGACCTCCAATATCTGCCCGACGTCCCCGAAGCACAACAGGCATCTCATCCGCCGGAAACCACCGCACATCCTCGCCACTCACCGCACCACCACTCACCAACCAATCCTCCACCAGCACCGTCGCAAACCACGACGCCTCCAGCAGCACGTTCCCGGATCTAGAGCACTTTGACCCGACATACGGACTACGTCCCGAAGGCCTCCCCACTAAACCCGTCTTCAAGGGCTTCAGCAGTCTCTTCTCGAGGCCGACCAAGGGCTTGGCGGATCTAGCCGAGGAAGCACTCTCCTCCTCATCCACCGCACGAGGCGACGACGACAGCGACGGATACTTTTCATCATCCGGGTCTGTAAGCGATGACGAGGACTTTGAAGGCAACTCGTATGATTTTGTAGATTGGGATGGGAGGAGCAGCGGCTTTATGAACACGGAGGCCCAGCCGGTGGTGGAGTATGAGAGCATACCGGCTGTGGGAGGCGGGGTCATTACCAGGCCCCGCATCGTGCATTCGCAGTCGAGGGTCCAGATGCCTGACTCGGGTGTCGGCGCGTCCTCGAGCTCGCTGCCGTTTTTGTCGGCTCAGAATTCCGCGTCGTCCTCGCCTTCCGCGAGACAGCATCCTACGGCGACTGTGATGTCGCGGACAGGGAGTGGCCAGAGCAGCGGGTCAGGGTCGCCGGCCGGTATCCTTTCTCGCAACTCCAGCAATCCGTATTTCGCGAATGTTGGCCTTGGAGCGGGGTTGGGGACGCAGGGACCTTTGTCGGCGGGTCTTGGTGTTGGTGGGGCAGCGATTTCGTCGGGGATGCTCTCGCCGGGTGTAGCTGGGAGTTCGCGGAGACCGTACACGTACGGCGAGGACCCTGCCGCGTATGCTATGCGCAACGGGGCTGTCGACAGATATCCCCATCCGTATGACCTCGAACGGATGGGATACAGACCGTACCCTCCTCACCAGCACAACGAAGAGTACGAAGAATACGAGGAGGAGGATATCGAGTATTACAGCGATGAAGATGGCGTTCATTCCCGAGTCCAGGCTTCGAGGATCAGGAGGGGAGTGAGTGGAGGGAGCACCGGGACGGGTAGTGAGCAGGTACGACGGCAAGTCTACGAACGCTCTGCGGCTGCCTCGTCGTCGCATCAACCATCCCTGCCTCCTCCACCGCCCGTATCCATCGCGTCCTCGCCCCCACGTTCACGTCCCCCCGGAGGCAAACGCCGTCTATCCGTCTCCTCCAACGCGACCAACCGCACGGCCAGCACAAGCTCGCCCTTCCGCCATGCCACCTCCGCCTCGTCCGACGCGGCATACTCGGACCCGGCCAAGATCGTGCTCCGCCCTTCGTTGCTGAACAACAGCATACACCACCTGAGCACCCTGTCGCATTCCAACCATACGCTCAGCCCGTATACGCGGAGCTTTGAGCATTTCGCGGTGAGGAGCGGGCCGCCGAGGGTCGGTGGTAGTGGCAGTTTGACCGTCACGACGAGCGAGGGGGATGGGGATGGGGCGGCGATGGGTGGAGGTCTGCAGCAATCCCAGCAGCGGCAGCAACAGCAACAGCAGCAGGCCTCGGCACTTGGAGCTGCTGGCCGCGCGTCCTCTGGTGGGAATGCGGCGGGTGGGAGTTTTGGGAGGAGTCGGGGGACTGCTACGGCGGGGATTGTGGGTGTGGGGATGGGGGCTACGAAGCTTGGGGTGGGCAAGTCCAAGGCGGATGTGGTGGTCAAGGCGCGGCGGAAGCGGATATTTAGGCTGGGGGCTAAGAAAGTTGGGGGTGAGGTCGGTGGGGGCGGTAGTTCTAATTCGCCGGAGGGTGGTGTGCTGGGTGATGAGGATGGGGGTGTGGGAGGGGATGGTGTGTCGACTGTGCATGATGAACAGGTGTATGGGGTTCCTGGGGTAGGTGAAACGGGAGGGGGGAATGTGGGCATGGGTGGTGGGGGTCTGAGAGAGAAGGGGAAGCATCGGTCGAGGCATCGGAGGAGGAAGCCGTCCCTGGCGGCGAGTGCGACGGACTTTGATGAGGCGGATATGGATAGGTATTTCAAGTCTATGCAGGATCCGGCTTGAGAGGGCGTTGGGGTACGAGGGCAAGAACTGTACGTGCGGTTTTGGACAGACCAGGCTTTAGGTTTTGGCAAGCAATCTCATCTCATTCTCTTTGCATTCAGCATTCAATTCTATGTAGACTCATTCACACACCGCTACTCACGCACATATTACATGCACTGACTGATTCATTTACATGAACTCTCGCACGTAGACGCAAGTTTTAAATCGATAGAGGTTTCGCGCCAAGCCCTTCGACTCGGATACATATATATCCTCTCCAAGTACCAGAGTACTATGGCACGGGGTGTGATCTCACATAGTTGCACGTCCCTATCAAGAAGGCACTATAGGTTCGTTTAAGAACAAACGAATGACTCAACCATCGAGCGCCAATCGTCGGTATAACCAATTCAGATAGACCTTTGGGATGCTCGGATCCGAGTGTCGTTCCCCGTTGGCTTAGACGCTTTCCAGTCAATGCAATGTGCACTGAAGTATTCAAATATATGATTATCGAACAAAACTTGCCCGCGCGATTATCTAAATCTACCATTCTCCGTCGAAACCGACGAAACCTATGTCGGAGGACAAAATTAAATGAGCACAGATCCAGAATCCTTGCAATAAACGCTTACCGGCGAGCAAAAACACCGGGAAATACCTCTTCTTCTCCAAAGAACTGCACCAATTCCACGCACTAGTCAACCGTCCGTCGATACAACTTCCAGCATCAAAGAAGTTATCAGCACCAGAGCCGTCAAACCCATGTCTAAAGAAGTCTCCCAGAATCTCCCTGACCAAATCGTCCGACGACCCAAACTCGTCGTCGATGTATTTGCGGAGTCCAGGTCGAGTTGCAAGGGATTGGATTTGTGATAGTGTGTTGCAGATGGGGAGGAGGATGCGGTATATTTGTGTGTACTTGTCGATGAAAAGAAGAGCGTTGGGAACGTTATGATCGCCCATGTGAATGACGCTCGAGCCGACCCAAGAACCAACGCTTCTTTGCGCCTTGTTCAAGATGCTATGCATCATCCTAGAGGTCTTTGGTGCGGCCTGGACTCGATTGAGACCCTGGCCAGTGTCACGGAGACGGTAAGGAACGTTCTCCGAGAGCAAATCTTGCTCAGCAAGGTACCACAAATGAAACATATCTGGACGCCGAAGAGATCAGTTATGTAAAAAAGCAGAATGGGCAACGCTCCGTACCATGAAGGATCTCTCTCCAGAGGGTCAAACTCTGCAAAACATAGGCATACTGTTTGGAGTGGTCATGGGATAATCGAGCGCCACCTCGCCCACTTCTAATGGCCAAACTCGAGAGAGGATCTTTGGCCTGTGTTGGATGGAAGTATTGCTTCAGGTATGCGATCATCTTTTCGCAAGGATCGCGGTTGGTGCGAAGGAAGGCATGGTTATCGCCAATTGAATACAAGCACTGTCGCACTTTCTCTTGTGAAAAGCCATTTCGCTGGTATCGTTCTGAAAGTTGTTCGATCGCCCGTTCCTTGCTTCGAATGTCCCGCTGTACTTCGCGCCTGTTTCGGCCCTCGGAGTATATTTCCTTTGTGGCGATGGTGATTAAATCATCCCGAAGCAAGTCGAGAGCGTCATGTTCCTCCAAGACGGAGTAAACAGTCTTAATAGGCTTTACGCATGAGAAGCTAAGCATGTCCTTCACTTCGGAATTTTGGCTGTCCTAAACCAATAGGTGAGTATGTGTGTTTGGCATCGGACAGCGCGGCGGGCACTACCTGAAGCATGTAGATGAGCTTGCCGTAAGTAGTCCTCATCTTCTCAGGATTCATAATCTTGTGACGCCGGCCCAATTCAAACACCTGCTGATAAAACTCCTCGTTTGACTGGAAATCCTTGTCTGTGAAAAGTTGTTGTCCGAGCTTGTAATCCGCGGACAAGAGTAGCCCAGACATGATGGCGCAGAGTTCGCGAATCTGGTGTACAATTCGCTTGGTTTTAGATAGGCCAAAGCCAATGATGTCGATTTTGTCGGTGTATTCAGAGACGGTGAGGGCAGCTTCCAAAAGGCGGAGAAATTTGCGTTCTGCGAGTGTAAGTCGGACAGGGATGAACTTTGCCCGTTCGAGGAACCAGTCTCCAACGGCCTCGCCAGGATATGGTTGCAACCGGCTAACCTCAGCGGAGGGTCCACTAGAAATGATCTTCTCCCAGTCTTCGTCTCCAGATTCTGTCTCCTCCTCCTCCGCCCCATCGACCTTCATCTAGGACCGTGCGGTTAGTTCGGTCACCGTAAAACAAAGTCAAAGCCCTCACTGCATCAGTTGAATCTGCAGCAGCCTCAGCAGCTGGCGCCGAGTTCAACTTGCCATTTGCCTTTGCTATAGGCTTAGTTTTGTGAGCTTTTCGTGTACCTTTACGGTGCTGCGCTGAGAAGCAGACTTCGCAGTAGGGATCGCCGCAATTTTCGCAGATCAAGTTGGCAGGCTGGTCTATCGACGGTGGATCAGATCAAGGGTGTCCACGATATTGCAGAGAGAATGAATGAATGGTTAAGGACGATGGAGTGACGGCCAGGGAAAACATGTGGACTACAGCATGGTTTGAGCTCACCTTCACATTCAATGCAGTAGCCCTCTATCAGAGGTTTGTCTGCCACCTCCTCGTCCCAGCCCTCAGCATGCGAGTTCTCTATCTTCTCATGATTCTCGCCGAGTATGTTCTCGAGTGTGAAGGTGGCCAACGTTGGTGCTGCGCTCGCGTCCGCTGTGGAGTCGGGGGTGTCGGTCATTTTCTTCTAATCTATATGTTGGCAGATGACAATAGGGTTGCCTAGATAATCTATAGTGGTCGCAGACGAGAAACAAAAGGATCTGCCTATGTGGCGGTGAGCAGGTGGACAGGCGGTGGTGGTGACGGATGATGTTGCGGGTGCAAATTATTCCAATTGGTCAGGTCAAAATCTTAATGTATAAATAGAACCCCGTCATCCCCGATCCATCCACAAAGTGGCCGGAGAATCGTTGGCGCAATACGAGTGTGAGTTGTGGGTAGCAAACATGAAGACTGGCGTAAAACGATCTTGTCGATTGTCGACATGAATCCCTACGTATTTCAACCAATTATTATACTGTACACTAATCGGATAGATCTAAGCATAGTATATTAGGAAAGTCTCCTAGGCCTTTGCAGATCGACGGTCGTGTTCCGGTCGTGTTCTTGTGCTTTAACTTCGGTAGGTGGGGGTTGTTCGGCCCAATCATCCTCTTGGTCCCAAGTTACAGCCCAATCGTCGCTCTTCTGAGGGGCGTGATTGTTGGTGTGGACAATAGGTTTTAGGGATACAGGTTCCAATTGAACATGACTCTCAACTCGTTGAGGTGAAGGTGAAGCGGTCTTCGTGCGGGTTTTCTGCTGCAACAGGCTTTTCGCTTCCTTGGCACTCTTACCGGATCCACTCGAGCTGGAGCCGAGACTATTGGACAGGCTAGGCGGGTAGGAATGTTTGTCGGAGTCGTCCCCCTGCCTTCCCCCAGTCTCGCTATCCTTGAAGTATTTAGTCTCTTCGTTGTCCGGTGTAGTAATCCCTGTGTCGTGGGATCTCTGTTCCGATCCAAAGGTGGTCTGGGATGGGTGTGGTGAGATCTGATTTTCTAAATCACGGGGACGACGTAGAGAAGTATCATCTTCGTCGTCTGAGGCGTTGAAGAGTGGCTCCCGGTCCGGGTCATCGAGTGGGTTGGCGGTGTCCAATGCAAGGGCAGGCTCCGATGTCGTACCCTTCACGATCGAATCGATTAGCCAGAATTGAAGGATGTTCATAGCAATTGGGAAGATCCCCATTACACTAAGAAAATGTCAGTTGTTAATTCTTGGCGGACTTGATGAATACGTACAAAATGACTTCGAGAACATCTCCGTTGCCGGTTTGTGTCCAGCTCAGCAACCATGCCCCGACGGAGAAGACACCAGGGATGAACATGAATATGCCGATAACCACGATCTTCATGGCAAGCAAGCAAATGAGGTAGGTGGCGGTTTGCCGGAGCCAATAACTGATTAACGGAGGGTTACCATACACGCCCGACTCGAATCCCTTGTAGCCCAACTTTTCCGAAAACAGGAAGATAAGTGCATGAAGAGCTCCATATATGATGAGGACGCCTTGAGATGGTTGTGATAGGTAAGCTTTCCGTTCCACATAACAGATTGACTTGAAAACACACCCAAAGTAGTGTCAATAAGAATGTTGAGGAAATAGAATACACAGGCATTGCGGTCGGTGAGTTCAGAAATCACACCAGAGATGAGCACATTGACACCATGAACGAACATCTGGCCCACAACTTGCTTCGAGACATCGAAAAGCCTAGCCAGAATGCGTTAGAGTGCTTCGAGGCTTCTGGGTCAATGTAGTGACACGCACCAGATCCGCCAGGGTCTTCTTGGTTTCTCTCTATATCTCTTGAACACCAGTGAGCCAATCACCAGGATTCCCATTAAGCCCTGCACAATCTTCCCAATGCAGTAGATTAGGATTAACAGAAATAAGCCATCGAACTGAAGAGAACTCACCAATGCAGTTGGTCCCAGGAGTTCGCATGACGGGCCAGGGTCAAGGGGCGCTTTGGTGTCAACTGCTGTCGCTAATAAGCCTTCCTCGCTGCGTACGACAGCAAAGAAGTCCATTGATAAGAAAGAGAAAGACTGCCGCAACTGCGGGCAGCGGCCAAGCGGGTCACTTGGGAGTGTAGTGACGGTCAAGTGTAAAGGCCCAAAAGTGTTAGTGCTGATCTAAGCTTGTCGCGCAGCATTAGCACCGCAGCCTGACTGACCTTTTGGCTTCCACCATTATCCTGACGACAATTACGACTGCGGCCACGACTACGAAAGCTCCTACAGACTATATAACCAAGGCCACCCCATTGAATCTCCATAACCCACGAGAACCATGAGTTTCTTTGGTGGTCGATCCAGTGGAAACAGTAACAATTACCAGCAAGTTCCCCCAGGCGGGCGGCCTGATCCATACAGTGGATCTCCTCGTCCAGTCCAGAGAGTTCCACCACCATCGCAGTATAGCTCCTCTGCAAGTGGATACAACGATCCTTCGTCGGCTCTATTTGAAAAGCGAGCTTCTCCTTACCCAGGAGCAGGCCCTGTTCCAGGCAGAGTACCTGGACCACAGCAACGGAATAACGGGAGGTAATTCAAACACATTATTCCACAGAACTAATCGTAAATGACATCTCGTTGCGCAGATTCGATATCGTCTCGAGCCCCAGCGATGGACTGGCTTTGACCAACTGTCTGGTCGTGCACCCTGCCGATTTCCGAGAAGGTCAACATGTAATCATCAATGGGGCATTCGGTCTGACTACGAGGTGATTACCTTTGTCTCATTGCAAAAGCGCTTGTTTTAAGCTTTCCTTCAAAAGGCACGACAATACTGGTAAACTACAGCCAGGATCAATCGGCGCTTCAGCCATGCAGCGGCAATGGATCGGTCTCTCACTCAGCGGAGACCAGGCGACCGTCGAGGCCTTGCCACCACCACCACACCCAGCAGCTCCGTCTTTCCTCCAATCCATAGACATAGAAATTGGATTCCTCAAGCGCGGGTTCGAGCTCGATCAGCAGTTCGATTCTGACGAAATTGCTCGTAACTTCCTTAAAGCGTTCAGCGGAATTCTCATGTCATCAGACGAAATTATGGTGTTCGAATTCAGAGGATACAACATGAAAGCAATTGTCAAGGGTGTCAGCTTGTTAGACCTTGCCGATGAACAGCGCCGAGGAGTCCCAGCTTCCCAGCAGCCACCGGCGTACCATTATTCGATGGGTATCCTCATGGAGAAGACTGATGTCACGTTCTTGAAGGCACCAGACAGCGCTATTAAACTGAAGTCCAGTGCGAAGAAGTGAGCAACAGCTTTTTATCTGTCTACAATGGTTGTTGATCTTTCCAGAGCCCCTCCTAACGCAATCATCGCTCCCAACTTCAAATTCCAAGACATGGGCATCGGTGGTCTTGACGCCGAGTTTGGCGACATCTTCCGTCGTGCCTTTGCATCTCGTGTTTTCCCTCCAGGACTCGTCGAGAAGCTTGGTATTCAACACGTCAAAGGTAAGGGGACGCATGCGGTGCCCGCAATCTCTGGTTAACACTTCGCTCAGGTATCATTCTGCACGGTCCTCCCGGAACTGGAAAGACGCTCATCGCTCGGCAAATCGGTAAAATGCTGAACGCCCGAGAACCCAAGATTGTCAACGGTCCTGAGGTGCTGAGCAAATACGTTGGTGCATCGGAAGAGAATATTCGGAAACTGTTTGCCGATGCAGAGAAGGAGTACAAGGAGAAGGGTGACGAGAGCGGATTACATATCATTATCTTTGACGAATTGGACGCCATCTTCAAGCAGCGTGGTTCACGAAATGATGGTACCGGTGTCGGCGACACCGTTGTCAATCAGCTCCTTTCAAAGGTTCGTTCGAATAACTTGCTAGTCGTACTATGATCCTGACGCGCCAACTCAGATGGATGGTGTTGATCAACTTAACAACATACTCATTATTGGTATGACGAATCGACTCGACATGATCGACGAGGCCCTATTGCGCCCCGGTCGACTCGAAGTGCACATGGAAATATCACTGCCTGATGAGCATGGTCGACACCAGATCCTTGCAATCCACACGGCAAAGATGATGCAGAACGGTGTGATGGACGAGGATGTCGATTTGCTCGAACTTGCTTCTTTGACGAAGAACTTTTCTGGAGCGGAAATCAGCGGTTTGATCAAGAGTGCAACTAGTTTCGCATTCAACCGCCATGTCAAGGTCGGGACGATGGCTGGAATATCAGACGATGTGGAGAATCTGCGTGTTAACAGGCAAGACTTTATGATGGCGTTGAATGAGGTTCAACCAGCTTTTGGTGTGTCAGAGGAAGAGTTGGAGCAGGTTATTCAGAACGGTATCATCCATTACAACGCCAGCGTCGAGGTGAGACTTGAATGTTTGTTGTTTTAAGCCTTGCTAACATGTTCTCTTATTCAGGAGCTGTTGACGACAGGAAAGTTGTTTGTCGAACAAGTGCGGACATCCACGCGAACACCACTCGTCAGCATCCTGCTTCACGGTCCACCAGGATCTGGAAAGACCGCTCTGGGCGCTTCCATTGCACAAGCTTCTGAGTTTCCCTTCATCAAGCTCATTTCTCCCGACTTTATGCTTGGATTTACCGAGAATCAGAAGATATCTGCTATCACCAAAGTCTTCACGGATAGCTACAAGAGTCCTCTCAGTCTTGTTGTTGTAGATAATATCGAGCGTTTGATCGGTGAGCGTCTCCGAATTCGTCTATGCTCTTGCCCGACTGAACGACTGTGATCAGACTGGACACCAATGGGCGCTCGATTCTCTAACGCAGTGCTTCAAACACTGCTCGTCTTGTTCAGGCGACGACCACCCAAGGTCCGTTTCGTTACCCTACCGTAACAACCCGTTTCTAATCGTCAAAAACAGGGTCGCCGCTTGCTAATCATCGCAACCTCTTCGATGAGGCCGATCCTTACCGATCTCGGTCTCTCAGAAACATTCGATTCAGAGCTTCGTGTGCCGCCGATTGCGGACCTCAAGTCGCTAGAACACGTCCTGGTCGAGGTAGAACTCTTCCGGTCTGATAACGAGCGGAGACGGGCGATTGGTATGCTTGAGCAAGCTGGGTTTGCCGGTAGTGGTTCTGGATTGGATGCGAAATTGCAGATCGGGATCAAGAAGTTGCTCAGTACGGTTGAGATGGCGAGGCAGGAGCCCGATAATGTGGCAGAGAGGTTGACGAGTGCGTTGATGGGGCTTGGGATGTAGATCTTTGTCATTTAATAGCCTACTATCACTACACGACCTTCGCGGACCTTCTGGGTTATATGCACCCTTTACATCTGTTTTGATCGCGATACATACATACATCATTCTCCTCACCCATCAGGCATTTTTGTGTACTTTTATCTATAATCATATTGGAACAATAAAGCTAGTCGCATATGGATGTTCTGAGCACGCTGCAGCCTGCAAGTGCACACCGCAAGAAACCGCACGAGCGAAGGCGTGGTTGAGGCGCGGCGTAGCAAAGGTCTAGATTTGGGTGAGAGTTTCTAAATCCGGTTCCGACTTTGGTCATATAAAGGGGCTCCCGAGTCCAAAACCATTTCCGCGTTTTCCACCATTTATCTTTGCCCATTTTGCGCTTTTGGTAGTTTCTAGCACCACATTGCCGATTACAACTCTTGCAGCCCGGTGAAAAGGCTGCAACTCTATTTGGAATCTATGGAAAGCAATCAGCCGCCTAAAGCTGCGAATATGGATATCGACTCCAATGAAGTTCAGGAACGAGGCAGGCCGCTGACTCCTCGGTCACCATCTTCGTCGTTTCCCAAACCGAAGGGTATTTTGAAGAATACGCAGCATCCGTCGCAGAGTGGAGCTCAGTGAGTTTTCAACGTTCTTGTCGATTGGGAAGAAAGAATGATTGACGCCTGGGTCTGGTAATTTCCGACTGTTTGGCGAGAACAGCAGCCTGCAATGGGACGAAGAGAACCTCGCTCTTACGGAGATCAACAAGGACAGCTTGATGAAGATCACCGAGCCCAAGACGCCGTATGTACGGTACAATGCGTTGACGGATGAGATCGAAGGAGGTGCGTGTGTTTTCTGCTTGCTTCAAAGCTTTCAGTGATTGCCACACATATCTGACGCATTTGGTTATGACATTTATAGAAATCCCTGAATTCCATTTGTCTGGTGGATATTCGTCGTTGGGGGAGCAGGAAGTTGGATCGCCGATTCCGACTTCGCCTCTAGCCCAGGTGCACCCGCAGGCTGTGGAGGAATCGGGACCGTCATCGCGACGCACATCGATTTCCAGTACTGGTCGACCTGGGACTCCCAAGCGCTCGGCGAGTGGAAGTTCGAGTCGGAGCACGAGCTTTAATCTCCCAAACGAAGCGCGCAAGGAGCTTCGTCCCGCTGGGGAGATTGAAGCTGATGAAGTCGAGGAGGAGGGGGAGATGGATGAAGAGAGTCAGTATTCGTTCCTGCTGCCACCACGTCTCAGAGAAGCTAATTGGGCTTGGTTGCGAATCACAGCTGCCGCTAAGCACGCTGCATTCGTGCGCGCAAGGAAGGGCCACTACTCGAACGAAGCAGAGGCGATGAAGGTCAGTTCAGGCTTTCGTAAATGGTGTCAATCCAAGTTGAAACTCGGGTTTATGTGCAGCGGGCGGCGGAACTTATGGACGATGAAGAAGACGACGATTCTTCGGCGGTGAAGGATTCGGATACCAACGAGGATGAGGAGGGCAGTCCACCTGCTCGTGTGATCCCACCCGTCCCGCCTCTTCCCAAGACCGTCAACGGAACGAAGGCTGGCGGACGCTAGATTGAACCTTTATTACCCTTTGTGACTTGGAAACACGTTCATTTATCGGAAGCCTCTCTCCCCGCACCGTTTTTATGTTGGAGGAATGTATTTGTATGCAAACTTTATGCTCTCTCGGACGAAATACTTTACAGTGTACAATAGACAGTGGCACTATCGAAATGTGACATCATTGAGGTCCGAGCGGCGTAGATCAGATAAGATTAGGGGTGACACTCTCCCCGTCAAAAAATTTGCTCGTGTCAGAAAACGGGTTGTCCTGTTATAATTAATCCGTTGTGGCAAAAATGAGTCAAGCGACCACTCTAGTCCTATCACCTTACCTCTTCCATCCACCCATTAAGCTACTATTCGAAAATGTCCACACCAGCGGTAGGCGGTAAAGGTGTCCTCCTGAAGGCGGACCCGATCGCCGCTGCGTTCCGAAACGAAGTGAAGACCACGCTTGCGCAGTGCGTCGTCAAGCCTAGACTTGTGGGCATTCTGTCTACGTCGTCTGCGCCGAGCCGCAACTATGCAGAGTTTACGAGACGCCAGTGCGAAGAACTAGGGGTGGATTTTGTGTTGGTCAAGACGGGGGCGGCGTCGGAGCCGGGCGTGCTGGGTGAGGGCGATGGTGTTGAGGACGCGATCATTGAGGCGAATGGGGATCCCGCGGTTCATGGTATCATGGTGAGTTGGGCGGCTACCAGGGCGTCTTTTTCGTGTGGGTGTTGTTGTCCTAACCTTGGTGGGCTTAGGTTTACTACCCAATTTTCGGTGTGCAGCAGGTTTGTGTACTTTGTCCTGTGGTTAAATTGGCGTTGACCGACGCACCTGTGCTTGGTAGGACCATTATTTGCAACAAGTACGTTGATTTTGGGTTGTGAGGTACGCGACCTGACGGATTCGGTGTGCTAGGTTGTCTCCCCCCTCAAGGACGTCGAAGGCTTGCATTTCAAGTTCCACTACAACTTGTACCACAAGTAAGGACGATCCTTCGCAGCCTATCTCCTATACTTATCTTATGCCTAGCGTGCGGTTTTTGAAGCCCGAATCTCTGCTTACAACTGGATCCGCACAGTCGGGTACAACTTCCACCATTGATGGTGAAGTTCCACCACCTGGGATGGTCAAATCCATCATCCCGTGCACACCTCTGGCCATCGTAAAGTGCCTCGAATACGTAGGCGTGTACAACAGGATCTTGCCCTATGGAGATCGCGCATACGGAAAGACCATCACCGTAATCAACAGGTATGTAGTAGTTCGTTATCCCATCAGTGGACTGGCCCCTGTGTTGGTGCGAGCAACTCTTGACGGGCTGAAACGCCCGGCTGCCTGACTAGCGATGGCTGGCTGTCCCCGGCTTACGCTCGTACTGCGCGTCGTCTTCTTTCGGCTCGTGCATCTGAGAAGTGGACTGATATTGTTGCTGCAGATCTGAAGTCGTAGGCCGACCCCTTGCGGCTCTGCTGTCGAATGACGGTGCAAGAGTCCTTTCCGTTGATATCGACTCTATCCACGTAGGTTTCATTCGGTCAGAGTGCCTGGTTGCTGTAACTCAGTACACCCCCGTTGATGCTTCCAGGAATACACAAAACGCCCTCGGAACCCCGTCCTGGCCGACAACGAAAAGCCCGAAGCTGTTCCCGCTGGTACCACTGACGCTGCTACTGTGACGGCAGCGGCAGCGCAGCGCTACCACCCGCGACACATCGTCCAGCCTACGAATCTGACGCTGCAAGAGTGTCTTGCGGTTTCTGATGTGGTTATTTCGGCTGTGCCAAGCGCGGCGTACAAGGTGAAGACGGAGTGGTTGAAGGATGGGTGCATCTGTTTGAACGTCGCTGCGGACAAGAATTTCGAGGCGAATGTGAGGGACAAGGTGGGTGCTTTCGTTCCGTTTGCACGAGCTATTTTGGTCTTGGTGTGTAAGGGCATAGGCTTGTGACCGTGCTATCGGGGGCTACGGCTATGCGATAACCTTTTAAGCCTGGACTTGGCTGCGATTTGGAGCGTTGGCTAATCTGGTTTTTCTAAATTCTTAGGCATCGATTTACATTCCTGCTGTGGGCAAGGTGACCATTCTTATGCTGCTTAGGAATCTGTGCGTCATTTTTCGTTTTGGCTTGTGCTTTGCGTCTTCGGCCGGGTTTAATGCTTTGCATTTTTAGGTTGCGATTGCAGCAGTATCAGCGGGTTCATAGGGAGTCTGAGAGTGCTTGAGGGAGATGAAATCTTCTGGAATGGCAACGGAAGAAGAGGATGCTAAATGCCCAAAGGATGCTTCCACTGGATTATGTGTATCAATATATTATAGGAGTTTACAGCACAGTACATACAGCTTTCCAATGAAATTGAAGGTTGTTGCTGCATACGCATGTAGTCCGTCCTGTTAGATGACGAGATTGGCTCTTAATCTAAGTAGTTATCAATTTACAATTGCGCTTGCATTCAGAGAGAGTTGAATGCAGTTTGTAGGAGGCGTGACTAGTAGTTTTCGTGAGCTTGTCTCGCCGGTTCGATGCTTTGCGACTCTGAATGGGAGGGAGGAAAGTGTCGAGGGTGGCGATATGGGTTGCGTGATGGTCGTTAAATGGGGAGGGAGGCCACCGCGCGAGATCTAGAGGGGCTTGCACTTTATTTGAAGCGCGACTTGAGGTCTGCGGCTGAGATTTGGGCGATGGGCGTTGTGCTCCCTGAGGCAAAGCCGGGTGTGGTTGGCGTTGACATTCCTGATGGAATTTCATCCGACAAGAACCGAACTCGTTGCCTATGGAGCTGTCGAGAGATATTAGACGATGCAGAACACGTCAGCAGAGTAGGTGTGGTACCTGAGGTAGTTTGGGGATCAAGACGAAGAGCAAAGCGGTGATGTTTACTGCGAATAGCCATGGGTTGTAGTTTGTGTAGTGTGTTGAGGCGAGGAAGCTGAGAGCGGGCAGTCGTGTGCGGTGGGTTGGGGACCGGTTAGCTGGGGTTATTGGGTAATGACAGGGATTACTTACAGCGATATTGGGACGCAGATAAGCCATTTCTTTGCGGGTGTGTACTGGGCTCCGTCGTCGATTTGTTCCCAGAGGGTGAGCTCGTCGTATGCTCCGGCATTGTCTTCAAAGGGAATGCCTGTTACCCAATGGAACATGAGATACGATACCTGGCAAATCGGTCAGCTGAGGGCAGCCTGGAGCCGGAAAGCGACCTACTGCCAGATACATGAGGTTGACCAATGTCCAGCTTATTTCCTGGGTCATGCCAGGGACGATGTCGATGCAGATTTTGCCACATATTATGAGCACGACATGGATGAGCCAGGCACCTGGTGACCGCCATTTAGGACAAACTGAGATCTCAATTGAGAGTGAACAGACCCTTTGCGTTTACCCAGTCAGCGTTGATGTTGACGTAGCCGTTTCTATCGAACTCCTCGTCGACAGAGCGATCGCCGACGTGTTCGACCTTGACGATGCTGTTGCTACGTGTGCGGGTGCGAAGATTGGGTGGTCTGTGCTTTGGAGGGGCGGCGAGGTCGATGACTGGGAGCTTTATGGACATTGGACGATCCATTAGAATTTCTCGGGTGCGCTGGTAAAAGCAGGGAATGTCGCTCGCTTCACAAATAAACAGACCGTGGTCCCTTCTCGGCCAACGCCGAACCACCGCCGTCGCGTCCCGCCGGCAACTGTCCCCCTCTTCCCATCTGCCCATGTCCCTCCTCCACTGTGCGTCTCTGTCTCCCCAGGGTCCTTCAAATTTGGCTGCTATCAGGTTCTCTGCTCCCATACGCATATCCTTTCTCAGAGTATATCCAAAGGGCTCCACGCCCTTTCAACAGGCACCGGATGTTGTAGCGTATGTTGCACCCGCCAGGTCCTGCTGCTGCAATTCATTTCGTGTTTAGGGAGACAGAGCCAGACGCTTTCTTTGTCGACATCTTCTTCAATGCCCAGCCCTTGCAGTCGAATCCGAATCCAGAGCCCAAGGAGAAGCAGCGAGCTCCGAATGCTCTCGTTCCAACCAGCATCGCCTATGCAGGTGGCCAGATGGACTTTGCTATAGACATGGGGAACGAGGTCTGTCTGCTGTCTTTTTTGTGAGAATAGCGACAGAATAAACGTGTACAGTTTGCGACGCGGTTAATGATAGTCAAGGGGAACTTTAAAGTCCTCACCATGGCCATCTATGGCGAAATAGTCGCAGAGCAACCCCCAGTCCTTTCATACGAGCCCAAACCGCTCCCAGTAGTGGGCCCATACCCCTTGTCAAGAGTTCTGGACCCCGCAAACGCTGCCGACTCTGAAGCCCTAGCAGAAAAGCTGCTTACTTTGATGCCAGACTCGCCTCGCCTCTCTCTCGTCGTGCGCCTTATGTTCTGCCTGAAACCCTCTGACGAAGACTGGGATGAACCCGCCTTTCCGCATCTATACGCCGACTTGGAGAACTCTGATGGCGACTTTGACCTTGAAGGCATCGTAAACTCGGCCAGTCGGCCTATACGAGACGACCTGCCCCAGGACGCTTTTATGACCCTTGTCGACAGAGTGAACGACTTTTTGGGTCCCAAAGTAGGTCCATGCACGCCCAAAATAATGTTCTCTCAAATGACCCTTGATTAGGATAACGACCAAGCGTATTACATTGCCAAACTCTTGAGCATTGCTGCGCCCCAGCAACCCGAAATGGCTCGCGTCCTCTTGGTTAGTACCAGTCCCCCAGCTTCAACCACCTCTGACGCGTGTAATAGGAAAATATCGACCTCGAGAATATCTTTGACGAAAACACGCTGGACGAGAATACCCTGTTGTGTATATTGGACGCCTGCGCCAACCGCGATATCGCTACGCACTTTAACAACAACGAAACGCTATCCAGTCTCTTCACGTCCGTCCAACAGAGTTCAACATCAGCTGACCAGTATACCCGCAGCACTGCAGGCAAGGTGGCGCAACGGCTGAAAGGATGGCGGGAATTTGAGCTGGCTTTGACAAGGGAAGACTCGAACAACTTTAAAAACGCCATCGCATTCTTGGTTGATATAACCTCTGAAGAAAACTCTACGGGGATTTGGCTGTCGTGTATGCTGTTGAACGACGATCTCAACAGCAAGATTAACGGAAAGTCTTCCTCGAGTGACGCGCAATGGTTGCCCTTGGACTTGATTCCGAGCAACCGCATGACAAGGAGCGAGTTTTTGCTGCTGGTGCGCGCGGTTGTGGGCGTCGTCAGTGTCCTCGCCGTGTGGGCGTGGGCGGATAGCTTGGGCAACGATCACTGTCGGGAACGGATTCTTGGCATATTGAACCTCTGGCAGGACGTCGATGGCTACAAAAACGTGAGCATATGCGCTCCCTTTTTCTTGGCGTTCCCTCACACACCATTCTCAGATCCTCAACCACCTTTTACACCTCCGCCAACTCACCCGTCGACTGGGCTGGATAATCTCAGACAGCGACCCGCCCCGCAAGTCTGGCATCTTTGCCGAACGCATCCTCTCCCGGCTCGCTGAAAGCCCCCAATCGATGCTCCAAGAAGAGCTGGTAAAGACGGTGCTGAACCTCAAGCCCCCGCTTTCGTTTATCACCGAGGACGAACGGTTGGCGTTGCGCAAGATTGCGTATGTGGTGGAGGATGGCGTGGCGGCTGCGGTGGAGGAGTTGGTGTTTATCAGTGCCAATGTTGTTAATGGTGCTGAAGAGGACAAGCTGGTGAAGAGGGCACCGTTGTCGGCCAGGAGGTTGAGGACGCTGAGGGTGTCGGTTGCGATTGTGGTAAAGGAGGTGAAGGGGGATGAGGAGGAAGAGGGGGAGGGTACTGGGGAAGGAGAGTGGAGAGTTTTGACGAGTTTGTGGGGCGAGCAGGCACATGGGCTCGTTCCGCGGTTGATCGACCTGTTGGTGGATCTGGCGGAAGATGTGGGGAGGTACTTTGAAGCAGAGTATTCTGTTATGGACGAGCAGCGGCCCGTCGCCGTGCCCGCGATGAGTGAAGTCAACTACAAGCTGTTGGCGCAGCTGTGGGATACGGCGTATGATGCGTTGGGGCTTGTTGAGATGTTGGTGGGTGGATATCCACTTGCTGCGCGGGATTTGAGGCGGTTGGTTGGGGCGCTTGTTGAATTGTGCGCTTGCAGTGCTGTTGCAAGGGATGTATGGGCTGCTGGGCCGTCTGTGGTTGGTCCGGGTTTGAGGGTCCGCGACAAATGCTCGGAGGTGTTGAAGGTTTTGTCTAGGGAGGAGATGAGGACGGAGACGGGGACGCTGAATGCGTTGGTGGTTTTGAGGACGGTGCTTGCTGGTGCTGGAGGGTATGAAGGCGCGGCTATCGATCCTATTATACAGTTGAGGGAGAGTGTTGAAGTTGTAGAGAGGTTGTTACCGGAACCGGTCTCGGAGGGGAGTGAAGGGGATGATTACATGGGCATGGACGAGGAGGCGGAACCTGAAACTTCTTTCTGGGTCACATCCGTGCTGCCAAAAGCATTGGAGGAGCTGAAGGGCTTTTTCCAGTTTTTGGATTTGGACACCAAACTTCGGCTGTTTACGAGGCTGGTAAAGCTGGATGGTGGGGTGACGGGGTTGGGAGAGTGGGTGTTGGTTGAGCATTTGAAGGTGCTGGATGAGGATGTTCGGTACCTGGCGTTCAGCGCCGCCTCTGGGGATGCTCCGGCGTCCCAGCCGGTGGAAGATCATCGGGTGTTTTTGAGGAGGCAGATCGTGGATGCGGTCGAGTTTTTGTGGGATGTGCAGGAGGATCCGGGGTTGGGGTCTTGGTACCGGACGGTGTTGGTGTCGGATGAAGAGGTCGGGAGGTACCATCTTGCGGTTGTAGACTCGTTCTTGGACTGTCGTTTGACGTCGTCCTCGCTAACGCGGTTGGTACGCGCGTTGGTGAAGGGGGGAGAAGCCAGCAAATTGACGCCGGACTTTGTGTATGCGATATTGGTGTACCTACTCCGGATAGCCCAAGTAGACCCGATGACGCCTGGGGTTCTGGACGACTGTCTTCGACTCATTCTTTTGCTGCCTGCGTCGTCGTTTTCGGAGATGGCCGACATTCGCGACTTTCCGTTGGAACTAGGACTCACGCTCAACGCGCTTGCGCGCTCGTGCACGGCTATCGATGGGCCTATGGCGTCGAGCATCATTGCTATCTTGGAGTGGGCGCTGCGGCATGAGAACCGGAGGGTGGCCAGGGTGAAAGGTGTCAAGGGGGATGAGTTTACGACTGTGTGTGATTTTTGCTCGATGTTGGTGCCCGAGAAGAACGGGGTGATGTTGGAGATTAGGGCAGGGGTGAGTGTTGATGAGGATGAGTGTTTTGTGGGTGCGAGTGTGGAGGTTGAGGATGGGTTGGAGGGGTATGCTGTTAGCAATGGGAGTGGAGGTGTAGGTGGTTGTGTTAGGATGACGGTTGGTGGTTTGGATGGGTTGTTTTTGCACAAAGGGCAGTTGCAGGCTGGTGCTGGGATCGGGAGGCCGTCGACGCCTAGGGCTGGTGCTGGTGGGACCAAGACTCCGGATATTCTGGGTATGGTGATTTCGCCGCCGACTGCGTTGTTGAGGTCGCCTGCTGCTACGGGGCTGACGAAGACGTATGCGAGGAACGATTTTAGGCAGCTGAGGCAGGTGCCGAGTGCGAGGTTGAATACGAGCAGGCTGCCCAGTATGCATGGTGCGTGAGGCCGTCTGTATCTCTGTGGTGAAACTGACTATTTTTGTGTTATCTGTCTCTCTGTCCTGCCCGATGCAATATTGGAACCACAGTTGATGTGGGTATTGATGGTCGCTCGACCTTTTAACAATACTGATTATACCCTCTTTCTTTTTGTTTGATACCTTTTAATCCTGTGGTCTTGTCTCATGAACACTGCTCTGTTTTGCTATCCCGCCGTGGAAAACCTCTCAAACACCGAAAACGTTTGCAAATGGGAAAATTCGATAATCGAAAAAAAAAACCAAAAACACCGTTGGACATGACAACTCTTTTTTTGTCTCGGACGCACACGACGTTTTGCCCGATGCTGTCAAACGAAATGGTGGTGTAAACAGGACTTTGAAACCTCGTCGTCGCCGACGGTGCCGATTACTTTGCTTCCGCCCGCCGACATTCCGGGGTATCCGGTTATGGGTATGCCTGGGATGGGTGGTGGTCATGGTGGTGGTGCGCATGTGCAGGGCATGTCGATGGGAGGGCCGGCAGGAGCGGTGCAGGTGCCTATACCAGGGTTTGGTATCGGTGTGAATCCGATGATGATGAGGCCTGGAGCGTCTGGGGCGGGGTCTTCTCCGTTGATGGGTGCGAATATGGGGTTGGGGCTTTGAGTGGGCGTTGAGGATATGTAGCCCGGGGTTGGGGCATCGCTTTTTTTTGGTTTTTGGTGTGGGCGGTTGGGTTTTGGGGGCTTGATGTGGCTGGTGAGGTAAGTGAGGGCCGTGAGGCGGGCGGGACTGGAGAACTCGAGGCCTTTCCAGACGTCGGAAGGAGCTTCTGACACCGATACGGATGAACGAGTGGTGCGAATGATTACGGCGCATGCTCACTGGGGATGTGAGTTTCTCGATGGACCTTTTTTGCTTAATTGTTGTGGGGAACGCTGGAACGGACTAGCTGAAATTCTCAATGCGTTGCTCAATGCGACCGAAATGTAGTATATGAATGTATATGAATCTGTGTCTGTATCTGTATCATTTATCTGTTGCCTGTTGTACTTGTATGTTTTGTTTGTACGTATCGTATATATCGCCACTTTTTCGTGTCCAAACTTGTGCTGGGCCAAATTCTTTGATGGCGCGCTAATATCGGCGCATCAGCGCATCAGGCCTTGGCTCTGTTGATTGGCAGGCGCGAATCCGCCGACTGCTCCTGGCAGTACCCTGGGTTTGACTGTTCTAGGTGAGCTGAGGCCTAAATTGGTTCAAGTTATACATCGGTCGACTATTTTGAGCAGTCTAATTTTAACTTACCCTTGGCCCATCCACCCGTCTATCCGAATTGGCCCAATTGTGTCCCAAACGACTTTCGTTGCGGCGAACGCAAATGATGATTTTAGCGCCTCAAGTGCGTATTTCTCTACAACTTCCTTCAAACTGTTCCGATTGCGCTTAGTTTTGATTTTACTTGCCTCTACATCGTTCGAACCAAACTTGACGCCATCCGAGTCGACGTCTATTTATAGACAACCTCAGGCCAGTCGCGGCGCCTTTCAGAAGCCAATTCGACCGCTTCTTCTGATTCATTCAGCGACTATAAAGCCAGTCGCATGTGGTGTCAGACAGTACCACCACTTCGAGCATGCTCTTCCTGCGCAACTCTCTCACAATTTTGCTACCCCTGCCCGCTTGGGTGCTCGCGTCCGACTTTAGGGTCAAGGAGTCAACCGAACCACCGCGAGGTTGGACGAGGCTTGCTGAAGCTCCTTCTGCCCATACCATCTCGCTGCGCATCGCCTTGCCGCAGGCTGATTTCGCAGAGCTGGAGAGGCGGATATACCAAGTCAGTGACCCTGGTCATGAGCTCTACGGGCAGCATTTGTCGAAAGAGCAGGTCGAGGCGCTGGTCTCTCCTCGTCCGACGAGCCTTGAGGCTGTGAACGCCTGGCTCAAGGATCATGGATTCGAGGAAAAGGATTTCGATCGCTCTGCGGCAAAGGACTGGGTCAACATCAACGTACCCGTTGCTCTTGCGGAGAAAATGCTTGGAACGGTGAGGAAGCACTCTCATTCATCGGCCTGTCAATTGGCGCTGAAATTTTGGTAGAAATATCATACCTGGAGACACGATGAATCCGGAGATCGGCTTGTCCGAACGACGAGCTATAGCCTCCCTGCGCACCTGCACGAGCACATCGAGCTCATCCAGCCAACTACTATGTTCGCCCGCTGGTCTGCAATGAAGACCACAATCCACTGGCCTGAACTAGTAGAAGACAGTTCTCCGAGCTTCGCGGGATCAGCGTCGGGAAATCGGCTTGCGATCAAGGTTGCCTCCACAGACGTCGATCCTTCTTGCAACCAGACCATCACCATCTCTTGCCTGAAGCAGCTGTACAAGATCGGCGACTATGTCCCAAAATCTCCCAGGAAGACGAGCATCGGAATCACCGGCTACCTCGAAGAGTTTGCCAACCTGGCAGATCTGCAGTCTTTCTACAACGATCAGGTCAAGCCTGCGGTTAACTCTAGCTTCAAGTTCGTTTCCGTCAAGGGTGAGTGATTACTAATAATTTGCAAACACCTTCTGAGATAGCGCTTGATAAGGTGGCTTGAACAACCAGACGTTGTCAGAAGCTGGGGCTGAAGCTAATCTGGATGTCCAGTTTGCTTTTGGGCTTTCCTTCCCGATTCCGGGTACATTCTGGTCCACGGCAGGACGGCCGCCTTTTATTCCCGATCTGACTACTCCAACTAATACTAATGGTGAGTCGGTTCGTTAAGCTCGAGAAGATCATGCGTTAATTGCCACCTAGAACCTTACCTCGACGTGAGTACTAACACATGGGACGCTTATTCCACAATCAGCTAAAACCATTTTTAGTGGGTCGACTTTGTTCTCAGACAGAAGGAAGTTCCGCATTCCATATCGACCAGCTACGGGGAACCTGAGCAAACAGGTAAGCGAGAGAAACCTCTTTGCGCGCCATATTCCCAGCTCACCCTGTGAAAGTTCCAAGGAAGTATGCCGAACGAGTTTGTCATGAGCTTGCGCAGTTGGGTGCGCAGAACCTATCTGGAGATCAAGAAACACACCTCACCTTTTTCTTTTCTTTTGTAGCTGCGCGTGGTGTCTCCCTGATGTACTCGTCTGGTGACGGAGGTGTCGGTGACGGAAGTGAAGATCCTGCCGATCACCTATGCTTCACGAATGACGGGAAAAACACCCATAGATTCATGCCTACCTTCCCAGCAACGTGAGCGAGCCTCCTTTAATCCAAAAAAGTCTTGTGCACTTTCTGAACCATACGGCCCCTCCCCCGCAGCTGTCCCTTGTAAGCTGCACCCTCATTTCGAATCCACGAGCGAAACTTTACCGGCTCTCCCATAGTGTAACAGCCGTCGGTGGCACCAACGATGTCCCAGAAACTGCCGTGTTCTTCTCTGGGGGTGGATTCAGCGACTACGTCGGTGCTATTCTCTCATTTCACCGCACAGATCGTTCAAATGCTTGCCTTCCAGTTCAAAAGACCATTCTATCAAGATAGGGCGGTTGGAAAGTTCCTCGAGAATACCCCCTCGGATCTCTACCAAGGTCTTTACAACAGGTAAGCCATCCATAACCGCACCCGCATTTCTTTGTGCGAGTTAAAGCTAACCACATGATGATATCCAGGGCAGGAAGGGTACGAAAATCTTGCAATCGCTCCTTGGGCTTTCAGCCACTGACGTCGCCATAATCCATTTCACTGCGAAACCCTGACAGGGTTTCCCAGATGTAGCCGCCCAGGGACGCAGGTTCCGCATATGGTGGCGCGGACGTGCGGTCAGCATCGGAGGGACATCAGCCTCAGCCCCTGTCTTCGCTGCCATCGTCGCCCTGCTGAACGACGTACGGGTCTCAAAGGGTTTGCCCCCTTTAGGATTCCTTAACCCGTTGCTGTACCTCATCGGTCCACTCGGTTTCAACGATATCACTCAGGGCAATAACCCTGGGTGCGGAACACCTGGATTTAACGTGAGTTCCCACACCTGCAATGCGAGCAGAGGGATCTGGGAGGCTGACCCCTCGCAATATTTCGAACAGGCTACTGTAGGATGGGACCCAAGTGAGTAAATGCATTTGAATGCGAGTGTATGGCTACTGACTGCGATTCAGTCACTGGATTGGGAACACCGGACTTTTCCAAGCTCAAGGCTCTGGTTTCTGGTCACTAATGACAGGAGCCGCAGTGTCCAAGCAAGCCACTCTGTTGCTTTGCTGTAAGTAAATATCAAGAGTCAGAATCCACCGTGTTATTTGTGAAAGATCAGTGATCAAGCCGGTAAATTTCATAAAGCAAGTGGGGGGTATGTTACATTTGTAAACATTTTATGCTTGTCCCGGTGCGTGGACACCAGCAAGTCTTTTCGAGCTGGAAACAACCTCGAGAACATCGGCCAGACCCGCCTTCCACGAGAGCAGTCGCTTCTCCAAGATCTCCCATTGCTCGCGTTCGAACGAGCGTGAGGTGGCCCGGGTGACGAGGAGGGTTTGAGTGTTTTGGGCGAGCTTGCCCCAAACGAGACCTGCCCGAATGACTTGCAGAAGAATAGCTTAAGGTTTGATTATACTTGGACTGTCAACTAAACGTACCATCGATAACCCATTTTTCGACCTGGGAAAGCTCGACGTCGAGAGCGTCTGCGATCTTGGCGTAGGGCAGGGATTGGCCGACATGCTTGACGCCCAACGAGGCGAGAGTCAACAGACGGATTTTGCGCTCCAATTGTGTCCTATCCAGGTCTAAACGCGCCGTCCTGGTAAGCACGCGATCTAAAACAAGAGTCAAACTGCACACGCACTGTACTTCTCGAGCAATCCACCGTTGGTTGAGACCCATGCCTTGAATTCTGAAAGACCGTTGTTGAGGAAAATCTGGAGCAAGGGGAAGAGGTCGTGATCTTTGGCAGCAATGACGGCATCGAGCTTGAAGAGAGGGTCAAAGTCGAAGAGATCGGGTAGTCGAAGAGCGGTGGAAATGGCTTCGATTGCGGCGGTTCGAGCGGCGTTGGATCCAGAAGGAAGGGTTTTGATATACAAGAGTGAGTATTCGTAAGACGTCGCTCTGTATACATGATTATCAGGCAAACACATATGAATACGCCAATGTTGAGCTTACGTTTGGCCGGTTGTGGCATATGCAGCTGCAACTGTCTTGAGGAAAGTGGCCTTTTCTTCGTCGGAGATGGCCCATTCGGAAATCCATTGTTCAACCTCGGATCTTGTCAATTGCAGAGCATTCAGATCGTCGTTGGCCACGGCGATCTCTAGAATGGTGCTGTAAACCAAACTTCTAAAAGGAGAGCTTCTAGGGAGCAAGTTGAAGAGGTTTGAGAGGCTACGATATAAAGTATTCAGCCACGATCATCGAGGTAGAAAAACTTTTCAATTCGTACATGCGGAATTTGGTCGAAAGTCGGTCGGATGAGGGGGAAGCGATGGTTTGCAGCAAAGCCGCAAGAAGATCTTTGAGCTCTGGTGTTCCAGGAGCAAAAAGAGACAGTAGATGTGCGTAGAGAAGGTTGAAAAACCCTTCTACCTCTTGAATTCATTGTCAATACAAATTCTGAAGCACAATTAAAGCAAACGCACCTTTCTCGGAACCGTCACCAATGCTCTGCACCTGTTTCAATACATCCTTAACAATGGCCTTCTGTCTCTCCGAGTCCTCAGAGATTGGCGTCTTTCCCTCCTCTGTTTTCAAAGCATTTTCAAAAGATGCGGTGAATGCAGTTCGTTCCCCTTCTGATCGCAACCTAGCAAGATAATTCACTAGTTCCAAGATCTATTGGCCAAAACATGAGATACAGCAATAGTTGCAATGGATACGGTATTCTGCACCTGCTCTTCAAACGTGCCCTCGGCGAATATTGACACGGAATCAGTTTGAGAGGCCATATTGTCTTGTAGATTAATTGAAACCAAGTTATCGAGTGCCCAAATTTCTGACCGCTCGGAAGCTCTTGAAAAGCAAACCCAAATAACGCGTCACAGCCACAATTAGCCATTGTCTCAACGAGTCTCAAGGACTCTTTCAGTTGGTTGAACATGCAAAGTTTCGGGTAAGTCGCGTAAAATAACAGTTCTGTGCAAGTTCTACAAGGACACCCGAGCCCTTTGACTGAAACAGAGCTGAAAAGTCACAGCAATGGCAATTATCGTCGCCACTAACGCCCAGGTCGGTTGAGGGCTATAGTCTGTAAAAGGCTGTCAGTGGACCCTATGACGAGTGGAAACACAGCAGCTCACGTTTAGCATCAATGAGAGCGTGGCGTATCCCTTCCTGCAGTTCGTACAAGCGATCAAGTAGTTTCATAACCCAACCCGGGATCCAAGGCACTTCTGTGTATAATTCTGGCTGGCCAGCCGCCATCCAGTCGGCATATTCGTCGCTGAGTCGTTCTCCTTCCTCTTCAAGGCGTCTCATTTCCTCCAGGTCAATGAGCTTGTGAGCACCGCCGCACGGTATCCACTTGCTTTGAAGAGGTTCAGGAGGGAGCTTTGAGAACAACAAGAGTCAGAAGTAGCTGCGAGACAGGATGTATCATGCTTGCCTCTGTCTCTTGACTATGATTCCCGAGATAATTGGTCAGTTGCAAATGAAGAACTGTCCGAGAACGCACGTCCGAGTCACGTCCGCTTGGGTGGATTCCGAGTCCTAACCCGCTTCATTCAGCTGGAATGGCCAAAAGGGCGACGTTGTGACCTACTACTCTCTCTGGGACAACAGTGATAGCCAAGGACTTCTGGATAGGAGCACCAAAGGTCTGACTGCAAAAGACTACCTGAGCAGAAGCAAGAGTGCTTAATATGATCAACGACAATAGTCGCATTCTGCCTGGAAATCACCAAATGCCCTGTCAGAGAGAGGTTGGAACCTTTGACGAACGCTCGCGCTCACCTTGTACTCTATATGGTGGTCTGGGGTCAAGGCCAATGGGCGCTGTGAGTATGTGTGAGCATCAGATCCTCCACACGACAATTCTGATCGGCGCTAAATGTTGTCGTGTAGTACTATCGTGTAAGTGTCGTGTCCATTTACGTCAAGCATCCATAGTTGCATGCGAACCTCGATGCAAGCTTTAAAGTTTGAAAGAGGCAGTGGTAGCAAAAGGCTTATTGCATTTGATTGTTATTAAGTATGATCGAGGTCCAATAAAAAGTGAAAGGTGCTGGAAAGAAGGGAACGAAATCTCTAATCATTTCCGCATGCGTTTCTTGAAACGCTCCATGACCTGACAAAAGATGAGACACATAATACGTATGCTTTCAGTGAATTAAACACACCATCTCATCCGTCGCAACCTGCGCTCGGTCGTGATTCGACCTATGAGGAGCATGATCATCCTGCGGTGGCAGTCCCATTGCCTCCAATTTGGCGTCTCGCAATATATCAGCATCCGACTTGGCACGCAAATTGGGTCGGTAGACTATATATAAAGTTCAGCAGCAATGTGTGAAGGGAAAGGGGGGAGGCGCACATCGAGTAGCAACCAAATGGTCTTCATCGGCGTTCACTTTCTTCCTCTCATAGCGTTCCTCAGCCTGTACACGCTTCGCCTTCTCAGTCTCTTCAATATTCTTCAACCGGGTGCTGAACGCCGGTCATCAACGGTAATCGAGAGAAGAGAAAGAAAGAGACAACGTACTCCATCCCAAGGTCGACTTCAGGAATAGCAGTCAGCATAGACATGCTATTCGTAACATTCCCCTCTTCTCCCTCAGCCTTCGGCTTGTCCATCTTAAACCGGTCTGCAACTTGACGATACAGAGCGTCCTGCGGGTCGTACTGTTTCTCCTCATCCTCCTCCTCCTCTCTCGGTTTACCCCGCACCTTGAGGTTTTCTTCGATATATGCCATCCTAAGAACTCAGAAACCCTCCCATTAGCACCAAGTTGAGCAAAGCTCACATATGTTTGTCCACATCCAAAGCACCAGTCTGCTGCGTAAAGTTGTTCGCCCGAACAACTCTACGAGCTCGAGCTTCCTTTACCGCTTCGTCACTACAAAATTAAAGACAGGTCAGCCGAACGTCACGTCCAACAGCATGCTAAGCCAGTCCAACAGGAATTGAACCCACTCTTCGTCCTCGCCTTGAACAGGCTTCTTCAAGCCTCCCTGGTCCTCCTCCTCCCTTAAGCGCTTCTTCTTCTTCTTAGCATCTCCAACATTCAACTTGGCGACATCAATACCTTCTCTCGTTCTCCTCAACCGACGCCACTCAAGGAGCTCTGATATCCTGCCCAACGTTAGCCAATCTTTGGGTCATGTTGCGAGCAACTTTACTGACGGTAAATCAGGTTCGTCCTCCTCTTCCCTCAGCCCCTCTCCTTCGGGAGACCTTTGTCGAACTTGTGTCTGCGGCCGCGTTCGTTTCTTAATCATCGTGGGTCTTGGTCAAGTGTTACACACCGTGGCTGTGTCGGATGTCCAGCTCGCGGTTTTGAATCAGCGAAAAGGTAGAGCCTCTGCACACTGTATCATCGCTCCATTCAACTGCTTGAACTTCTCAACACCCTGATATCTTACATTGGTAATAGTACATAAAAGAAAGAAAGACAAATAATAATAATAAGCGGTAACACGCAGTCCTCAGATTTCCAGAATTTTAGTTGTGAAGATCGAACCTGCTCGGCTGTATTTTAAAGGGTGGGGCAAAGGAATAGTCCATCTAGGTCAAGTGTTCGTTTTCAACAGAACCAGGAGTCGGGTAGGAGACAGGCTCGGCGGAAGGAGGGGTAGGAGAAAGTGTCGCCTCCGCAGCTACAACTTCAATGGGTACCGATTCAGATGTCGTTCCCATCGACGTTGGGCGCACACTAGGACCTGAAGCCGTCTGCGAAACGACTCTTTCAGGCGCAGGGACCCCACCTCGACGCAGCCGCGATAGATCGGTTGCTCCAGAGTTCAGCATAAGTTGGTGAGGGGAGACATAGGCGCCCCAGCCCGATTCATGAGGAATTGAGGACGAGCCAGGTACTGAAGGCCCCTCGACGTGGACAAATGAGATGGTATCGTCATCCCCACTGGCATCGGTACCTTCTGAATATGGTGACGCTTGTTGGCGCAACGAATCAAGTCGTTCTATGCGGTTATGCACTCTGTTCAACGCAAAGAACCGGCGGGCATTTGCTCCTCGGGACGTCCAAGGGTCGTCCCTCGGCTCCGTCACCGTCTCTGCAGGCTCAGCCTCTGCTAATGATCGCAAAGAGGCCGCTGTCACATGGCGACGCCCATAGAAAGTCGCTTCAGGTCTTGCACGCAGTCTGCGAACGGAATGTTGGCGGGCAAGCGATGTATTGGAAGCTGTGGTGGTGGCAGGAATAGCGGTCCAAGGTGATGTGCGATTCTCCACGCTAGGCGAAGCCAATGAAGGTGGTGTTGATGTTGCACCGGACATCCCATCCTCATTGCCCTCAGCTGCAATGGGCCGCCGTCTTTGAATAACGGCCACCCCTCTTGCAGTGCCAGGTCCAGCTACAGCACTGTAGCCCATGTTCATAGCGTCAAAAAGTTCCGAGGAGCTCATTTGTGTACCCTCTGTCGGGTTTGTGTCCATCAAGTTGTCGAATTCCTCATCATCGGTCTCCCCAAAGCCCGGGTCCCGACCCAAGGCGCGAGATCTGCGAATAGAATATCTTGTAGGGCGGGCGCGGTAGATGTTCATTGGGTCTGCCAATTGCCGAAGGTTCCTTGCCGTTCGCTCCGATAGAAAACGCCGATCCGTAGGAGCTCTTTTGCGCCTCTCGGCTACTTCCTAAAACACAATACCCCGTGAATATGCATTGGGTGGCGACACAACAGGAAAGTTAACGCACCCTGACAAGAATGTCCAAAAGTGTCGCAGTGAAAGAATCATCGATGTCCAGGTCGTTTACGAAGTCGTTATAAGAGATAGGAAGTGCTCGGGGGTCCTCGCTTGCCGCTCTACGAATGGCGCCAGTTCTAAACTGGCATTAGCGCCCCAAACAACCCTGTCAGAATATCGTGTGCGTACACCAGCGAGGAGACTTTTGAGTGAAGCACATCGTCGGTATAATTTAGGGTCCTGTAACAATTATGAGTGCCAGTAGCTCGTATGTGAATTAGCCAATGCCGAAGCGCGTACCATTTGCCCATGTTAAAGAATGTATAGGATACAGAGAGGTCGCTAGGGCTTAGCTGATGTGCAAAAGCAGGAGCTCGACGGAATCAGAAAGCCTATTGGGGAACAATGAACAAGTCAAGGGCAGCGCTGGCCGTCGGGATGATGATGGTGGTCGAGGACAAAGAGATCCACAGCGACGGGCATAACAAATGTCAACAAACGCATAGCGTTAACAGAGAATTCCCACGAGACATTCCATGGTGAAAGATGAATGGTATAACCAAGGTATAGCAACCACATATGCATAGAGTAAGTAGTAGTTGATAAGAAAGTAGTACGCCACATAGAAATCAGCTCCTTTATGAATTTTCTTCCTCCGTCCCGTTTGTTTTGGTCCGAGGTGTCGAAGTTCCGGTCCGATCCTTCGTATTCAGTAGACTCTGGAAGAAATTCTGGAGCACCTCGTGTTGTGTTTGACCCGCTGCAGGGCTCGTGGCACCAGTATTCGGTGTCGGAGAAGTTGGTGAACGACCTGTGCTTTGCGATGGTGACATTGGAGGCGCCAATCCCGACAATCCAGACGTCCTTCCAGTACCAATTGCTGGACGGGCACCAGGGCGTGTTGCCATGCTCGCTGCCAGATTGACAGGATTGGTTGGTCCCATCGCTGATTCCATCTCGGACAATGCACGTTCCACATTCGGCAGATTGAAGCTGCTGCTTCCAAGAGGTCCGACGATACCAGCAGATGCCTCGGCCGGGTTCCTGAAAGCACCACGAGGATCCCTGTCCGACTTTTTGGCATTTTCGTCGTAATGTTTGGAAAGGAAATTTTGTTCTGGGACTGGGCTGTTGAATGGAGGGAGTGCAGCAGGCTTAAGGGTCGTCTGTCAGCATCTCGTTTAGCGCAAGGAAAATGACCCATACCTTGACTCCTTGATCTGGGACAAACGACGCGTAGAGCTGCTTCACCCCAGGCTCGTTCGTCCCCTGATCCGCCTCTATATCCCTCTCCCAAGCTTCGTTCCAGAGCTTCGCATCAAAACCTTCCCGCAGAACCCCAATCTTACCCCAGCTGTCCCAACCTGCGGGTACAAGGATATGATCCCGATCCAATGTGTTTGGTTTTTGTTGGAATGGGAAGATATTCCGTGCAGGAACCTGTGGTTCGCCCGATAAACTAGGAGCAGGCGCTGGAGGCATGAACAGGAGGTGCAACGCGTATTGCCTTAGAACTTGCTGGGTTTCAGGCAACTGCGTTGTGTACATCAGCCCAGCACCGTCTACATAAATCAATACAGGAGTAACATGATTATTCAAAAAAGACGCACATTTTAGACATATCGTTCGCAGAACCTGCATGATGCCATCTGTCCGCTCCTCCCATTCACCACCTTTTCCCTTGACCATGCCTCCCATCCCTGTGCTCCCCGCAGCCATTTCTGGACCGTCATCAATGAGGTCGGCCTTTGAGCAAACGATGATCACAGGAACACCGGAAGAGTTGTGTGTTAGTGTGCCAGAACCAAGCGGAAGCAGTGTACTTGATAATGTGGAGGTGGACGTTGGTACAGGATCACTAGATGGTTCCGTGTAGTTCTGAAGATGAGATTGCACTTTCTGCCTGTCAATTCAAAAATACCAGGCAACGCACGTCAAAGAAAAGGCGTACGTCTTTCGCGGTTCTCTTCCCGTACAATTTCAGACTCCCGAGAAGTGTCGGCCTTGGCCCATTGTTCCACCCACTGAAGCCACACTTGTAGCTCTTCTATGAACGTCCAGGGTCGCGTCCAGTCCAGAACGACCATAAACAGTGTATGTGGCAACGCCGTCTTTGGCGGAATAAAATGCGGCAGTAGCGCTGTATATGATGACGACGAAGAAGGAACCGTGTATATTGATAGCCTCGCAAGAGTATCTGCATCCAGTAAGCATGAGACTACCATCCCTCCAGGACTAGCTACGCACCTTCGTCTGCCTCCTCCTTCACATCCCCAAAATCATATCCAATCGCAAAGTCTATGCGCTCTTCTTCCTTTCCCTCATCAGACGACTTTTTCTGTAAGAGTGCCGAGGCAATGGTGGATTTCCCGGTTGAGGGTTGTCCAAGAATCACGATTTGCTTGGAAGGTATTGAGCGCGACGAGGAGACAGAGTTAAGGATCGATGACCATAGGTCCTCAGGTGGGGCTTCCGGTGAAGCTGGTCGCTGGTTGTCCATCGTTGTCATCGTCGTCGTCAAAAGAAATTTAATAGGAATTACGCGCGTCCTTGAGATGTTGCCGCGACGGTCGTGACGGTAGGTCGATAAAGTGGATCCAAACACCGAATCGGATGATTTCGAGTCTGATCAAACCCTTGCAACCACACTACTTGACCGCTGACTTCTACCCTGAAATATGGCAGAATCTGTCCCAATCCCCGAGCACAAACTCTCAGAATCGCCAAACTCCCGGTCAATCGACATCTTGGGCTGGACGATCACAGCGTCGACCAACCCTATCTCGAATGCCGGAGAAATCGACGCGCTGCAGGCATCCCTGGGCATTCCGCTGCCTGAAATGACCTTTGGCAGCAACTATCTGACGCTGAAGCATAATCCAACATCGTGGCGATATCATTTTACGACTGATGGTGCACTCAAGGGTGTGAAGAAAGGAGAACTTGGCCAAGGAGATGGAGGAGTGAAGGTGGAATATGCAGATAAATGGCTCCGGAGCAGGCATGGCTCATATTCCTCCATTGCATGCGAAGAATTCGCTCATTATTCTTTCAATCAGAACAGATTCAGGAACAGACTTTGTTGTCCCCAAGACGGTTGCGAAGCCGTATGATTGGACGTACACCACAACGTACCCTGGCCATGAAAGTATGGTAGAAGGCCGCAACGATAAATGGATTTCAGCGGATCCGGAGGATAGCTCACAAGCTATTCCGATGGCAGAGCTGACACGCCCCGACCCCATACTGTTCTATGCTGAGATACCCTTATTCGAGGATGAACTTCACGACAATGGGTCATCATCTCTGCTAGTCCGAATCGTCCGTCCTTCTCCCACTCTCTCAGCCTTTTATCATTGAACAGCTTTTAGCGTGTGATGCCGACATGTATATTCATCCTCTCCAGATTTACATTGCGTGTTGACAATGTGCTATTTCGCGTCTACGACACGCGCTTTTACCTCTCCTTTGCGTCTTCTCCCCAACTGATAATTCGGGAGACGGGTGGATGGGAAGCGCCATACGAACGCGTTCAATGGGTACGGTTTTATGCCAGTAAAGTCTTGCGCCTCAACTAACGCTGCGCCAGTTACTTCCCAAACGCGACGATATGACACCTTTGACTGATCCAAGCTGGATCGCGAAAGCACTCACCACGAATCTATCACCTCGTTTGACTCAGAAAGAGGGCGCCAAAACAGGTTGGAGGGGGCTAGGGACTAGAACAGAGGTGTTGACTTTGGCGTGATTGATAAAAGTCAGTGCGGTATGAAGAATTTGCGAGCAAGAAGATTGTAGTGTACAACAGTGTATGATACATGAATATGCAAAGAATCTATGGGAAAGTCGTCACATCAATTTTGCTTCCCGTTTGGCTTGTTGCACTTGGGCAAGGCGCTGTGCACGCAAGGTCGTGTGTTGGCCCTGAGCGTTCTTCTTGGTGGCTGCGGCCGGTACGGCTGGACCGATCCCCGATTGCGATAACGATATCTGGGTCTCATCCGATGCGAATCCAGGAATGCGAATGTTGTGATTCCGCTCTACAGTGACGGCGTCAGATTCGAAAACAAAGGGAACGATAACAAGGGCTTACCTAGGTGTAGTTGTAAATCACGAACATCAAGAGTATCTCCACCTCTATGCTTGGCCAATCGACAGGCGAAGTTGGTCACCGAATCGATAAACTCGTCAGCAATGTTGAGTAGCAGCTGGAAACTCAAGATTAAGCCGAATCATCCAGTGTACGAACAAAGGGAACTCACATCCTCCACCTCTGGCTCGATCTTCACGTTAGGGTCCACACTCGAAACCAGATCTTGGATCGTTCTCCGCATGTTCTGGTCGTTCGACGAATTTTTCCTCCTCGTCCGGTTGTCGTCTATGCTGAGCGATGCATCTTCCGACCCTCGGGCTATTTGCGCAGGTGTACCTATACAGAGATCAACTTAATCCTCAAAGATTAACAAAGGCTTCATACTAGATATGCGACCGGCAGCCAAACCACCAGTTAAAGTAGGCCTTGTCGCCGTCCATGAGACGGGTCCCGGGTTTGTATAGTTGATTGTCTGGTTAATTGGCGGATAATGCTCCCCAGGATTAACCTGACTGATCAGCTTTGACTGGTTGTCACCAGCATGACCCGGTTTCATATAACTCGAAGCCTGTTGAATGGCGGCTTGTGCAATTTGTTGGACAGTTTGATGCTGGGCTGCAGCTGTTGGTTGCGCTATCTGCTGCTGCGACGTACTTGCAGCAGCCTGAACAGGTTGCTGCTGCTGGGATGTTGAAGCTACAGGCACTGCTGCAGCCAACGGGGGTTGCTGCTGCTGCTGCTGTTGCTAGTATACAACAAAGTATTGTGTCAGAAACAAGACAGAAAGAATCTCGAAAGAACGCATTATTAAGCGGATAGTCACACCTTTGACTTGTCGTGTTTGTCCGCGAACATTTGCAGCTGTATGCGGGGCCAAATTAGCCAATGCAATCTGGAACCATGACAGACAGTCAGCGATGTACCTGCTGGATTTGTGCAGGTGTAAGCTTTCCCTGCTTCGCGAAGTGATCCATGTTTTTCTGGAGAATGACTGCAATCTTCTCGAGGTTGTAATTGTCCCCAAACTGTTGCTTCATTATCGTTCCGATGAGAGCAGCGACATCTGTATTTGAGCTTCCCTGCAGCGCAGCTGTTTGAGCCGCTCCTTGACTGGTTGAACCGGTAAGGCCTACCGCCGCTGCGAGTGCGGCTTCCATGCTGCTTGGTTGTGGTGTGGACTTGCTGCTGCTGGCGCCGTTGTTTGCTGGGTTGTCAGCCATTAGAAAAAATGTATCGTGGTAGTAGGCAAGCGTGAACTTGAAATGTGCTTGCCTCGTTTGGCGTTGACCGGTGACCGGTAATCTTGGCTTTGTTTGCCATCGCCGTTAGATCCAATCAGCTGGGGAACGGCCGCATTAGTGTTTTTTGGAAACTCCGAAAAAGTATCCTAACAATCTCTTTAATTCAGCGTCTACAATGGACGTCTCGAGTATTCTTGATGCGCAGAAGGCTAGGGAGTAAGAATGTACATTAACTTTTAGTCTAGCAGTTACTAAAACTTTTTTCCAGGAAATCTGTCCTTGTAGAGAAGGAAACACCTCTCGTGGTTGATGCTGGGCATTTAATGGTGACAGACCTTAATGTCATTGACGAGGAATCCTACAAGTGCGTTCCCTATCTTTTCAAAGTTAGTGTAATCCTGATGCCAGAACTACAGTGAAAACTTGGAAGAACACCTGCAGACTCTTGCCAGGGATGGCGTACAAGAATTGATCGGGAAACTCTTTTCACTACCTACGAGTTCTTCGGCAGATGGACCACAAGCACAACTGCCGCTACAAGAATACCAACTTCCTAGAGCCAAGCCATTGCCCAAACCAAAAGCACCCACAAAATGGGAACGCTTTGCTGCTGCAAAGGGTATCCAACACAAGAAGAGAGACCGCAAGGAGTGGGATGAAGAGCGACAAGAGTGGGTCAACAGATGGGGTAGAGATGGAAAGAACAAACAAAAGGAGGAGCAATGGATTACAGAAGTTCCTCGTAATGCTGGTGAGTAAAATGGCATGTTAATCGCATTCTATCCTCACAGTCTTGTTTTAGATATCGACTTCAACCCACAACTCGCTGCTAGACAGGAGCGCAAAGAGCGGGTAGAAAAGAACCAGAAGCAGCAATTGTCCAATCTAAAACGCGCTGAGGCCGCTTCAACATCGTCCTCAAGAAAGGAAGAGCTGGATCGGACATTAGCTTTGGCCCGAGGCAGCACAGCAAGCATGGGCAAGTTCGACAAGAAGTTGGAGGGCGAGAAGAAAATGAAGGGCGTCAAACGAAAGGTAAGATCTGAATCGGTCTTTTTCGCTCGGAAGTGTTTTGACACCAGTCGCGGTCATAGTTCGAACCCATCGAAAAGTCCGTCGGCAAAGAGATGAAGGCTAACCTCGACCTCGTTGCACGGATGGGCAGTGATGCGAAGAAAATGCGCGGAGCACCGCACAAAGAAGAGTCGGTCATCAACGTTCGCAAGGCTGTTCGCTTCGCGAGCAAAGGAAAGGGAAGTATCGCGATGGCAAGCTCAGGGCGGGATAAGAAGTCATCCGGGAAGGGGAAAAGACGGTGATCTTCTCAAAAATCTTCATTTATCGCTATCCTTGTCATTTTGTTTTCACGCACAGACCAATTCACTGGTGTCATGGGCTTGTCAAGACCATGCTTTTGTTCATTCGCTACATGCTTCGGGAAAACGGGCGATACCAGGGGTCTTTTTTGTCATTACCTGCGTCATAATCATAAACCAACAACAGCCGCGTCTTCTCGTGAATGTCAAACTGGAGCTCGTTGACGGTGCAGGGAATGCTAAGCGCTCCACTCGCCATCGAGAATTTGGTCAGAATGTGTACTTTTTGGTCAGTTTCTTTCATAGGAACGTTGACGATCCTCTTTCCTTCGAGCTCCAGCTTTCTTCCAGACAGTAGTACAGGCACTCAAAACCCGGCAGAAGGCCTATTCAACAGAGGGTTCTGAGATGGATGTTTACCAAGAACTATGGAATGACGGAATGTAACAACCACATTTCTACTTCTCTCTCAACGACCCAGAGTCGAGGTGCCTGTGCTTCAGCGTGACATCATTTTATCTATGTCGATCGTTGGTATAGGGCCCGTTACGGTCTCTTCGCCAACAGCATTTCAAAGAATTTTGCTGATCCTGGAGTAGGGCCGCCGTATCGGAGGATTTCCGACGCAACAGGGTTGGACTGGCATCGCCTCTTCACAAGTTGTACTGCATGCTCGTGGAGTAGGGTCGACATTTGTGTGATGTTCTCGTTCCGTGAGGCCGATAATTAACGGAACTTTTTCTCAGGCTAATGCTGCAGTGCTCACTTGCAAGGTCAAAGAACGAACCCCCGAGGAAAGAAACGCAGGTCGTTTTCCTAATTAAAGCGCAGGTGCCTCAGTCTGGCTGCATGCAGTAAGTATTTGTTCTCCACGTTAGCTGGAATGGGGCTCTAAAAACTTAGTGTGTCAAGACATCTCCGAACTTTCGACATCGGGACGGTCAAAACTGAATCTGTATTCCCATTTGGTGTGCGTGTGTAAGTGATACATACTTGCCGAATAGATCCACCCATAGTCTATACTTAGTGCAAATTCGGTCCAGCGGTGGGAAGCGGAATCTAATTCCTGACACAACTGGCTGTGGTTAGCTCCTCTTAGACCGACTTACAGCAAGCTTACCGCCAAGCTGTTTCTCTATTTAACGCGAACCCGGGATGCCATCCTAACTTCAAGACCCCCTACACATCCCCCGGATAAGCTATGGTGAATATACTGGCAAAGCTCGTCTTACCCTTGCTTGCATTGTGCCACTTGCCCAGCGGTCACGCACAGAGGCTCGTTGACTACCTAGCGACGTGCAACGAGATTCAGAGCTCCATATCTAGAGCAAGCGATGTCTACTTTGCGGGTGCGTCAATCCCCTGCAAGGACTTTTCCTCGGACTTACCATGTTATTCCAATATCAGGTCATCCCCTCTACCTCAAGGGTGTCGCACATTGGGCGAGCTCCAGCACGCAGCTGTCTGCCTGTGTTGTTGAGCCCGGCACCCCTGCCGACATTGGTGTCGTTGTGAGTTGCCCGTGTGCTACCGTCGACCAACGTTAAAAAACGTATGGATAGCTTCGAATCGTAGGCAGGAATAGGACTCCTTTTGCGGTACGTTACCCATCCCCATCTCACACGACGCCAGTCTTTACGAGGGTTACACAGGTCAAAGGAGGAGGCCACACGAGCAACCCAGGCTTTTCCTCGACCGACGGGGTACACATATCAATGTACCGTTTCAGCAACGTTCGATACGACGCCAGCTCGCAGACCGCTGAGATCGGTGCTGGCTTGCTGTGGGACGATGTGTATGAGGCACTTGAACCGCATAATGTCAATGTTCTTGGCGGCAGGGTGACTGGTGTCGGTGTTGCAGGCTTCATCCTTGGGGGTGGTATGTCTTCGTCCTCCACCTCTTGCATTTGATAACAGTGGGACTCATGGAACTGCCAGGATATTCATGGAAGACGAATCAATATGGTCTCACTGTTGACACTGTCACGGCGTTCGAAGTCGTTAAACCAACCGGCGAAATCGAGATCGTCACTCAGACTTCCAATCCCGACCTGTTCTTCGGCTTAAAGGCGAGTGTATTCGGATTCCCTCCCGCTCTAATTTGTTGACCATGTGCGTCCGACACCGACAGGGCGGAATGAATAACTTCGTAAGTAAAGAAGCCTTGAACCAACCGAAGAGGAACATTAACGAATGATTAATTACGGTAGGGCATCGTTACCAAATTTACCCTTCGCACCTTCCCTCAGACACAAGTATGGGTAAGAATGTTTTTGTTTCGAGTTGGATACGTCTCCGACGGTGTTTATGTTTCCTAGGGCGGGCCTACCTTCTTCAGTTTTCTTTCGCTTTCTGCAGTAACTGAGGCGACTGCTGCTTTTGCGGCTACCGTAACGGACCCCAAAGCCTCCATAATCACCACATACCAATTCATCGGACTACAGGTATGTGGACTATTTTCCTATACGACTTTGCTTGAATGAAATCTGCAGCCTTCAATCACCCTCCTTATGTTCTACGACGGTCCTACCCCTCCCGCCGGAATTTTTGATGACTTTTTGGCCATCCCACACCTCGTACGAAACACGAGAACAAGATCGTTCACTGATTTGGTCAAGTCTTTCCCCGCTCAACTGACTAGTGGCCAACGGTGCGTGCAAAAACTCGCGCAGAAACATCATCTCCTAATTGTCGATTCCAGAGCTGCTTTCCACACCGCATCTATAGTAAACTATACGACCAATTTCATAGAGGAACTCGTCGAAGAGACGATCGTAAGCAAATTGGTTGTTAACCCCCTGCTCTTTTCACCAACCGCTTTATTTATGTTTTGTAGCACTGGGGAACTTCTTTGACTTTGGGGTCTGGCATTTTCATGTCTTATTCCGTGGAACCCTTCCTTCCAACAATCTACAGTCACAACACTGGTCCCAGTGCTTTCCCTTTCAGGCGATCTACACCATTCACGCCCCTCGACATCTTCTTCGGATGGGCCCTCCCTACCCACGACACCGTCTTCCACAACGCAATGCGCGAGACCATTTCAAGACTTGAATCTGTTGCCATCTCTGATGGTCAGACAGACATCCTAGACGAACCTTTATATCCCAACTACGCCATCTTTGACACACCCATAGAACGGGTGTATGGTTCGAACCTCCCGGCATTGCGTCAACTCAAAGAACGCGTAGACCCAGAAAACGTCATGGGATTAGCAGGCGGGTTCAAGATATAATTGAATGTATCTTTCCGTTGTAATCTACAAAGGAACACATAATGCAAACATGCGCCTTAAACCTATTCAAATACTCATGTGGAGATAGTTTAAAACTGTGTCCCAATAAAGTTATGGCGTGGTGTCTATTTAATGGACTCGATAGGAAGGCGATTAAGATCAGCCTTGCCCTCGTCGATCCACTTCTGCTTGACTAGCTTGGTCCTCTCTGCATAATACAACCTGTAAACCAACCTAATGGTTCCCTCACTAACCCCCGCTACAGCACTAATATCCCGGATGGACTTTTCCTTGCCCAGCAGGTGGCAGGTAAAGTGGATGGCCCCACCCGCGACGGAAACAGGACTACGGCCATCGCCAATTCCATGCTTCCGTGCTGTGACGATGATGTCGTGGCAGATGGATTGTACCTGGGGAGATAGATCGAGGTGATTGCAGTAACGCACAAGCAGGTTCTCCGGTCCAGTCGTTGAACCTGACGATTGGCTCGCTGCCCCAGGTGCCAGGTTGAACGCTTGCTCGAGTGCTTTATAGCACTGTCCCAAAACCTTTTTCGAAACGTGGGTCAGATTGCAGATCTCCCTGAACGAACGTGGTACGTGGGCTTGTCGACATGCGATGAAAATGCACGCGGCGATGACGGCTTCCAACGGCTTGCCACGCAGTAGCTTCTCCTCGTCTGCACGTTTGTACAGTTGCTTGGCGATATCGCTTATAGTCTTCGGTAGCGAAAACTGGTCGCACCAATTTGAAATATCGCGAAACGCTGTGAGAATGTTGCGCTCTGCACGAGAACTTTGCGTCCGCGATGCGGCGCGCTGAAGCTCCCGGGCGAGGCCTGAACCCCCGTCTTTGAAGCTGATGAGAGTATCGAGTTGTTCCATGCCCTCAAGGAGAGGGTCGGACGCCGCACCAACACGAGAAGGGTCGTCTCCCTCGTCATTGGCAAACGTCTATCGCAAAAAGGCAAAACGATTGATGCCGTTCAATTGAGTTAAGGAGTAGCAAGAAGAATCACTTACCCGCCATTCACTCCGTGTGTCAACAACCCGGTCACCAAGAACTAGGCCACAGTTCCCACAAACAAGATCACCGCTCCCAAACTCTTCAACAATGTTTGGATTTGGGTCTCTGCATTCTGGACAGATGAGTCGGACAGAAAGGTCTGGTCCGTACGACGGCGCGACTGTTTTTGCTGTCTTTGATGAAGGAAATGGTTGAGCGTAAGACATTTTATATCGTCACTTGTCGAAAACCAATGAATCTGCGGTAAACTGTGGCACTAGGTTTCTTCTGTGGATTCCCGGTTGACTGAAAGGAACTATGCGTAGCGTCGAGAGAAATTTTAGCTCCAGGATTTCTATTTAAGCTGATACAATTGTCATACCAGCCAATGATTCGCTTTCTTAGTCCTCCCGTGGAGAAGTAGAAATGTAGCAAATCTGGGGCAAAGGATTGTGGTGGTCAAGGAGAAAGCCTGATGCCTACGACGAGCCACGAACTGCGGACTCATGTGTTGGTGCTGACTCAGCTGACCCAAACCATTTTGCGCGCCGGAAACGTCTGGAAAGTCCTCGAAAGCGGCTTAGCGCCCGTCTAAGCTGGAAAACACTCGATATTTGCCACACAGTCAGAACAAGTATGTCAGTCTGGGCTATATTATCTACCAAGCAGGCCAAAAAGCCATCCATGGATCGATGGCCGAGTATAATAGGTTTACTACGAGCTCCCGCGCGACGATCATGCATTATGAATGCACACTATCCGCGGCCTCACTACTCCCAACGGCCCTTATGCACTGCAATGGTTTTCCCGAAGAGACTAGTTAGTATTATACACATTTGTGTCTAAAGCCTTGTTGTGCGTGTAGGTGTTCCGTGCGCCATTAAACGCTCAAGCCAATTTATGACCTGGGTTGTGACTTCCTCTTTGGCCTCCACCATCAACCAATGACCTTTGCCTTCGATAGCGACATCTTGGAACCTGGCTATGAACTTGTTCGATTTAGCGATGACGCTGGTAACGACGGTGAGGTCATCTGTTCCCCATAAGAATAGGTAGGGTAGATCGTTGCGAAGCTGTGACCCAAGTGAAGCGGCTGGAAGCAATTTAGCATAACTTTGATACAGGATCCAGATTGAAAGTTACCTTGCTCTTCCTCGTGACGTAATTGGCTCGTACGATAGTAGTTGAGCGGGCCTTGCATGCTCTGTCCCAACTGTTGGAGATAGTACCGTCTTTCCTGGAAGAAATGTTAGGACGCAATGGTTGACATTGAAGTGCACAAACCTCGTCAGTCAGACAGGTGGGCAATTTGTCAGGGATACTCGTATCTTGAAAGAGCTTCTCAAGTGCACCGGTTGGTGTGAAATCGAGTGCCTTCTTTGAACCTGGAGTGTTGAATACAAGCCCAACAAACTTTCCCAACTGCGACACCAGGTAAGCAACAGAATAGAAGAGAAGGAGATCCCACTAACGTGTGATAGTATCTCTTCGGAGGAGCGTAGCTGTTCGAAATATAGTTGATATCCGAGGTTTGGTGCACGTTTGACCACTTCCGTTAAAGGAAGGTATTGCTTGGATGGCGGTGTGTATGGGACGCTCAACCTATGTATGTGGCGAATCATGGGAACGATGCACATTCCATGACCAGAGGAAATCATACATTATGAGGCCAAGAAGGCGTTCTGGATGCCACAACGCGAACCGCCCTGCAGTGTATGAGCCCCAATCATGGCCTATGACGACCTACAACGAGTTTAGAAACCGGGAACAATGGTACAAAGTCTTCTGACCGCTCGGTAGACTCCCAAAAGATCTAGCAATGCGGCTAGATCCGCACAGAGCTTCTTGGTTGTATATTCCTCTGGTTCGTTGGGTTTGGAGGTACCACCGTATCCCAGCATGTCTGGAACCACCACGCGACAACCCCGGTGTGTCCAAGGTCCGATCTGGTATCGCCATCCATACCTGTGGTTCGCGTTCACTTAGAATATTAGTGACTCATCGGGGGATAAACGCACCAGAGATCTGGAAACCCGTGAATACAGATCAACGTTGGGTGCCGTTTGTGATCATATCCCTGTGGAAGCTGGTCAACCTAGGAGAACAAGAATGGGTTTGTAACTACTCTCCGGCGATCCAGGGAAGTTGCTTAGTTGGAGTCAGACGTACAAAATGATAGGTTCGACCTGTCGAAAGCAGCTCCGTCCTATGATTGAAGCTGTCTGGGTCTGTTGGGTCCATAGAATGTCGAAAGAACAAAGCAAGGGGCCCACCGGTGGTGGGTACATGACGATGCCGGTGGTGAATGTTGTAACCCAAATCGGCGCTTCAGGTCCCCGGTCCCTATTGAGTCGGAGTTGTTTCGGAGATTGAAATGTGCCTGGCAGTCTTTCTTGTCCATCTCGGAGCTGATGACTGCAATTCTGACGACAACGTCGACCTCGACAGCCTTTCTTCTACCTTTAAAATCCACTTGTTCGCGTTCTAAAAGATTATAATCGCGATATTCACAAATTCTATACTTTACTTAATCATCATTCATCTCAAGTACACCGTTCTTTGATTTTTCTTGGTTCGAATCCCCTTTAAATTACCTCCACTGCTTTCATCAGGTCAGAGTCTTTTGGAGCTTTATTGATGATCGTCATAGTCTGACAATTTGTTTGGGATTTTAGCCACTGATATGTCTGCGCCAGCCAAACCATCTTCCAAAGCACCAACAGCCAGCAAGGATGCTCTGCAAAAAGCACAGCCTGGACAACCACCGCGGAAAAAGAGGGTCGTGCGGAGACGGGGGAGGGGACAGAATGAGATTGGAAGTGACGATGAAATCGAGCGAGAAGCGGCCAGCGATTCCGACTCTGACGATGACGACGATCATTCCTCTCTCGACTCTGCTACGGATGACTCTGACACGGAGCCAGTGTCTGAAGATGCACCCTCCCATCCCCACTCGCCACCTGCAGCCAAAGTCGGTGTCGCTGGAGAGATGAACGGGGGAGTGGCGACCTTCTTTGCTTCGACGTCCACATGGTCGGAGATGGTGGCCGATGAAACAGAGAACGGTCCCTCTGGGCTGCCAGTAATCGACTTTGCAGAATTCAATGGTGCCCCCAAGGTACCTGCTCGGCGAAACAAGAAGTCGAAAGCTCGGAAACACAATCCTCCGAGTGCATCTGAACAGCCTGCACAGCAGCCCGCCGAAATACCCGAAGACAAGCCAAAGCAGGAAACGCAGTCCCCGGGTCCGCATCCGCGCAAGTTTGGCCAAACCGCTCGTCAGGCATATCAACAAAGACTAGAAACGGACCCATCCTACGTACCTAAGGTTGGGGGCTTCTGGGGGCACGATGATCGTTTGATGGACAAAGATCTTCGAAGTTTAAGCGGTTGGTGGCGCGGAAAATGGTCAGGTCATGGCGGTCGTGGCAGAGGGTTTGGAATGCGTGGTGGGGCTCGTGGCGGGTTTGATCAACACGAGGCTCGACTTCAAGACCTTCCCCCAGTGGAACGGGAATGGACACACGACGGGTTTGAAGAAATGAAACGCAAGGATGACCAGCGTACTCAGCATCAACAGCAGCCAGAATCTCTTTCCGGTTCAAGTCGTGGGGGATTCAGAGGTGGACGTGGTGGTGGGTTTGGAGGGCGAGGCAGAGGTGGCTTCGGAAAACGGTTTAGTTTATCGCCAGGTTCCAGTGCCAGAGCTCTTTCGCCAGCCAATCGTCAGAACCGGGTCTGGTATGCGATGAGACCGGAGGCGACATGGTCTAAGCAATCTGACGCCTATCTCTTCTTCGACAACGGCTCTTATGGACGCAATGGTCAGAAACCTGGGGTTCGAGTACGGTTGCCGGGAGACAAGGTGACCAAGTTTGTCAAACCCAACCAACAACGGCAGGCCCAAACCCACGCTGAAGCGAATGCAGCCACTGTAAGCGGTTCGGACAACAAGGGGTATCAATATGTTGTTCGGCTACCACAGCATCCCAAAGCAGCTCAGCAAGCAGAGAAGGCACCATCAACTCCAGCGGAAGCGACCCAGCCCGACGAGGTTCTTCCTGTTGAAGTCCCTCCAGTCGTTGCTCAGGCCACAACACCGGCAACATCAGCAGAGGTCGATATTTCTCAACCGCAACTGCAGCCAACACAAGCACTCCCAGACGCATCCGTCATCTCCCAGTTGGGACAGCTTTCCTTGGAGCCCCAAGCTTCGAATCCCGAGAGGCTGGCGAAGACAGAGGAAGCAGTCCTTCGCAAACCTGGCATTACCACAATCCCGGATGAGAAACCAACATCCCAAGATCCATTGTCGGCGTCCGAACAGCGACCAGCTCTGCCTCCACTGCAAACTGTCTTCACTCCCCCTCCGCCACCCCCACCTCCTGTTGCGCAACCTTCTCCGGCATACGGCTCACCGTACAATTACCCACAGACTCTTCCTCCGGGGATCGCCCTCAATCACCAAGGCATGCCCTACGAACTTGCAACTGGTCGACCGGTGTACCTCCAAGCACCGCCCTTGTACAATCCTCGTCCCATGCATTACCCACCTCCAGGTCTAGGGTACATGCCCGGGCACGTCCGCCATCCTTCCGCCGTTTCTCCAGATTATCTTGCACAACCACAATCCAGTACACCACCCATGAACGGTTTCGTGGACCCGGCTACTGGTGTGCCAATCTTTTCCCTGCCCCGCTCCGTACGCATCGAAATTCGGGCTCCAGATGGCAACGGTGTTGCGTCGTCCCCTCCTTCCAACTCCAACGGCAAGGCCCTTGTTGCTACTCATACCCCGTCCAAACTTCGTACAGAGGCAACGTCGTTCGAGCCGCGTCCTAACGGTGAATATTACCCAACCCTTGGCACGCCTTCTGATGGCAATACTCTCCCACCATCGTACGAAGCTACCAACGGCACGATAGAGAATGAACACCAGCAACAGCAACCAATGGGCAATATGATGCAGTATCACTCCAATCCTTACCAACAACCATATTATTATCCTGAACCCTACGGGTATCAGGGATATATGGATATGTCGCAGGGCGGACAGTACGATATGTACAACATGGACCAGGCTCAGCAAGTCAATGGTTATTATTAGTGTCACCTTTTAAATCTCTTGTGTTTTGGCGTTGCATCTCATCTACATTCTCCACACTAACTCTCACTACATGCTTCCTCGTTGTTTCTTGTCACCATGCTTTTTCTCCATTCATTCATCACTTTCTCGACTCCTTTTCTTCCGTTTGCTTGCTGTTTGTAAACTGTTTTGGATGATGTTACCGCTGCTGTCTGTTTTATCTTTTGTATTTGAACGTTTGAACATCGCTCTTCCCTTTTTTCAATGCATGCCTGGTCTCCGGCAATACACGTTTATATAACGATTCTCGTCTTGTTATACGTGTACTACGTTGCTACTACTCATTTACAGTTTCCTTGCCTTCTGCCTCTGTTTGTCTATCATTACCATGCTTTTAAACCTGTAAAATCAAGTGTCATCACTGTTTTTGGGACGGCATGACATATAGATATATGCGATGTAATCAAACCTAATCGCAAGAATTATTTCACGTGAAGCAATTGGAGTCATACTGATCAACCCGACCATCATGCTCGATAACCATCGTAGTTCTGGCTTGTGCCACGGCTGTAATGGTTACACCAATTATATAGATTGCAGTCTCCAACATTCGGCCCTCGGGCTTGAACCCAACAAAATCAGCCCGAAGTTGAATCACTGGGACGCAGCGTTTACAGCGGTAGACATGAATCATTTTTATGCATAGCATCAGCCCGTCATATATGGGTATTAAGTACAGGTCCACCTATCTGGCAAATAATTGGGTGACCAGGTTGGGCCGTTCCTTACTTTCTTCCTTGAAACCGTCCATCTACTTCCCCTATCCGGCGATAAATTACAGTCTTGCGTTTGATATCTGCCACACTGTCCTTACTATTGACAATGAAATTAAAAGGTCATTCTATCCCATACATCTCTAGGCTATGATCGTCGATGTCCATATCATCGTCATCCTCAGCAATGCCAATTTCTGACTCTGAGTCAGAGACGTCACCCTCCAAGTTAAGGTTACCTTCCATTCGAACTTCCTCTCCGTCTTGGAGCAGACAACGGCCTGGTGTCGATAGCGAATCCAGAGTGGAAGTGTCTAAGCCAGGATAGATGTGGCCAACTGCGTGCCCACATTCATACCTCATGAACATGTCGCGGTCAGCGAACCTAGAAAGAATGAAATTGATTAACCTGCAAGTTTAAAAGGCAAAAATGGGCCTACCGATTCACTGAATAGGACAGCCATTCCTCCACATCGTTTACTAACGCTGACGATCCACCTGTAGTCTGATTGTAGCGCTGGCCTTGCGAGAATTTTGGGATGATATGGCAGGCTCTAACCACGTCGTTTGGATTTACGAAGCCGGTCGAGTTTCGAGATGTGAGCGGCTTGAATTCAAGGGATGGGAGGCAGTATTCCTGGCCAGACGCAGTGTAAGAGTACCATCGTACCCATAAAATTGGGATGCTGAGGGGTTTTGGCTTGTCCATGCCGTGCTTGGAGGGAAGATGACCGAACAAGGCATAGATGTCCATGTCGACCCGAAGTATTTTTAAAACCTTCGCGTAGATATACGGGTGATGCCCCTGGGCCGGGTGGTTCAAGAAATCGGGGTTGTGGACCATGATATTGCAGTTATCTGTGTCGATGTGGATGATGTCTTCGTCTATTCGCATGTCATATGTCTTGTATTTGATTCTCATAATCCTGTGAGCAAACAATAGGTCTTTTTCGATTCGCACGTATGACCAATCCTTTGGGTATGTAATGGGAACACGATACCCTGGATATTCATTAGAAAGATATTCCGTTACCGCACCATGAAGGTGACCATGTAGATGTGACCTGAGTTTGAAAACGAAGCCCTAGTACACCAAGTCAATTCTTAGACAAACCATCAGAGGAGGGATCGACCTACATTGCATGCAGGATCATCTCTGTGAACACCATTGTCCGCAAAGTCCTTCAGGGAGAGAGATAGACCCTGTGACATCCCGATAAAGAAACCTGGATTGGGGTCTCGAGCTGCTTGCCGTTGCACTTCGAGCTCGTATGCCTGATTGCGATCTTTGAGCATGACCTTACGGCGGAGCTTGAGAAGGCGCGCTCTTCGCCTCTCGATACGCGAGAGCTGCATCGAAACTTGTCGTCGGTTGGTTCTGCGATACCAGGCCTTGGGTCTTCTATGCATGAGTTCGCCCTTGTGATTAACACGATTCAGGGTCTAACCGCGTAGATTTCTACAGTAAAATTACTCACCAGTTCCGTTGAATACGAGTCGCACGGACCAAATTCTTGAATTGAGCTTACATAGTCCCCTAGGGCATGGAACTTGTAGGTGGATATGTTCAGCTTCTTCGGGCGGCGACCTGCCAACGTGTTTGCCTCAGCTTTGTGCACAGGCAACTGCTTCTGCGGGCCCTGAATGCGTGGTGTCAGAGGGGAAGGCTGATCGAGGTTCGGTGGATCGGATTCTCTTCGTGTTGGTGATGTAGTATCTGGGGCGGATGCCACTGTGATTGTAGGGTATAAGGGAGCCTGGGTGGTAGAGGAGACTCCTGAGTGGGTTGATGTCGCCACCCTAGCGACGCCAGCAAACACGATGGTATCCCTTGGCGTTGGTGTGTCAACTGGTATCAAACACGTTCCGTGCGGACCGACAGGGTCTTGACAGTGGTTTGTTGCGATAATTCTAAATCCGGGACTTGGAGGAGGAGCAACGGCTGTGGTGCTAATGGTGTCGTTTGCTCGTTCATCAACACGCTCTTCTGGCGGTGGAGCAGTCATGTCCTCCTCGTCGTCAGCAGCCTCCTGAGAAGCCAAATTTTCAGCGGCCATTCTCGCTCGACGTTGGCGAGCCTCTGCTTCCTTTGGAAGCTCATATGTCACATATGCCTCGCATGTTGAGTTAACGAAAAGACGGAATTGGTTCCCCAATGCCGCCGTTGTTGCTTGAAGCAGGTTAAGGGTGTAGTCAGTGTGTAGCCTCAGCTTCGCCAGAGAGTGCCACTGGCAGCAGAGGTATAGAAGTTTCAACACGATCTCCTGGTCTGCCGCGGGAAAGAGGTCCTGAAACACCGCGATGGAGCACTAACACGACAAGGTAAGTTATATTTGAAACATCAACAGGATCGTATCATTACCTGAAGGACATCTTCATAGTCTCTGGCTGCCCTCCTGGCCATTGAGGACGTGTTGGAGGAGAATAGACGGATGGCTTGCCCGAAGACGGGGACCAAACGATACCTATCGTCCTGAATGAGAAGGATGGATACGAGACATTTTGAATTACTTACCTTTTATCCAATTCATGAACAAGAAGCGAAGCGCGTTGGATCGCATTCAAGAGTCGAATCAGATGTATGAAAAGGGACTTCCAAACACCGATTTCGAACTCATGTAGTAAATCTACAACAAGCGCTGAGCAGATGTTGAATCCTAAAGATGTCAACTTGGTTCCGAAAGCGTTCTATTTGGAACAGGATTAGTGAGAACCAGCTTCCTTCAATTATGGATGCATCTCACTTGATTCGCGACGAAGCCGTATTTATCCTTCAGGTATGTGTCAACAGTGGCACCTTGGACTGCGGCGCCCCGTTCAAAGATCGCAGTCCTGGAAGCGTCCACGGCAGATACTACGGCAGAATCATAGGTACGTAGCTGGGTTTTGCGAGTTTTCATGTCTTTCTGCATACCCAATTCGTGAAGGTCGGCCTTAGAAACCAAACATCGGGGGCAAGGGCAGTTCCCTCGCTTGATGCCGGCGAGAAGAATCCTAATAAAAACAATGCATCAGCATGACCAGGTAATGGAAACTCAGGATGGCATACTTCTCTGGATAGTCTGCCGAGTACGTGAAAATCCTGATATAAAAGCGCCTTAAGACACCGTCGTGACACATCAAAACAATACCATTCTCGATCGCGTCCTGCAGCTCTTCGTCGAGCAAAATAGACCATTGCTCGTGAAACGCTTCACGATTAAGGAATGCAAGGTGTTTGTCTTGAACCTTTCCCCCTGTTCTTTTAGCGATGAAGTCTTTTATGCGCTCGGGCATCTGGTGGGGAATTGAGTCTACAATGGACAGGGAATATCACTCAGAACGTACCGTTTCAAAGTATGCAATTTGATGGCAGAGGTCGGAATTTGGTTTGCAACGCCGGTATTTCGACTCGTTGGCGAAACACATATACAGCGGCCAGGCTTTCGACCCTCCAAAGGATGTAAGGTGCGTCTGATCCGACCAAAACATGAGGCCAACTACGACTCGAGGGAGGGTGCATTGAGGGTTGTTTAACAGGTTATGAACTTCTTGGTGCGCCCTAATGAACGCATTCGAATTGTACAGTTCTGAGTAAACGCGAGTTTTCGGAGATTGCTCTGAAGGCTTCCAGAGTGACTCGTGTGGCGCATAGTGAAAGAATTGAGAGCCTTGTTGATTCCGAAGCTTCTCCTTAACGACTTCGGTGATGCTGCGGTAGTGGAGCGTCCCGACTGCGAAGTTCCCTGTGCCAGATTGCTTCATTGATTTGTTGAAAGGAACCTTCAAGGAAATCGGTTCCTTCCTCCAGCCATCATCGTCAATCCACTCTCCTTCCTGTTCCTTTATTTCCTCTTTGTTTGACCCGAGGATACGACTCATTTTCATCCAGTTAACTTCGGAAAGGTGCTCCAGAGAGAATCCATCTCTGGCAAGAATGGCTAGCAGCTCCTTGAAGTCCTTGACCGATTTTTGTGTGCCCTGTCCCCAGAACCATTCGTTGAGCTTGAATACCGACTCGTTCGGGAAGGGACCGATATCGGGATGAACATCCTGGGAGTCAGAGGCGTGTGACGTTGCTGGGGGGAAGGCGCCATGAGATGAAGCGGAGGGGCCGCTGCTTGTGACACCGATCGTATTTTCAGAGCAGGCCTCTGCATCTTGATCGATACACCCTGAATGATGGCGAGAATCGTATAAATCGGCTAGTCGAACATATAGATCGGGGTCGTGGGTCGGGGGTTTCCGAGAGAAGTACCGTTTGCTGATTCCGAAGTCGTTTGGGGACGTCAGGCAGCCATCCGGCTCAAAATCAAGTTCAGAAGGGCTAGGGTATGGAGTACATGGGTCCTTTGCTTGAGTGGATCCTGCAGATAGAAGTTAGCTGCGTCAGAGTAGCAAATGCTCAAGAGTTGGCACCTTCAGCTACCCCTTCAGTATCATCGGCGACTGTCTTGGAGGACTTGGAAGGGGTGTTGCAAGCATTTGACGAAGACTGTTCCTTAAGTCGTTTGAAGAGTGCGCGAGCATGGGCATACGTCTGTTTCGATTCTCGAGAGTACTTCAAACACTGATTCTGATGCCTTGTTAAGGAGGATACGATAGAGAACCCTTTCCCGCAGATGCAGGAGTACCGCGGTGCTCTTGGTGGATCGGAGGGAGGAGGAGGTGCCAGGGTGATATGCATTCACTGGCCACTACAAAGGAGATGGATAATCTCAAACTTTGAAAGACTGTGTGGCCAGTAAGCAAGGGGTCGAATCGGTTGGGGTACGGAAAAACGACATACTGATTCATGGTATATAGTTGTAATAAATGGAAGGACAGCTTCTATCGATAGTATCTTGTGTTCAAACATGCGGTGTAGCACTAGGCACAGCTAAGCGAGACAGCTGGTCAGTCCTGTACTGTATGTGAGCATAGAACGAAACCTACATTGGATTTGCATGGGAGAGGGTTGGTTGGGCTGCACCCAAAAACCTCAGTTCCTGCCCTTTCGGACATCCATGGCTTGTGCACAGTATTCTTCAATCAATCTAACAACCTAGGAGGGTGACACAAGAGGAAATGAGGATTCGAGGTGCGATTCGACGAAGAACGTGGGCGATGCTGAAACGACAAATGTCGTCTCAGGCGAGTCGTTGAACTTACGGCGACTGAATGTTTGAACCGCCACAGAAGCGGATCACGAACTAGTCGGCCTGAGAGTGGCTGTGACTTGACCTCAGGACAGTGCCACTGTCGACTTGTAAGTTTATGTCAGTGGCTCTGCCGGTGCATCCTCCGACCTATAAAGAGATAGAATGAAAGCCTTGAAGGACACCAATTCTCAAAGCGTTTGAGCTCCACCACCCCTCGCTTACTCCAACATTACACACCCCACTACAGATGTTCATGTCTTCTCTCACTGCTGAGCCCAACACATGTCGTTACCCCATTTCTCCAAAGAAGGCTCAACGCAACCGTGTAGTAGTACCCGCCGCAGAAAATAGTCCGCCAATCGGTAGTACAGGCACTGGGCATCATCAGCATATTTTGAAGCAGAGATGTCTCAACCGTAAGCATTGACCCTCCAAAGATTATGGATTACGTTGATGCTGATATCTTAGGCGTGCGACCTTACCCCGAGCGCGATACTCAAGTTCAATCTTGCCGCCGTCGTACTCCTCCGAGTCCTCGCCCCAACCAGCTTGAAGAAGAACGACTGGTAGCTGCGGTCGAGGCACGTCGCGAAGAATATCGCCGGTGGAAACGAAAGCACGACAAGAAGACACAGAAGGCTCTGAAAAGGCTGGATGGCCTCGTTTTGAGTTTCTCTGCTCGCGTCGGCGAATTCCGTGGGGCATGCAACGAGCTGAGGGTGTTCATTTCGACGGAGTATTCGGAGTATTCTGACAATGAGGATGATAATATTGGTGATGATGATGGAACGATTACTGACTTACTACCAAGTGCCAGTGGTGTTTCAGACGTTGGTGTCGTGACCACCTTGGCTGCGTTGGCCCGGAACTCACAACTTGTAGCAATCGATGCGGAAGGGACGGCACACGCTGCTGAAAATGTGGTGGGAGTTGATAAAGCGTCCGAACCTTCCTCGGTGACTGTGGCCAATGACTCGGGGACGGAGGGAGAAGGACATCTAATATTGGATGACGCCAGCTTCAACTCTCACCCCGGAGAAGAAAGTTGCCACTGGGTTGACCAAATGGACGACCAGCAGTTTGAAGAGGGGTATGGCGCTATCTATCGACGAGAGGAGGTGAAAGGGGGTGGATTTTCGCAATGGCCCGGTTACGGTTACGACTTGAACTAGCTAGTAATACATAAATCACATCGGGAAGAAGATAGTGTTATCAATGCTCTGGACATTTGTACTTGTAGTTTAGTTATTATTGTACATTATTGCACTTTGCCCATTATATAGAGTGCAAACTTTTGATCAGCCTGTTTCGGCTACTATAACATTGGCAGCAGACGTAATGATAAGCCCAGAGTTTACCCCTCTCTGTTCAGCAAAGCAAGGCAACCAAAAGCGGAAGCGAATCAGCCATATTGGGCTAAATTTCAAGCTCCGCATACGTCATTAGTAGAGATTAGCCCTTTGGTCGTCAGTAGGTCTTCGGTACTCTCCATGAAAGTTGAGCCACTGGTTTTCAATGCGTAAGGAAGTCAAATTTAATTATGTGCAGGTTGAAGATATAGGACAATGGGGGTATAACAGACTGTTACACACAACATGTATATATCTGTTGAGGAGATGGAAGAACGAAGAATGGAGGACGCCAAGTGTCATTGGCGAGCAAGGGAACAGAAGTTGTTAAGAGGTAAACGAGTGGGTGATGTAACACAAATTTGCATGGGAGTCGCGACGATCAGCAAGTCCAAGGAAGTCAAGAAAATGGTATAGAGGCAAGTCTTGAACGCCAGAAATCGGATGCATTGAGCGGACGTGGAGGGATTCAGAACGAATGCTGAGGTTGAAAACGAGTGTCGAAAGCGCCGGGCCGAATCACTGTAGTCCCAAGATATGATACGAGGCTTGTAGGGTTCCGAAAGCAGGGAGAGAAGGGTGGCCCTGTGAAGGCTTGGCTCACTGACGAGAGCTGCATTCGAGAAAATGCACGTTGGCGCAATCGTCGCAGTTCGGGATGGGCTTGGAGCATAGATGACAGACCACTGCACCACATCCGACGCAGGGTCCATTGTCAGTATCCTCTGCTTCATCGAGGTTTTCGACTTCCTCCCCAGCCTCGTTGCACCAACCGCCATAAAGCGGTGTGACCGCCGATTCGTTATCCCCAGTGAGATCTAGGGCAGGGTCCCTCTTCACTCGCTTGACCATCGGGATGTCCATGGTGGCTTCCTTCCCAAGAACGTGGCGGCGGAACCAATTGGAAACTCCAGACTTCTTCACCTTCACCATTCTGATTTCAACCTGTGTCCAGTTAGCATTGTGTAAGTCATCTGAAGGAAATACTTACAACTCCCGGTAAAGCGAACTCATGAGCGTCGGGGGCTATGGTAGGAGTAAGCTATCAATAGTAAGTACCTTATTCGTCGGGATTAAGGGCAGCAAAGAACATACCAACCGAGGGTTAGGCCCGTGTACACGACCTAAAAAAGAGTTAGATAAAATTCATGAACGAGTGATAATGATCGAAGAAGACATACCTTTTTGACTTGCTCGAGGGGCAAGCAATGGTGGTGTATCCTCGGAACCTGTGGGAGCGAGCACAACATATTGATAGGGTGGGGGGGAGTGGAGGAGGCGAAAGGAGCTGACATCCGACATCATGGTTTCTCTCCGAAGGCGAGTCTTGGGGATGGTGATGGTTGGTCGGGAACGCTTTTCTCGTCGAGAAACGCGGATGGTATTTCCACGTCCTCGGGAATGCTGTGGCCTACTCTCAGAGCGGGCGTCCCTCATGATCTCATTGACAGTGTTGTACTCGTCCATAGGGGGGAGTGACTGGTCTTTGACGGAGGCAGACTTAGAAGAAACGGAGAGTTGGGACAAACGAGTGGAGGGTGGCCGACCCGTCTTCAACCTGAATGAGCCACGGTGAAGGAGGGGAGGGCAGCTCAGTTTCCGGCCATGGGGTTGTGCTCCATTTTGATTGGCCAGTGACGTTGGCGGAGAAGCTGTTGGCTCGAGCTGCGCTGCTGGTGAAAGACGGTGAGCGACCCGGGGGTCACTTGGAACCGTTGGGAGAACTCCTTGAACAGCGTATGGAACGCTCCCAGAGACCAACGGATTGCTCTGAACAGCATGTGGGACATCCCCGCAGATCTAGGGCGCAAGTCAGATCATTGTGGTCCTAAAGGCTCAAGGGATATCAAAGAGTCAAAAAGACTCACATGTACATTTCGAACCACCGAGTTGTGATCGAAATTCCACCGGGAACCTACCCCAACCAAGAGTGGTGCTTTTTCAACAATGATTCCCGGATTGGATGTCATGCCGTAGGTCGATGATGCCTTATGTCGCTGAAGGGCGGGTCGGATCCCTTCAAGTTGTCGGCGAAGAAGAAAGGATAGCTTGGAGGCGGGGCTGTCGGCTCCTACGTTGTGGTTTCTTATAGAAGCAGGGTCTCAGGGTCGTCATGCTCGAGGTTCCTACTTTCCCATGGTGAATGGGTTTTCCCTTCGCCAAATCATAATTTGTTGGCGATCGAGCTAAAAACATATTTGTGGAATGCACAAAAAAAACTCGTAAATTGGACGCACCCAGCCCGATTGGCATCTTGAATGTATTTAGCCCTTGCCTCGTTGCAGATTCCTTTCCTAATCGCCCGAATAGTAGAGACTAACTGTCTCTACTAGTACTAGGCCAGGAACTCGGGACATTCCGCCATGGCCTCATGGTACTAGTCCGACAGCGACAGCGCCGAGAATCACATTTGTACAGTCAAACCTGTCATAACCCATACTATCTGAGATATGCCATGATCAATATCCCAGAGCTTTGGAGGTCCACCAAGTCCAGATTTCACTGACAAAGCCGACCTGTAACCATACTTTTTCCGTCTACGGAGGGGGTATGGGTTTGGCTGTATTCGGGAACGTTAGTACGATGTAGTTAGTAGCTACTACTAAGCACCACCGCTACTAGTGAAATTGATATATTGAAGAATTAGGCCTCAATGAGTCATTTCCCTCAAGGCTGTCGGCGATGATGGCGGGGACTCGACGGTGTCCGCCACTTTCCGGGTTTAGCAGGTTATTCTCATCGCCAATCTTTACACATTTAGTTCGGTCACCAGAGTGGCCGTTAACATGAAATTCCTCTCTCTGCCTCCCTGCCTCTACTGGTACTCTCCCCTCATGTCGAAGTTGATCAGCCCTCAGCCCTCGTCTGCATACTTGATGGCCGGTCCCAGCAACCCGTACCCCTATTCTGGCCAGAATCACCAGCTTCACGACATCCAGGAAGAATCACTCGCCTCTCAGGGGTCTGGGCACTGCGTAAAGGTAATGTTCTCGATGACTTCATTCATACCTACCTCACCAACATACACGTAGCGTAAACCGTCGATTATCTCCTTGATTTCTTCTATGCAAACATCAGCAACGAATGAGTGTTTGAAAAAGAAATCTAGGAAGAGAAGGGCCTCCTGTAAACGGAATACATCGGTAACCACCGATGGCTGTTTAGATTCCGTTCGGGTGATGAAGCACGATCTGCTGGGCATTAGGCGCTCATGCAACTCATCTGCAAATTCCCTGTCCGCCCTTCTCGCCCATTGCCACAAAGAATCAGATTGTGGCAAACATGTAGAGATTTCGGATCTCGAGCTCCTGGTCGATGAAGAAACTGGCCGTCTCGCCATGCGCGACATCGATCTGGTGCGCATCTACATCGCCGACCATTCGAAACTCTCGTCATTATACATAGCCGGAGTCAATGATCCCAGCTTACCTGATCGACTTAAGAAGCAGGAGGACCTTATTCTGGATCTCCTGGAGTTCTTGCGGGAAGAGAATGATAGGACAGTTGCAGCTGCTCGGATCCAAGCATACATTCTTTCCGTTGGTAAGGAGATATTTGGTTCTTTTACGTCTTTTGCGCTAACCATCAAGGATTTGTCCAGGTATCTCGCGCTCCTAAAATTAGCGAAACCTTTTCTGTCGACCCCAACCCCAGTCTTTTACTCGTCGCTTCCTTCGTCTCGCTTTCGTACAACGCTTCGTGAAGATACCCGGCTTCTGTGCCACTATATATTTTGCCACCTCGAGTCCTTGTCCATTTAGCTCATCTTCGTTCAGACTGCCTCTCTTGACGCTCTTTACTACTATGTGACCAGTGAAAGATACACGTAATAATATACATGTGCTGTGTGAATGTGCGAATAAAGCAGGCGTATGCGTTTGCGGTGACACCGGAATTTACCCTCGAACTCTGAAATATTCTACCAGCATAATGCATTTACTAACGTTCACTGGTTTGTCCTTGTCAATTGTATAGTATTTGTGGTTTCCTACTACTAACAAGTATTATTAGTCTAAGTACTGCGTGCTTCGAGTTCTTGCTCTGATTCGTCTTCAACCTCCGATTCGTCCGAGTCGTCATTATTTGGATCACTGCTCTCAACGACACTGGTACCTGCTTGTGCTGCGCGTGCAGCTTTTTTCGCCCGTGCAGCTTCGATAGCATCGATAACGGAGGGGAAGCTGTCAATGACCGCTTTCTTCTTCTTTTTGTCTTGGTGGTACTCCGGGAAGATCTCGCTGAGCCCCGTTACTGTCAGTTCGATTGATCATTGTCGCAGATGTACTATCACTCACCGGTTCCACCACTTCAATAGGCGGGCAACTTCCCAGTGTTCTGAGGGGCGGTTTAAAATCTCCATTACAGACTCATAAAATGTTTCAGAGTCAAACAAAACCTCGCGTTGGGAGAAGGTTGGATGTGAAGAGATCCCAAAGCGAATCTGAAAGTCGAGGTGTAAAAAGCGGCTGTCTGACAGCCGGGAACCTCTCACCTGGGTTGCCACATACGCAACTGACGATTTAGTCACCTCAGTCATCTGGTGATTCTCAGCGTTACTTGATCTTGTAGCCGTTCTGGCACTCTTCTCAACTGACGTCGGAGAGGTAAATATGTGCTTGAACCCCTGTGGTCAACGGCAGTTAGTGGGCTGCTCAGTTCCAGCCAGGCTGCATGGAGAGTCTGACCTTGACAAGGATTCGACTTCTGAATAATCCTTTCCAGGGTTTGTCTGCATTGTACTTGTAGTCTTCGTACACGAACAAAGGCCAATAGTTTCCTTCGATGATGCAAGCTCCAGATCTGAGGGCCTCTTGTTGCCTGGACCGATTTAATCGTGAGTTTCCGAAATAGGTGCTCTGTGAAACACATCGACTTACGCAGCGTTGTCCCAATCGAATCCAGCTGGTGCGAGAAGCTTCCCTGTCCAGTGATGCAGGTACCCGTGCAGGTTCTTTGGGACATTGTTCCCAAGAGGCGGAGAGAGAGGTTCGCCATTTGGAGTCACCCAGTCCATGACATTTGACTTTATGGTCTTGGTGTCGTCGGCTCTGGCGTTACTAGCTCCCTTTGCGATCTAGAAACCGCGACATTATGTGAAAGGCCTCACTTTATTCTAAAGGGCTAAATTCTTACCAAGTCAGCGCAGAAACTCTCATGTTCTTGCGACTGAGAAAGCAATCGCTCCTCAAGGTCAGGCATGAGTTTGACCATGGCTTTGTATATTTCATGTTCGGATTTCTCTCTAAATTATGGCTTGTCATCAGAAGGCAGATAGTTGACAGTTGAACGTTGAACGGGTCTTACTTTGGGTTCAAAGACGATTCGAGCAGCTGGCCTGTTTGGATAAGCATGGACCGGGCAAGCCCATCCTGGATGACGTTGCGAATATTACAGAAAGGATGAACCGTCCTCATGAAGTGACGACCACGGAGGGTCAAGGGGTCTGTTCCGGCGCGACAACTAGTAGTAAATGCAACAAAGGTGAGCTTCTAACTTGACCAAGCACTCCTAATATCAGCAACGCACGTTCGTTTTCTGGGTGCAGATGAAAGGTTATCGCTTAGGTCTCTTGGGCGACGTACCCCAATTACTTGCTGAGGCTGGTGAAGACGAGTTTGAGCCAAAGCATAGGCTTGAGCAATGGCTTGGGCGCTTGTGATTGTGACAGGTACATTCTCGTTGCCGGTCGTCGAAGGCATCAGAGACGAAACTATGGGATAGAAAGAATCGAGGGATAATAAATTTGGGGTGTCAAGCTTTGATGGGAGTCAATCGTGGCTAGTACTATTTGAAGAGTTGATGAAAGTCTTTGGTCCGAGTGTATTACTTTGGCGTGAAGTGCGCCGCGATCACAATGAAACCATGGTCTTCGCCCAGCGGTGCACTCCCTGAGGATGCGATGAAGATGCGATGAGAATGCGATGTGGATGCGATGATCACAGTAGGCGCAGTACTACTAGTACTCTGTACAGTCAACACCGTGGTAACCCATACCCCCCATAACCCATACCTCTGGACATCCACCGAACTGTAAAATCCCCGCCAAATCGACCCATCATAACCCATAACCCGCAGTAGCCCATACTTTGGCGTCCACCGGGCGTATGGGTTACCGCGCTGTTGACTGTACTAAGATCTAGTTCTAATTAACCGCCCCTGCCGGCAGGATCCAGCGATCTGTCTATGTTCACCGCATTTGGCAACATCATACTCAATCATCATATGTACTACTAGTTGTCGTAGGCAGTGACAAGGTTTCATGATCATCACGGTAATTAGTAATGACGGGTAACGACATAGTCGACTGGCTCCGCGGTGTCAGTAGCATACGCCACGTTTGAATCAGAAAAGAAAGTGCCCTCTCCGAAGACTTACCAGTGTCATACAAGGGATCTATGTATCTAAGATTCTTCATGCTGCCAGGAACCACTGGCAATACCACCAACTTCAAGTTGAACTGCAGTGGAGTTCGCCGTGGGTACTGGTAACTTGTAGATCTAGTATGACTCATCATTCAATCCGGTCATGGTGAGACAGCGCCTATTACCGACGCGGAAATGATGCGAGCATTTGAATTTTGGGAACTCGGACACAATTGTGGAACATACTAATTCACCCAAACGGCTCAAACCCAATCGGAACAACTGGCAAGCACGACCATTGAGAGAGAGCGGTTCTTCCCATCCCGCTATCGTGCTATCCCAAATTCAAATTTAGTCTGTCGATTGAGTCCCCGACACTGGTCTGACGGGTGGCCTGGGACGAGAACGTGAAAATTCATACTGTGGAGTTTTTAGTGATGTCGTACATAATCATTAATACTCGTAACTTATGCAAAGTCGTAGTACGACACCCCCAGCAACGGCCCCATAGTAATCATCATCGACGCCGGCGGGACTTGGACCAAGTGCTACTTGTCAGAAAATACTGTTAGTGACATTCAGCCAGGATATTGATATTTGCAAGATATGTAAGGAAGCAATATATATAACAACGGGCAGTGCAAGGGCAGTTAGGAACCTATCAGGCGACATCACGCTCCGACTCATTGGTATTAGTATCATAATCAATTACCATGTCCGCGTTGATATCAAAGAGCTCAGCACGTTCAATGCTTGCTTTGGACTTAGACAAGGAATCCAGGGACTCAACCACCTTCTCTCCGAGTCTGTTGTCCCATTCCCTGGCCTGCAAACCGGGAATCTTGTCCCTTAAATCGAAGTTCCGTCGTTCTACTCCGTTCTGGACGTCCATGGCTACAATCCTGCTTCTCAGAGGTCGGCGAATCAGTCTCTTCATGTACGCATGGATCGTTTTGGCCCTTCCGCTACTGATACCAGGACTGTAAGTCCATGTGGCGTGGCTAGTAGTAGTGTAGGGGCCTTTGTTATCTAATGACTCAGACTTGCTGCTGGGTCCAGAGATTGTACTATCTAGTACTAATACAACCTGAGCGTTGAGATAAAGACAACATGGAAGAACCCGTACCTTGTGGACCTGGAACCTGGTCAAATTCGCAGATTGGGGGTTCATGGTGAAACAAGAGAGCCTTGGGCTGGTGGTCCAAACTTACGACAAAGTTGTAAGACCGTGACGCTTTATGCAGGGAAATATGATGCTCACCTTCGGTAAGGGAAGCGCTCATGTTTTGAGGGGTGATACGAGGTCTTCCATTGATACTTGACCATTTCTTATAGCTCGAAACTGTGGATAGGTGGTCTGTGCTGCTGCTGCGCCTGACGCGTCCGCGCTCAATGACGGCAACTCTTCAAGTTGATACTGAAACAAGTTTGAGAGTAAGAAGCGCACAGCCTGAGTGTCACAGTCACGGTGGCGCCAGTAGTGACATCGCATCATCACAGGCAGAGTCAAAGCGCGGCCAAACATGGCAAACGCAGGCCCGAAGCGACTTTCTTGAAGGGTGTTGCCAGCTTGAGCCTTAGGCGTTTGCATCGATTTGCTCAACTTTCCTTCCATTCACGTCCTACACGCTCTAGTTAGCTACTGAAGAGAACCACCTCCGCGCTTTAAGTGTATGGTGACAAGCGACGCGAACCACAAGTCCACGACAGAGGAAAGAACACACACTACGGCGTAAGTTCAAGTTAGGCTGCATAGCCCACGGTGCACAGGGCGGGCACAGTAGTACCGCGTAAAGATCATCCAGCAGCGCTCCCAGTCAACCTTAACAATCATGTTTATGTTTATTCAGGTAATCCGATACGGCGACGGGCCAGTTCTATAATGACAGTCCCTCGATATAAGGATGATGGTGTTTCGATTGTCAATTGTCAACCACCCCAACTTCCCTGCTCTCCCTTACTCCTTTCCTGCTCATCGCTGTTCTCATATTTCCTTCAACACGATGTGTTTACACCGCAAGAACCCCCCCACCACCCTTGATCGTCTTCGTAGTGTCAAAGCCATGCTAAAGGTTCTTACCAATAATGCACAAGTTGTACTAAGCGGTAGCGATGTGGTCGCTGTCATACACTACAATGCCAAGACTGACGCTCTGGGTCCTTGGTACTGGTATGTAAAAGGGAACCAGCTGATGATTTGCCTCCTCGACTTACACGTTGGCTAGGCCTCGCGATCCCATTACTTTGGAACTGATACCTCTTGAAAAATTGGAGGAATTACACCTAGACAATGTTTCATTCAAATTCCCTTGCTGCATATGTGCCTACGTCGACGACAATTGCTACACCGAATGCACACTGCGTGTGATCAACGTTGTATCATCGCCGCGGTCCCCCGACCTTCGCAGAGGTTATGTGTTCGAATGCGCTAACCGACGCTGCGGATACTCATGCAAGTATTGTCGGATGTTGTCCCTGTTTCAACAAATGACATTCTTCTTCAGTCTCTGCGGACAGTATATTTACTGGCAATGGCAAAGATAGTATTCTTGCGCAGGTGTATCCTCAAAACGGTAATGTTTGTGTTTCTGTGCATTAGTGGCCCTATTCACAATCGGTTTCAAGGCCGGCCACACAAACTCGAGGGATCCGAAGATCCCCGGGAAACGAAGCGGGATGTCCGACAATTCATCAAATCAAAGCGAGTTCTTCGCAGAACCCAAAGTAAAGCTTCCCCGCTACCAGACCACATTTTGGCTGACAACTTGCTCATCTATAAGTGTTTGAGGAAGCAAATACCAGTGACGCTAAATCTCTCCTCTTTCCCCACTCCCGAACTGGGAAGCGGTCTCGCTCTCGCTCACCAGCTCATATCAAGCCTCCGGTCATTCTCAAAGAATTGATGACTATCGTAGAGAACTCAAATTCCAACATACAACACAGACGAAAACGCTCTAAAAAGAATCATGTCCCCGACATCCTACTCTCCGATGAGGACCTCCCCGATTTGACGGACATCTTGAGGTCTGTGCCAAGGCAAAATTGAATTAGCTTCCGTCCAAGCTGCTTTGGAATGCTCTAACCCCAGAGACTTGATAGACATTGTTCTGGTATTTCAATCGATGGTCAAACTACATGACATGTACTAGTCTGTATCCTAACGAGTTTGTAGTAGTAAACTTCTTTTGGTTCTGATACTTCAATGATAATGAATCGATCTTTTCTAGTAGCTTCTTGGGTTTTTGCATCTGCTCGAGCAGGCTCGGGCCTCGGATTTAGATAGATATCTTATCTTGTCATCGCCCAGTGATTGATGATCGTTGATCATTCAAGTCACGGTTGTAGCGTGACCAAGCACCGTTGAAGGTTCTCGTCATCTCGCCCGCTTTTAATCCATTTTCGAATGCATCCCTATTTTATCTTTCTTTAAACTCAGAACATGTTCGCTCAACCTAATCATTATAATACGGCGCTGTGCCGGATATATCCAACTCGCGACAGTTTTCCAACTGTGAAACCGAAAGAAACTGTGCTTGGGTCGGCGCCAGTCGAGAAACAGGTATGCCTCATCATTCTTCTTCCTACAATGGCTACCATATCAAAGAGAATCTGACTGAAACTCGTGGCCAGCTTCTTCGAGCTTTCTGCAAGCTTACCGAGAGGGATGACCCCCTCCCATCTAGAACTCATTGTATACCTCAAAACGACATACAGCACTACTACGAATCTTGCACTGAACTCCCTACTAGTTGGACCCAGCTTGACTCCTCCGACCTCGTGGCATCTCTACTATCTTCCATTCTTGATCCTTCCCACAGCCCGGATGGGACATTGGCAGATTCTTCCTATGGGTTTCCATATACAAGCAACCCAGATTCACCATCCCAACGCTCAATACTCTCGCCCCCATTCCCAGTATCACCACTTTCACCCCCGGTTACGCCAGCCGCTCAACCTCTTGCATCACCATTATCTCATTCCACTGCAGGTCAAAATATTTGCAGACCGTCGCCGCCTTTCTATGCACCAAACGCTCCCGTGTTTGACTTTCAACTACTACCATCGGTGGTATCACCTGATAACGTCGGCGAGACCCAGTCTGGCCTCCGGATTCAAGTTGCCGGAAACCCTAATCGGGAGGAAGGTCCACTTGCGAAGGGCACTGTTGTTAGTACTCTTACCCACTCTCATCTCCATTCATTCCAGCAGCAGAAGGGGTCCATCGCAGCAAACGTACCGTTTACAGAAACAGATCTACCACATCATCCAACCCATGTTCATAGGGGTGTTCAGACCGGCAGCCCAGCACCAGAGAGCCCGGAACCCAGCTCGGATGAGTCCAGCGAGAGCGCCACCAAAGAGGAGACGGCGAAGACCATCATTCTATGGGCATGCGAATTCTGTCGTAAAAGGAAGAAAGCATGCAGGCCCGCGGGCGAAGGGGATGAAGCATGCAAGTGAGGTACTTTGAGAATCCTCAATTGACTCGTTACTGACGCTCCCTCCAGAAATTGTCGGCGACGATCTCTTACATGCGTGAAACCGTTCGGCTCAGTACTGGCTGATCCAAGGAAACGATCGAAGCTAAACCCCATTCAAGTTACTAACTTGAGCATCTCAAGGAAAGGTCCCATTGACCTTGCTTGTAAATTCTGTCGCCAGCGAAAGATTGCATGTGCGGTTACCACAAAAGGGCAGACATGCAAGTGAGTTTTGTTGTTCTTTGCCATCGCGCCGCCTTCCTATCAGTGTTAATTCTTGAACATTCAACAGTGAGTGCTTACGATGAGACCTTACTTGCGAATTTCCTTCTCGAAGTTACCGAGGCATCAGACCAACAAGAAAGAGCGGAGATGTGACATAGAAGGCGGTTCTACCGTCACTGCTCAAAATTACTTTTTCAGCTAACATGCACTGATTTCGTTAAAATGTTTTGATTGGAATCGCATCCTTGCTTTGAGACCAACGCCCATAATCTTCAGAAAATTGGCGTAGAATAAACACACCGACAGTAGAAGGGCGAGACGAGTAGTCATTGTTCTGTGGCGGTGCAACCGTCCACTGCTATGTCACAAATATTAATCATTATAATGCCCAGTCACCTCTTTCGGACAATCATCCACCTTGTCTATCGGCAGGACCTATTGAATCACTCTCTACTAGTCTACCCATAGGCAACTTCAGCCTCTCCCGGAGTCGTTGGCCCAGGAGGCCAGATTCAAACGTCTGTCTGCCATCCATCCAACATCGCTTTCAACACACACTTACATCCCAACAAACCACACCAGCCCTATTTGCTATACAGGTCATACCTACCTCAGCAGCAACCAGGACACGTCCCGACCTTTACTTGTCTCTCGCCTTTAAGTCTCTTTCGTGCACTTGGGAAGTTAGGAGGCATCCTAAACGGGCATACTCTGGCTCCCAGCCTGGAATCTGAAACAACATTAGGGGAGGGTCGTCGGACAAGGAGGACAGTGAAGTGGAAGCTACTTGAGTGCCAGCTACCTGTCAAACAGTAGAAGTGGAGGGTCGAGCCATGCTGCCAGCGAGTTCGGGGAGTGGAAGCTATGTATCGCGGGGTGCCAGCTCATTCTCGGGCAGCATTCCAAGTCTTGACGGCCGCAGTGGATCGGGAACGAGGACTAGCTGAAGTTATTCGGGGTTTCAGATGGGGTGTACAGTGGAAGCTACAGCGGTAGTGGAACCGCAAGCTATTCCGCCAGCGAGACTCCAAGCTACAGCGAAACTCCAAGCTACAGCGAAACTCCAAGCTACAGCGAAACTCCAAGCTACAACGAAACATATACTGGAGACTCGTCGAGTGATACGATACGTTGATGCAGGGATAAAGGAGGTACATTATTAGATGGATCCAGTGGTCTTCGTACTTCACTGCACGACAATTCACCCCTGATAATGACCGAGACAGAGGCCACCGGAACCCCATCCAAGTTTCTTTCCGTACCTCTCCCGACCAAAACGATTCAACCCATGACCAACTACGAAGGGTTTAAGCTGCAGGCACAAAGCGAAGATGGGTTGACTATTCTGGTCGCAGGCGTTTGTACAATGTCACTTTGGCAGCCTAAGGAGCAGAGGATTTGCGAAAACAGGACATGAAGAGGACCGCGATCGACTATTCTTAGTCTTGGAACAAGCCTGAGAGACCAACCGAAATAAAGAAGAATGCGCACCCCACGAAGCAATTTTCTTCTCTAGGAGATTGGTACTTCGTTGAATACAACATGCCCACACCACCGGCTGCTCCGCAACCCGCCGCCGCCGCCCGCACCTCGCGCTGCCCCTTCAGAGTCTCCGAGGTCCCCTTCTCCTTCTTGCCTTATTCTTATTCACACTGTCAGGTGTTCTCCATCGCCCCCCTCATCCCATTCCCCATCCTCCTCAGGTCCATCAAGACGTCCAGAGCCACCCCGACCTCCGGCAGATCCGGCTCCATGTCGTCTTGCCAGTGTTCTGTGACGCACCAGCGTCACAGCAATTCAGTGAGATTTTCCGCCTCGGAAGAAAAGAGCCGCTGCTGAGCATGAGAAACTGCTCACGGATGCTCCGTGGAACGGGAGCCACTTCTCCAGTATCTGGAGGACGAGCTGTACATGGAGGATGAGCTAGCTCATGAGACGGAGTACCGTGCAAATGAGGAGGCTGCGGATCGGAAGACATATTGAAGGGAATGTGCGGACCATGATGAAGCATCACAGCAACAGCTTACTGACATTGCGAACCTTATCCAGGATTAACAGCCTGGATCGGGGCACAAGAGGAGCTTATGCAGACTAGGTGGAACGAGAAGTTGGGGCGTCGGCAGACGTAGGATGTCGAAAGGGAAGAGCTCAGGCATATGGTAACCAAGTTGCAAGAGGAGTTCTCGGAAGAGAAGGGTGCATGTTCAAAAAAGGTTTGTTCGGAATCATGTCATTTTTGTTCTGGTGCTGATTATCTTGCCATAGACCTTGAATATGGCATTGCACGCTGGAGTAGGCCAGAATGGCTCACTGCGCGGTAGAAGGTCAAGATGATATTCCTCGTCCCCTCGCTGGCGCGATGTTGGGTGCAGGCACTGCCTCCGCAGCTAGCCGACCTATCTAATCTAATCTACATTCGCATTCTTTGTCTATCCTACAGTATCGTACGGCGCAGGTCACTATATACCTGTCTTTAGCCTAGTGCCAAGCCCACTACTACAACGCGAGGTTAGCTAACTGTGTACATCATCAAGAGGACCATAAACGCCGTCTCATCTACTGCTCAAGAACAAATACATTATAATATTGATGGGGTACGACATTTCTCTCCGCTGTTACCGTTCCATACTTACTAACTAGATGTCTACAACAGACCCTCAACCAGTTCTCTAAGGCACTGGCGACTGAAGTTAGGATGCTACTTGTGAGGTTGGCAAACTTTAGGAAGATAGACCTGCACTGCAACAGTAAGTGATCGCATTTGTTAGTATTGAAGAACCCTGGCTCATGTTGCCTGTCTCCTGAAATTCAAATACGGTCCCGGTGGAGAATCCGATCCTGAGTGGTAAGCCTGCTACTTGCCCTTCCCACGATAGCCTATCTAACACACAACCTTGAACGACCCATCTTCAGGTGATCAACCACCTCACCTCCTGAAGTTCCAATCGCGCGAGAAGTCCTCCACAACGCACTGTCGATCCCGGTCCCTGTTGTCAAGTCTGCTCATGGGATACCTGGCTTCTCAAGTGAACCTTTGTGTTTGCGTACTCGTTCGTGTAAGCTGATTTTGTCTCCGATAACCGATCCATTCATATTCATGCAATGTTGAGCCCATTTTTCACGTTCCAAGGCAGGATGAGGAGGGTTGTTCGGACCTCCATCGTCTGATGGTGGATCGTTTAGTTAAACGATTACCACACATTACCTGCGAGTCTCTTCCCTGCCTTTCCTGTCCCTCTTCGGGCTACTGGCAGCCTATCAGTCCAAACCTTGTCGTTATCTTGAATCAACTCAACAGCATACTAGTGGTGGGGTCTCAGTCATCGTATGCATGGGTCGTGATAGTTACCGGTTCAACATGATCATCCTTGAGTCATGATGATTGATCTTTATATATCATGATCATTAGTGTAGTGTATAGTGGTAGAATTGAGCGCAAAGGAGTCAGACGAGATCAGGCCCGTGATGAGCGTGGGCAAGCAGCCAGGGTATGTATATAAATTAGAAAAATTCTCGGTCTGTCGCATGGTTCAAGTTCTCTTTTCCACTTATTATCATACCCCTTGCCAGCAGCCCCGTTACTAACAAGGTCTCCCATGCTCTCTTTCTCTGGCCAATAAGCATTCTTTCGTTGCCCTTCATGCCACTCTCAGTCAAGTGCTCGTGGTGATTCCCTTCCCTGATGCAGCCCCTGCTCATGTCTCTCATGTCTCCTAGATTCCGTTTTCTTATGACCACCGCAGATCGCTCTGCACTTCAACCGCCCATGTTGCATCCGACAAGGTCAGTCTCCAGCACCCTGTTTGCTCAAATTTATTCTTGCGGAATGAATTATTTTTGCTTTTCTTTTGTAGTAACTGGTGGGGTGTTTCTTTCACACAAACCAATCGTTCGACCATCATTCAGTGGGTGCCCGATCTTGCGCTCGTTGAGCCAATCTGACCTTCATGCGCAGGATGTACTTGGAATGTACTTCTCAGTGATTCAAAGCAGAGCGAATGAACGGAGGTTGCGGTCCCGGTAATATATCGGCATTCCTTGTTTACCGGCGAGTCGTTCGTGGGTTCAGTGGAACTGTTCTGACTCTCTCGCTCACAGGGATGCACTCGAGCTGTTTATCAAAAACCAATGCACATCCATTTGGTCCAGCTGCGGTCCATCCTAAGAGGGGGCCCTCGGTTCTATCTCCGTATCGCACCAATGCCTCCGATGATCGAAAATAGAATACGCCTCTCACAATCACCGTGACCAATGCTCAAGCCTCGCTCAAGCCTATGCTCTGGTTCAAGTTCGCCTTCAACAGCCTTCAACAGGCCCCAACCAACCTCAGCATGTAATCGGGGTACGTCCCTCAAGAGACCTAACTGATAACCTTTGTTCTGCACCCAGGACGCAAGTGTGCGTTGCTGATGATACGACGTCGAGTCCAAAAGGCCCTCATCGCTATGTTTGATATATATGTGGCATGGAGAGAAGGAAGGGTCTGGTTGGTGTAAATGCTGTTAAACTATTCTTTCCTTAATATATTCCTCCCCTATTAGGCAGGAACTATTTCAATACAACATTATTTGAAGCACATTCTGTCCTGATGAAAATATGCATGATTGTAATAGCAGCGACTGGTAGCCGGACAATTCGCGTTTTATTATTGCTCCTCAGCCACAAATTCCTACCCGACTGCCCACTGCGAAAATTACAATGACTTACAAGAATCTGCAAGATTGCAAGATGCCCACCCAGGTTATGTTTAGGCTGGACTGAATGCGAATACTGTCACAGGTAGGAACGAGGGTCACGGTACGAATTCCATAGCAAACTAAAACCATTGGGCCAATCTGGCGTCGCGGCCTCGTATGTATGAGATAGAATTGGCGTGACCGATGTGTCCCTGCAGTCCCCATTTCTCATGGAAAGACAGTATAATGCAGGGGATTAATCCATTGAAGGTGATAGGCTTTGTGGAAGGGCGGCGTAGACGGACACTTGAGACATTACAGTGCTTTGCACACGAACTTTTCTTTCACTCGTCGTGATCTGATGCAAGAGACCCCGAAAACCGACCAACATTTCTTATTTTGGCTCTGTCGTCAGCTTGGGACCTTGACAGACCTTGATTAGCGTCTATTTCGACCTCTAACTGGTAGTCAGCCGGGGTGCCGTCCGCAATCTTACGAATTGCACGAATGATGTTGTGCAAGAAGTCATGCAAAGTAATGTAATAAAGACATTCACTGAGGTGAACGGCCAGACGATGCAGCGCTCGGAGGCGACCATTACTCATGATTCCAAGTTAGACGTAAGTTGCGTGTGTGCGTGTGACTAAACGTACGACGAAAAACCCTCCAGCAATCCAGACAGTACAATCTGCATAATTACTATAATTCTGATGCGAATCATAATCTCTCTCATTCTTGGATCAATTACGAATATTTCAGATGCCACACAACTCGGTGTCAACGTGAATTTAGAGTTTGTCCTGTCTAATGGGACTGGCGCCGCCAGGATGCGCAGGATGATAAGATATTGATTATGTTGAACGTGTAACGCTCAGGCTCAGCAATTGGAAATCAGACCGAGTCAGTGCAGGTCAGATCAGGTAGGTGTAGTCATGTGGCCAACATCACCAAGAACAGACAATGACGGACTGCGATGTATGCCGAGGTGCGCGCGGCACACGCTGATCGCAACTGACACCAGAAAAGTCACAATCAGCGCCAACCACCCAAAAGCCAGGGTCACCCGTAAACAATGTCGTTCCCAAGTTACAGATCTCTGTTCGGCAGATGACTACCTTGTTTCCTGCTTGCTCAGCGGACCCATAACGGACGATACATTCGTCATAGCTGGTCATGTAGTATGTAGTCTGAGCTAAGGTCAGTAACCGACAGGTACCGGGTTTACCAGTAAATGTGAGCTTCAGAGCAATCGTCTGCATTGTGTCTTCTCTTCAACTTCAAGATTCCCGCCACCTACCGATTTACACTCTAAATATGCAAAACCATCATGGCATGATGCTCCACGGAACGGGACCATCCCGTATAACCAACCTACTACAGTCAACACCGCGGTAGCCCACCATACCCCCCGGTGGATGCCAAAATGTATGGGCTACTGCGGGTTATGGGTTATGACGGGTCAATTTGGCGGGGGATTTTACAGTTCGGTGGATGTCCATACATCCATATCAGCGACATGATGAACGTACATAAAGAGAGGCGATACTATCACATCGGTGCTCTGTCATTAAGAACGCGACAGCGTCGTGTAAGGTCGTGATCCGATCGTGAAGCAGTGTCAGGCGGAGTAGGGCAGGGACCCGCCCAAGTGTTCTACCGCCTGAGGGCCGATTTTGATTCGTTGAGTTTGCCGCGATCGTGGTACTAAAATTATCATAATTCGCTAACGCTATGTTGACAAATTACAAATATTTAAGTCGTTATATTTAAATATCCTCCTGTCGGTGCTTTCATGATGGTAGTCTTGTTATGCCTTTTCCATTCTTTGTATCTTGTAGGTCACAGTCAATGCTGAGTCAGCGGGTCTTTGGATTATTATTGATTCGCCCATGGCAGTTGGTCTGTAACGGACCTTCTACGAACGACCACCACCATTGTTAATGATGTCGCAAAATACAAAAGAAGAGGACGAAGTTCCCTCTCTACAGCGACCCCCTTCACCACCACCGCACACGACGTTCGCAGCTCGGGGAATCCATGTACGAATCACTTTTCGACGGCGTTAATGGACTATGGAACTCATGTGTAAACCTCGGTCGATCTGGTCACCCTCGTACCTCTTATTGCCGGTCATATTAGCCACCGACGTTCTCAGCATTCAAACCACGAGATTATCGATTCTCAAGCCCAAATGGTATGACCCATGTTGCATGGAGTTGCGACGGAAAGAAGCTGGCGGCTGTTGGGATTGACAAGGCTACGCGTATTTGGAATCCTGAAAAGAGTGTACGTATTCTTGGACATTCTTACCGCTCGAGGCACTGAATATGGACTTTTCTTAGCTCGACCCCCGCTCTCCAACCATATTTACAGGTGGTCATTCAGACGACGTCGACTACATCTCATGGAACCCAACACATCCAGAGCTGTTCTGCACCTCCAGTTCACGAGATAGGCGGATAGTATTCTGGGATGCCCGACGTGCGTTAACAAAATTACAGCGCCAGCTTACAACACTTACCCAACTAATCTTGTAGAGAGCAGAAACGTCCAAAATTGCCCTCTGAAGGTCTCACCGGTCCAAACGAACTACTCGCCCGACGGACGAAATCTGCTATTCACTTCGACGGGCCACCAGCTCTTCTCCATGAGCCTTGGCCGGGACAGCCCAGATGTGAAAGAACAGTGGAAACTCTCGGATAAAGATGCTGTATGTCTCTGTCTGATTCTCTCGTATCTCAATTTATGAATGAACATGCTGGCCTTCATCTAGCAACTAGGCTCTCGCGCCATCTTCAATCACACAGGGGACGGTGTCGTGGTGTCCCACCACCAAATGAATTCTATCCGGGTGCTCAACTATCCATCGTGGAACAGTCAAGAGAACCCTGCTGCCCATGTTGGCGGATGTGTTGCACTCGCCCTTGATCCCCGGGGAATGTAAGCTCCAACCTTGAATCCCTCCATAGAGTTGCAATTTACCACGAGCCACGGCAGATACTTAGCATCAGGCGGTTCCGACGCAATAGTCAATCTGTTTGACGTGAGCGACTGGGTTTGCGCTCGAACAATCTCAGCTTGCGAGTTAGTATTCATCAATACTTCACAACGATATCCTGTCACTGATCTCTGAGCCTTAGCCACGCAATCAACTCCCTCAGCTTCTCGCATGACGGAGAATATCTTGCCATCGCGAACGCAGGCCTCTACATCGACATTGTGAGCTCTTCCTGCCCATCAATTTCTATTACATCTCTCACGAGCTCTATGTTGTAACAGGTGGCAACGGAAACTGGCGTCCCAATGCACAGAGTCCCGGCCCTCGCACCATCCCCCACAGTCGCCTGGCACCCCTCAAGATACGCAATCGCATACTGCGGACAAACCAAAACACGGGAGGGAGGTCCTCCACCAGTAGCTGTAATCAGCACCTTTGGATTGCTCGAGTAGTCATCTCAATCCTCGTACGGATACCATACGTTTGCACAGACGTCCACGCGAATCGATCGGAAGTGATGATTTTTGATGCAGATTAATTTACAATTGCTTGTTTGTACTTCGAGTTTTTCTTTCTATTCGTGCATGATATAGTCCGTTCAGCTACTACTCTAAACGATGTGTAGGTGCGTCGCTGGGATGTTATATATCTGTGACGAAAGCATAGATGGGGAGAGCTAGATAGCTTGGTGCGTAAAGCGTAAGGATAAAACGAAACGGAAGCATAGGGGGTGTTCAAAGCATAGGGGATTGTACAAATATACGACGTAGATAGCAAGAAATCAGACAAAGCAAGCAAGCAAAAGCAACGTGTGTGCCGTGGTAAGGTATATGCAATCTAGCAGGAAAGCGATGGAAGGACGAGTTCGAGTGCGTGAAACATGCCAGTGTTCAATGCGATAGGGGAATAAGGATAGCGATGCAGAAAGCGAGACGATGGGACAACAAAACAAAAAGAGTTGGTCAGAACAAAGATCAGAGCAATTCGAGAACATAAGAAAGAGGGCTCGAAACCCCAGCAAACAACAAAAAGGCGAGTCAAAAGATTAAACGGTCAGAACAAAAATGAAGGGGGTATAATCAAATCAAACAAACCCACTAATCCTCACGGAAACTGTACGCAAAAGCGGTGTGGTCAGAAGTGGATGGCGGCCTAACCACAACATCGGGCAAAACCTCGCTCCTACGCAAAATGCCTCGCATTTTGCTAGTGTCAGACCTAGCAAGCGTCAACGACTTCAGATTCTTGTTAGCTCTAGGCAAAAGAATATCTGGAACGGCGTTTTCGTCCAAAGGTGCCATCGACAGACGCTGTTTCTGTCTCTTCCCGAGAGACAGTGCCTTGACGGGTTCTTCCACAACATAGTTGGTGTTGTAGTAGTCGCTAGTGATTGCAACCGGACTTGAGCCGGAGCCAGTAGCGAGGTTAGGATCCCGTTCTTGCAAAAGCGTCAGTTGGCGCAGGCCCTCGCTGGGAGAGCCACCCTTTGGCTTCACATTGTTCTTGCGTTTGAAGCTGCCGGTCTTGGGTATCAAAGGTCTGACCGCTCGGGCCGACCATTGGCCGAAAGAGGCCATGGCAGAGGTAGCCGATTCAGGCGAGGTGGTGGTATTCGTGTTTTCGTCAGATTTGATGTAAACGATGCTGGAGCGACGGTTGACCTTGGGCATAGGTGGAGCGGGTTGACGGATAGGTTTGTTGGTGATGGTGCTGTGAGGAGTGCTGTGTGACTGAGGGTGTTGCAGGCCGGCTTCGAAATCTTCAAACAGGGTAACAGTCGAAGCGGCTGAAGGGGGAACTTCGCGAATGCTTGCCATCGAGGAACGATTCGACTCGATGTTGCGGGGTACATCGGCTCGGAGGCCAAGGGAACGGGTAGAATGGGCTCGACCGAGGTTAGCTCCTTGCCTTCGAGGTTCCTCCTGAACGGGGGGATTCGAGTTGGCAAGAACGTTGGGGACAACGTCATCACCAAAGACCGTGTTCCGATATCCGACATCAACCTGGCTTGGGACAGCAATGTATTGGCTGACGCGAGTCTCCATGGTGGTCTTGATTTCCGTCGTCCAGTTCGAAGTTTTGCCGAGGCTAAGGCTTCAATACCAAGTCATGAGATTCGTCAACATAAGACGAGAGTAGATGGAAACATACCTTGGAAGGCTGAAATGGTTCTTTTTGTGCGAGATCTTCCTTTCCCTCGGACGTCTTCCACCATTGGCGGGGGTCGAGTGGATTTCGGGTGAAGAGAAATCTTGGCCAAACTCCTTGAGCTGCTTGCCCATCTTGCGTCCCTTGCTCTTGCTAAAAGTGCCAGGAGGGGAGTAATCACCGTCTTTGATCCTCATGCCTTGGCCAACTTTGAGGCCGGGAACCAGGATGGGCAACACACCGGCGGTGAGTGCGTCAATCTCGTTGATGTCGTCAACTGGTCCGAAGGAGTAGTTGGACGAGAAAGACTTCTTGTGGGACATTTGTGCGAGGCGAGCGGCACGGACATTGGGAGGGGTAGGCGGCAATGGGAACGGAGGTGGTGGGCTGATGTCATTGAAGCTGCTTCCCGTAGGTGTCTGGGGACCACTGATCGACGAGACAGATCGTGTACGAAGGTGAGAGCCGATGTGCTTCTTGGCTACAACCCCCGTTGCATTACCGATGACAGGATCTTCATCATATTGCAGTTTCTCCGGGGAATTACCAGCAGGGACGACAACGGTCTGAGCGAGGGTGGAGTAATGGCGCTGGGCAACCATGATCCTGCTTGCGAACTCTTGCTCCTCATTGGCGTAGTTAGAGCTGGCCTTGGATTCCACGCGGGTTCTAAGTCTACCGAATTGCGCACTGCATTCAGAACGGGGAGTGTTATGAATGTTGACAGGTAAAGAGGAGTCGCCTTCTTGAATTGGAAGAGGGGGTGTAATGGGCATGTCGTCGTCTTCGTCTTGGGGCAAGACAAAAAGCTTGGGATTCGGAGAAAGCATGGATATGGCGCGGCTGAGCTTGCTCTTGCCATCGACAGCGTCTCCTTTTGTGATCCAGACATCACCACTGCGGCGACCTTCCACCACGGTGGGAGTGGTGCTCATGCTACGCTTGTATTCATGGGACCACTTGTACGGAGGAAGTTCAGATGGTGCGGTGCTGATGCGCTTAGGTTGTGTTACGGGAGTTTCGCGAGCATCGAACAAGCCAGTAGGGATTGGAAGTGCTGAGCCAAAAATGACGTTGAGGGCCAAAAGAGGACCTGAGAGCGTGACGGATAGAACATAGAGGACGTAAACTGGGGTTGAAACCGTTGCCTGTAGGGAAAGAATGATACAGTAAGGAAGGGCTAAGGCCTGTACAGTTCAAGTCAGTATGCGGCTTGTGTTAACAAGAGATGGAAGACTTACGAATGGAAGCCAAATGGAAATGAACCAACCGATTATGGGGCGAGGAGATATTTCAATTTCTACACTGCCTGGGGCGGCCAACGAAGCGAGACCCTTCTCAGTTGAAGCGTTGGGAGCGAATCCATATCCTCCGAGAACATTTGCAGTAGCAAGAGCGGGCGTTGTGGGACGGGAGACAGCTGTTTGGTAGTCCTGAACACTCGGGCTGTGGACCGACGCTTCATACTCTCCGTGGCTAGGAGGGAATGACCATGCCGTTACGGTAGTGTGGGAGCCGTTGCTAGATGTCATCCACGAGTTTTGGGACCCAAGACGACCGCGGGGATAGTCTGGGAGGGGCGGAAGTTCACGCCTGAATGGGTCGGTGTCACCAAGGTCGTCGGTGGAGGGCCCGTAGAGGGAAGGAAGGGGCGGAACCGGAGGAATGACATCGTCGTTGTTGACAGATGCAAACCAGAACGCTGACTTGGGCGGGACGGACCCATGGTGACCGCTTGGACCGCGGCTATAACTGTGGCCATGGTGGGAAGAAGCGACAGCGGTATGGTGAGTGGAAAATGACCATGTCGAGGCGGAGTTTCGGCGGGATCCAGCACTGGAAGTGATCCAGGAGGCGCCGTCCTTGACTGCGTCGACATCTTCCGTTCCAAATGAGGGTCGTGATTTATCGAGCTGCTTGACTTCGGGCCAGGAGTCTTGTTCTTCGTTAAGGGCGTTGAGATTCTTCTTGATCATGAAAAGCGTAATAAAAAGATAGGCGAATGCAATGCTGGTGAGGAGGGCGAAAAGGGTCGAATAGGCGGTAAGACCTGGGAAAAGGCTGCTGACATTTGCTGCTGAGAGGACCCCAGCAAGGGCGGTCGATGTACAGGCCAGCAAGATAACAGGTGCCCAAAGCATCCAGTGTTTCTTGCCAAATGAAAAGGCCTTGCCCATCCTAACGTGGAGGAGAGTCAAGGTCGCGAGCATGAGCAGACAACCCTGTCTCGTCGTCATAATAAACCACAGGCGAACGGATGAAAGTGGGTCTTGAGCGATGGCAGCGCCTGAAGGTCCTGACGTGGCCTCTGAAACAACATGCCAAATGAAGATACAGAGGGCCAGCAAGTCGAACCCTGCTAGCCATAGGTGACCTTTATGCGCCGGCGACAGCGAGCCAAATGTTGGCAATCCGAACTCGGCCTAACCACAACTTCAGCACGAATTTCAAGAATTCAACAGATCTAGAGCACATACCGGTGAGACCCGTCTGCTCAGAGGACTTGGTGGCAGAATTGGAATTATAATACGAAGAATAACGAAAGCTGAAGCGAGGAAGGATACGAAAGCGAGTGCGAGGGCTGGAATGAGTGGAATCATGGTGAATGTCGAGGTCGTCGTGTCTTGAGGGAGCGTAATGGGCGTAAACAAGGCTCAAAGCCGTTGGAGAACGTTGACAACGACCAAGCCTACTTGAAGAACGAAACAGAATCCAAATTTCAGAACGAAGACAAGAAGGATTGTTTGCTGCTTATTTGGGCAAAGTTGGATTTGAACTGCCCGACGCGACGACCAACATATCACGTGACGGCGTGCTTGACATAAGCTGATCGTTGCCAACGTCGAACGACCTTGTTCTCGTCCACCATCATACTCCATCGATTCTCCAATGTCTGTCATTTTCGATTATAAAACCTTATTGGACATCCTCAAATGCTGAATCCCAACGCCTTGGGCCCCAATTATCTGCGATGAGAATCGGAGAAATTCTCGTATGGTCACCATACGAAGTTATTCCGAGCCCCGAACACCCGGCTTTTTTCTGCCTTTTTGCATCTATATTAAACACGGTTCTCAATACGAAGGGGTGGCACTGTCAAGTCTATTTCACGAACAGCAATTCGAAGTTCATTGACATCGAGTCAAACCTCTGCCGGAAGTGAAGCTTCGCTTCAGTCCTCCCCAGAACTACTAATCCACGCCCAGCCGGCCAATATCCACCGTTCATTCAGCTCTCGCACAGTCTTGCTGGACTCTATCAGTCGGCAGCAGATACAGTCAGAGCCTGTCCACGTATTTGGGGGACTTTTGTTTCATGCCAGGTCGAATAAACGGCAAGAGCAAATGGACAGGGTCATGTGTATATGCATTACCTCCGGTTTTGATTTCTTATCTCCCTATTTTCTCCCTGTCACCCCTCTGGTCCATCATCGCTCTGAAGGCTAACCAATATTTTCTCATGGATCTCCCCAGGCTATGGTGCGATCATGCAGGAACACAGATGCCTTCACCTTCCGTCAAATTCTGGTTCTGCCAAATCTTCTGCAAGCAGGTGCGGACTCGGGTCATTTTGGTGCTTATTTCCCCTTCGCACAACGCCCGAGTCGAGATCTATGCGAATATTATCTTGACCACATGCGAAACTGCTTCTTGTCCATATCCCCGGGATGGTATAACTAGTTGGGTATATCAACTTTAAGACTTCCCCTGAAACCGTGCCCGACTTCTCTTGCTTGAAGGATGCCCTCCCGTTCCTCTTGGCGACTAATCACTTCTGCTCTACTCTTCTCGCTTTTCACAGTTTGTTCTGCTCGTCTTCCAGATGGGCGCCCTCACGCAAACACAATGGCTCCTCCCACCATCCCAGCATTGAGGGCTCCTTCGACCGCTCCAATTGATCGGGACGGAAGAAGGATACCACCCTATGAAGAGGTCTATTACTTTGAACAATTGGTCGACCACAACGACCGGTCCAAAGGAACCTTCCTTCAACGATTTTGGTTTACTTATGAACGTTACCGACAAGGTGTGTTGCAAGAATGTTGACAGTGTTTCTCGCTCTAACACATTAACCCCAGGCGGGCCCATCGTCTTGTGCACGCCCGGTGAAGCCAATGCAGAAGGTTTGTTCTGTCAAGGGACCCGTCACCCGCTTTGTTCTTACTCGTGTGTTAGGCTACACCGGATATTTAACCAACTCAACTATGCCCGGAATGATCAGTACATGAATTTCCCGCTTCTTTCAGCTAACCCCCTAATCCACCTATATTTAGGTCAACGTACAAACGGTGCCAACATAGTCCTGGAACACCGTTTTTATGGCGAAAGCAACCCATACCCCGACCTGAGCGTTGAAAGTTTCCGCGTTCATACCATCCAGCAGGCAATTGACGACCTTGAGTATTTTGCAAAGAACGCCGTCCTACCCATGGTCAACGGGGATAAGCTCACACCGGACCGTGCACCATGGATACTTGTTGGGGGAAGCTACGCAGGTGGGCCTCAAAGTGAATTTCCATCCAAATTCGATGTTAACGCATGGACAGGTGCGCTTGTAAGCTGGACCATTGTCGAGTAAGGCAATTCCCTTTTACTCAAGAAGCAGACCTCATGCCATCCAACAGCAAACCAGGTGTATTCTTCGCTGGATATTCATCCTCCGCTCCTGTCCAGGCGATTCTGTACGTATACATCCTATCACCGATGGCTATGGCCCTTATACTCCTCAATCAGCTCCTATTGGGAATATTTCGAACCAGTCCGCCAGTATATGCCCCAGAACTGCTCCGCAGACGTTCAAGCTGTTGTGGCACATCTTGATCAGACGTTTAACAGCGGGAATGAAACGGCCATTGAAGACCTAAAGGACAATTTTGGCCTTGGAACACTCGTGAACCCTGATGATGTCTTGAGCGCACGTAGGTGTTATAAATCTTTTGCATGTGGTGGGCAGTTATCAATTAACTCTTTTATGTCCGACATGTCACAGTGCGAAACAATCTTTGGGACTGGCAGAGCCTGCAGCCACAGACCGGACCGGGACATAAGTTTTATCAGTTCTGTGATGCACTCGAGGTCAACGACGATGGCGTTTCGGCGCCCGCGAGCGGCTGGGGCCTTGAGCATGCCCTTAACGCTTGGGGATTTTATTGGCGAACTCGCTACTATTCTGCATGTGTGTTATTCCCGAAACTTCCATGACCGTTCCATCTACTGACATTCTCCAAAACGGAAGTGTGCAGGGGTGATGACGCAGAGTATGCTTCTTTGTTTCGGGCGTTTTAAGTGTAAATGAGAAGCTCATCCTGTGCCCTTTACTATCAACAGATCATGCCTTGGCACTTCCGACCCCACACTGGACTATTGGACAAACACTTCAGTCAACAACTGGTATCGCTCTTGGTTCTGGATAGTGTGAGCCTACGTTTCTTGTTACTGAAAGACATCCTTGGTTTTCTGACACTCAATCAACCTTCTTCAGGTGCAACGAAGTCGGCTATCTTCAGGTGTGATACCCGGTCTTCTTCTTCTACGCTTCGGCGCTCAGCTGATACGTTTGAATATAGAATGGTGCACCAAGTACTTATCCTTCCATTGTTTCCCGACTGCTGCAACCGCCATATGAACTGGTAAATATATCTCTTTTCGTGCTTCGTCCATACATGCTGATGGACTTTGACGTCCGCGAATAGCGCCAGTGTCAGCTGATGTTCCCCGGTGCCTTCTCTTCCACACCCCAACCAAGAGCCGCAGTCATCAACCAGAAGTACAAGGGATGGAACGTCCAGGTTGACCGGGTGGTCTTCATTGATGGCGCTCGTAAGTTATTTTCTTCTTGCATACCCACGTACACCACTCAATGTACTTCCTCTGTTCTCCTTGAAACTGATGGATTCTGTCTCACTTGTAGGTGACCCTTGGAGGAACACGGGCGTGTCAGCGCGATCGCGAACTCCCCGTAGCACTGCTCTGCAACCTGTATATCTAACTAACGGCTTCCATTGCTCTGACATGGGCGTGATGGGCTCGGTGGACCCGACCGTCGGGGATGCGCAGCAGAAAGCTCTCGGTCATATTGCGACATGGCTGAGGACGTGGAGGCCGAGGGATAGAGGATGGAGCAATTCTCCTCGACCAGGAACGCCGATCAGAAGACCCAACCGACCCAGCAGACCACGAAAGACGTTTACCAAGTCCTTGAACGGCTGGTTCAGAGGAACAGGCCAGCTGTGATTGGCTAAATTGGCGACTCGCCTTCTCGGGAAACCTCTGGACATTCGGATATCGATAATTCGGAAGAAGTCACGGTCTCTTTCTGAACATATTGGGACTGCTTAATGTACTAATTGGCTTAAATGTGTGAAATGATATTGTGGATTATATCGTGATTCGACGCGGAGCTGTTGGAGAAGAAAAGAAGCATGCTGTGTGCAAGGCGCATCCAATGAGCGCTACGACTCATCTACCAGGCGCCCAAACGTCACTGTGTCACCACTGCCACTTTGTTGATCTTCTCTCATTCCGAACTATCTGGAATTCAAGGGCGACACTTGATCGCACCTCTCAACAGCTTCCAATAAAAGATCGAAAAATCCCTGGACCTGCGGAAAGCACGTAAACACTGGCAGGCATCTGCAGCCTCAAACAAAAGAACAACGAGCTGATAGATATCATGTCTACTCACATTCAACGAATCTGCGACCTGGCAGTTCTTTCCGGTTCTGCCCCAAGTACTGTCGCTCTGCTTGTAGTCCCAGATGTCAACGACGGTCTCGCCCGTGGTATGGCATCCAGCCAGTTCCACATCAACGCGATACCGAGTCAAGTTGAACAACTCGGGGTTGGAAAGGTACGCGATGGTCAGGGCGTCATGGAGGGGCGGTCCGTTGTTGAATCCGAAGGTCGACTTGTACGACGCGGCGAAGAAACTAATCAGCGTGGACAGGGTGTGCCTTAGATTTGTCGAAGCCACCGGCAGCTCCAGTTCAGCGTCTTCTGGCCCAACTCCCGGTTCTTTCCCAGCCAAGAGACGATAATGCAATTTCCTGGTCACGATCGCAGTATGAGTTACATTGATCGGGATCATGGTCGTCTTTACAGGGGCATTCAGCACGATCTGTGTCGCATGTGCTACGAGACAGGGAAGAAGTGTCAGTATGCTAGCTTCCTCCAGGTACCACCAATACTCTAGCCGACGCGCAGAAGATGCATGTCATCATCAATCATAAAGAAGAAGCAAGAAAAAAATAACAAAACAAATGGGCTTGACTCACGATCGCAGAGGATATTGAATTCGGCCACCGCTGATCGGTTTCCCAATCCAACCCCTCCTCCCATGAACAGGAATTCCTCCACCGCTTCCAAAAGATCTGGATATACCGAAACAAAGAGGGCGATGTTGGTCATGGGTCCACTTGACACGACTGTCACCTTATTCCCGCTGCCCCCCTTCCAAGTCTCCTTGATAATCTTGGGCATGGCTTCTAGAGCTCGAATTCTCTGCCCATCTACATCTAGGTCGAAGAAATCGAGGACCCGCTGATCGTCAATGGATGGGAGTCCTTCTACACCCCCAAGGCCGTCCACTCCGTGAATCTCTGGGTCGTGCTTCGCCTCGAGAATCAGCGGTCGATCAGCCCCTGGATATACACGAACATCGCTTGGATTGCCACCGAACGCAAATGCGCAGCGGGCTGCGTTGAGTGCAGTGAACTCGCTGCTCGCGTTCCCATGTGTCTGTAAAGCGATCTCACCAGACTTGGAGAAGATCGGGCATTCGGAGAACTCACCGTTGATATCCCAAGCAGCTTGATGTTGGGCAAATTCAAGGCTAGCATTATGGCCGTCGCATCATCGTGCCCCTAAGAGCAATACAAGGCACCATCCACTGTCAGAAATCGCAGAAAATCTGCAGAAGGAATTTGAGAGAGACTAACGGGATCCACGTCTAGCCATACGTACTTCATCGTTTCAGAGATAAAGGCAGGTTACAGAAAGATATTATGTTAAGATTAGGGTATTTCAAGCAATGCGACACCATCAACTATGGCAGATAGGGACCTTCGGTCCGTAACGGCCAAGTTAATGACCCTGCGAGTGGCCCCTCATGAACATCCGCGACACGCGTTTTCTCAAGGTACGCGAAGGCACATCCTGTGGTTCCCGCGAGGTGACAAGACCAAGACACCCTTCTATACTCTCCATATCAGTGTTCGGCGCGTCGCGACTGTACGCCTCCCGCAAGGACGACCGCGATGTCACCCGACTAAACGCAGAGTGTGATTTTTGCAATGGCGAGTGGAGTAATGGCACAGCTGGCCGTCGAGCCTGAAGCGGTTGAGAACATTCGTCGTCCGTCATGTTATCACAACTATACGACGAGTTGGACGACGTCTTCGAGTACCGTCGCGTTGCTTCCCATTCTGCCTCCTCCTTCACCCGCTTCGCATCTGCGTACGCTGCCCACACCTCCTGCACAATCTCGAGCATGTCATAGTCCCATCTAATATCCAATAGAAATCCGCGTTCTAGCCACGAAACGTTCTTCCCTTCCAACACTCTTCCTCCAATAGAACGCCAATCCACCCTCGCTCGCGGGCACACAATCTTGGCTGCAAGCATGAAGCCAGCAAAAAAGGCATGTGAGAGGTCTGGGAGTGCCATGGTGCGATTCAGGTAGAGGTGATAACGGTTAAGAAGGGATATTGACGCCAGAGCGATACGAGTGTCCAACTGTGATTCGGAAAGAATCACGTCGACAAAGGTTCTAAGGTCGTGGCGACGAAAGGCGTGTTCTGCTTGCGGAAGCCGGTCATCGAACCCAAAAAGGGTGAACATAGTCGATGCACACATGCGCGAGGGAATCGTACAATCTAACATCTTGCAACAGTATTCGCAAAGTTCTGATCGCAGTATGTCAGTCTCAAATGCATTCGAAGAGTAAGTTGGGTCACTCACCTTTAATTGCGCAGATGTTTAACGGAATGCATGTGGCTCGGGGGAAAAGGTCCTAGATGGTGGGAGAAGCAGCTTGACGAGCTTTCGAAGGTCCTGCGTTTAAGAGCATGACAGACAAGTTGTGAGCTTATTATACCCATAATCAAAGAGGAGAAACGCTGAGACAATGATTAGCAACCCCCGATGTACAGCTGGGCCGATTCAAGGATGATTAGCATTTCTGAGTCGGTGGTTTCAGAAATTCTAGGATCACTGGCCCCACGTCAAGTCCGTGCGGGCTTGGCTCCAAAGGATTGTCCAGAGAACACCGAACAGAAGAGGACATTAAGCGGTGAGCGATCAGAACAGCAAAACTTGAGGTTGGAGAAGCGCCCGAGGGGCCTCTCACGTACCGATCAGGTGAAAGGAGGTGAGTGATTAAAGCATAGCCGCTCACCGATCGCCTCCACTCGTAACCAGCTCAACCAGACAATCTGCGAATGTGCATTATTGCAATTACTGATTGAAAATGAGTACATGCGCTGGGCAATAAATGGGCCTTCAGATGGTCTGAAAAGGGTTGGGACGATCTGCAACTCGAGGGAACGCATTCGTTTGAGCGAGAACCACCATCTGCTTCTCGTGGCTGATGTATCCTCGCATGAAGCCTCTGTAGATCATGTTGGCTACATAGCATTCAGCTTCTTCCACAGGAACATCAATTCCTGATATCTTCAGGCCTGCGTGGAACATTGAGATCGGCATCCTTGTTGATTTATCTACTGAGACCCATCTGAAAGATCGCATTCAACAAGAGTTCAAAACTATATTCGATAGTGTACCTACATTTTGCGGAAGAGACTTCTCAAGCTGATTTCTCGAGCCTTTTCCAGTGTTAGCCATAGATTGAGTTCAAGAAGCCGCTGTTCGCTTCTTTCGAGGGCTTTATCGTAGGCTTGCACATCGCCAGAACGGATAGCCTTGACGAACGGGGAATACAGTTCCTCGAGGGTGGGGAATCGTCGCAAAAGCTCAGCTGAGGGGAGTTGGCCTTGGATGATGCGAAGCGGGATCAGATAGGTAAGGATGCGTCTGGCCAAGTTCGAGTTATTCAGCAGATGTTAAGCGGGACCACAAAAAACTCACTGCTTGTTACCACGGGCTGAATTGTTGCAATGATAAAATGCCAGTGTCAGCTCCTGCTCTGCCTACAACGCCGTATAAGAAGACAGTCCCACGATTTTCAAGATACACTGACCTTGACGAAATCTTCGTTAAGGAAACTCAGCATTCCGATGTAATACTGGAATGTGACCTGGTGCGCACGGGGGTATTGCGCAAGTGGGGGGACGTCATTGTTGGCTTCGAGAGCTCGTAAAATGTTTTTGGACAGCGATATTCGCCTAACCTGTTGGGAGATGTTATGCCTGAAACATATAAACAATCTAGCTTCAGACTTACTCGGAAGTAGCATTTCAGCACCAAGCCTACTACATAGTAGATTCCCCATTTCCGAGACTCTTCGTATGGTGATGTTCTGAAGAAGCTAAACGCACAACGACGCGCCAAAGTCTCAACCCTTGCTCACCTATCAGTCATGCATAAACCAAACGCTTTAGTTATGATTCTAGCAGCCTCCTCCATTGAATCTGACTTCGCCCCTCCAGATTGACTATCTGCCTAATTTCGTTGAGAAGACGCGTGAAAAGCATACGAGGGTGCGTACATCATAAGCCAGATCGCGTAAATCTCGTAGTATCGAGAACAGGGCAGGTAGCGTCCATCCACGGCTTTCAGGTAAGAACCGATAGAATAGCCTTTCCAACGCCAAAATGTATCAGCCTTGTCTTGATCACAATGTCAGCAAAAAGCCAATTCAACTCACGACACAAGCTGTGATTCCTCCTTGAACGCCTCCTCGTACTGCTTCTTCGCAATATGAGAGCACACCAAAACGTATTGAATCGCAATTTCGTCCCATGGACTTTCCACCGAGCCTTCAAACCTCTTCAAAGCATTCCGCTTTCACATCCATTCTGACAATAAGCTTTACCGACACAAGAACCGTTGTTCAAAGGCTCACATTGAGATTCTTAAATTCCTTCACTAGATCCTTTCCATGGGGACTCGTCGGTCGCAGCAGATAAGCAAGATTAGGCCCGTTGGTAAGTTGAACGGCGTCTGTAAGTTGAGTTATATATGTGGAGAAGGTTATGGGCATGATGGTGGTCCAAGAGCAAGTTCCTGAATCTCGGAAGCAAAGAGAGTCACAATCTCACGCCACTAGTGCGTCTGAATGCGACGACGATGCCCACTAGATGTTGACCAGATACATAACAGAGAACACCATTCGAATCGAATCTTGCTTATCGACCGTATACACGAACGAATCATGGCCTTGCAACCTTCGCTCCAGCCCTTGATTGTAGCAGGAAATCCAACTGCGCCCCACACGCTCGATATCTTTTGTGAGTCCCGGCACCGTATCAATCGAAGGAAAAGTCCTAATGGCATCCGCATAGTGGACTATGTCTGCCCATTCAGGTCTTGAGCATACATCGTTCATACATCTCAGCGTTTCTCATCACTCGTTTGAATGCACAGTGCAAAGATGGCAAACGCCATACAGAACATTCTGAAGCCTTTACTTGAGGAGGGCGTATATCAAGGCAAGGCCAAGGTCATCGTTCGCCTCCAGGTCCAGCCATGGCACTCTGCGTCGACTTTGACTCACGAGGCCGCTCTTGCTGTGGGTGACACCATCGACTAGGGAAGTAACCATTAACGATGCGTATGTTCTCACCTCGCTTTCAGGTTCTTCGTGCATCGCCCGCCAATTTCTGGGCATACAGCTTGGCCGTAAGTGTCTCTCCGCCAACCAACCTGCTGGCAGCTCAGCTTCTTCCACTTAGTTATTCAAAGCACAAGAGGAGTACTTTGACATCCCAACCGCAAACCTGACCCCCCTCAAAATTCGCGAGAAGCTTATCGCATTGGCAGCCACCATCCTCCCAGCGAACGAGGTGGATGAGGTGCGAGAGCTCCTCAAGCTCAAGGGGTCCGCAAACGGCGGTGTCGCCATTACCGATGATCTGAAATATAACGGTTGGTCACCGGTCATCCACCTTGCATCCTTGATCTTTATTGAATACATTTGTGCAGTCAAATTTGCCAGACAGAACGGAATTCACGTTTCTCCCACTGTCCTTTGGGACGGTCTCATCGCAGGAGAAATCTCCAGTGGATGGGGCGAATCCGAGTGGAACGACTTCTTGCAGAACAAAATCAAAGTCTAAAGCACCAGAATTGAAACCAATTATACAGGAAATCGAAATCGTGGCTCGTATATTAGCGTGTTGGCATAACGTTGGCGTAACTACAGGTCGTGAATGAGAGTGCTATCCATACAAGTACAATTATAAACTTTTTGTGTTGAATCAAGTCATAAACATAACCAACAGGCTATCTAAGTACGGATAAGTAAGTGAGTAGTAGGTATATCCGACGTAACCAAAATGTGAATACCAAGTGAACGAAGAAATTGAAAAATTATCCCCTCCCTTCCTTTTCAAAAGTTTTGATATCCTAGCTCCTTCCTCATCCCGTCGTTCGATCCCAGCGATCCCATAGATCCTCTCGTCTCATGCCCTGGCTGGAATGGCGGATGTGGCATCGCGATCGTTTCTGGCCCTCCTGTCGAAAACGCCATCACCATCTTATGTCCCAGCTGTTCAAAGTTGAGGTGCGCCCCAAGCTTAAAGTCATCCGTCTTCCATATCCGGTGGTAGATAAATGAATCATTGAATGGCAACGTATATGATACTGAGGCCAGGTCCTGGCTTATCGGTGCTGGAGATTTTAGCCAAACCCGCAGTTTATGCGATGCACCTGTGGGTACAGAGTTTGCCGGGACAGTGCTATTTAATGGAGGATAATTGAGTACGAAAGACACATGCGAAAAGCGAGTAGAACGCACAAGATTAGGAAGCTGATGTTGCGAGGATCTCCGTCTATCTTTAAGCGGAGGTCGTCGAACAGATTGGCACCAACTCCACTGGCTTCATAGTCCAGAATGTATTTATAAAGATTGCTAGAAATTCTTTCCCATCTACAATAACAATAAGCAGGAATTAGCATTGTCGAAAGGACATGTACGCACCTCATAGTGAAAGAAACCAATGCCCTCCCCACAAAGGCATTATACACTTGCTGATTCGTATCCTGATGCTTTAACCTGCCAAATGACGCCTCCCCAATTGAGTTGAAGTCAGGATCCTTCCCCACCCACACATCGTCGTCCCCGAACAGTCGATGGTCAATGCCGTTAACCCTCATCCAAACACGCGCCGACCACAGACACCCCGCTGGAAGGCTCGTTTTCCCCGGAAACACACTGCCATATCCTCCGGTCAGTCCTCCGTTGCCACACGCCGAAACAGCAGCAGTGGCACTCACAACACAACAAATTCCAAATGCCTCGGATCCACTGTACTGCCCTGGCTCCCCATTATCCTCTCGACTGGGTCGCATAGCGGCCTCTCCACCCCGTTCACCTTCAACGACAGCCGAAATGTGTATTTCCCTTGCGTCGGCCTGCCCGTCTGAGGCTCAACACTTTCAAGGAGCCGTGAGATAAAGATATCGCATCGATAAGAACAAAGCCTGCTCACGATATCAGAAATTGCAATGGTGTACCGCCAGCTACCAACCGGTATCTGTACAAATAGCGTTCATAGTTCTGGACATGTGTTGGCGTTGGGGGAGGCAGCTGTCTCATCCGCCGATGCGTTGCATGCTGGCTAAAAGGAAAAGAGTCAGCCCAAGGTTGAAGGGCCCGCGGGACCGCGAGGGCTTTTGAACGGCTATACGTACCTGTGCGGCCTCGGGACAGGGTTACTCTCGTTATACAGGGAGTTTGCCCAACCATTACCGTTGCCTCCATGGCCATGAATAGAGCCAGTCTGCGAGCTGCAAGCGCACAATGTAATGGGCCACAGAGTACAAATCGTGGTCGGGATCAAAAGAGGTACGATGAGCATGTGTGCATCCCTCGGAGGATCATAACTTCATACCTAGAGCTCACTGCCTGCTCATAGTCTGGTGGCCCAAATTCTCCTTCGAAGTATCCAGATGCGCGGGGGTCAGGGACGGCGTAGCGTTTTTTGTAGGCCACAGACATGGAAGTCATGGTTAAAGGAGGCTGCACAAAGGAAACCTTATGGAATGGACAAGCTTTCCCATTTTAGACGCCGGAGCAGCATATCTGTGCATGTCACGGCCCTGATTATTGATGCTCATCTCCGTGGGCCATCGACCGCAGTTGATGCGTTCAGTGTAGATTGCAGTCAGGTCTAAGGTCACTGGACAATGAAAGAGAACCATCTCAAGACTTCTATTCTCAGACCGCTCGCGGATCCCACAGGAATTCTACGCCCCGGTAAAGATGCTTTGTATATCGAGAATGAAAGAAAGAAAAAAGCAACTGGCGACCGAGGCTATGGTCCTGCCAATAATGTGCCGTATCCAGCAGTAACGCGCCCCTCTGAAACGGGCGCCCATATTCATGTCATCAACAACTTTGCAGGATATAGGCAGGTGACGGCGCTTGGTGCGGCCTCTTCGGGATGTGAGGGGTACATATGTATGAAATTGGTTTGGAATGTCCTCATGGAATCTGCCTGGGGGATAGCTATCGCCTTGGGGGTTCCGGTATTGTGGGTTGGCGGGAAAGAGACAGAAAGCTAGTTCATGGTTCGTCCGAGTCGCGGGTCGAATTGAGTTAGAAGAGTCTATTGAATGCCAGGTTGTGTATTGTGTCTATGTAGGGTCCGGAGTGGATGTATGCAGTGTCGTTCGAGAGAAGACGGGATGTGTCCATTTACTCGGATTTGCCCTGAAGTGCCGCCGTTAATCTTTCTCCTATGCAAGTACTATCCATTATTTACATACCTTGATCAGTTGCCACGTTCCCATGGTGGTGCTGACCATTCCAACGGTGAAAAGGACACCGAAAACGCCTGTAAACAATGTAGCGTTCAGACACGCGAAAACAGGGGAGTAGCACCAAACTTCACTGACCAACGTAGAGCTTTCCACGAGGTCCACGCAATGGGATAGGCCTGTGGTCGTTCTAATGCGCAGCGCTCAGTGTTGTCGCATAGAAAAAAATACGGTAGGCAGTCATACCTGGTACATTTTCTGCTTCTCGAGGACATGGTTGGGGTCTAGAAACCGCCAAAATCAACTAATGCAGCAGAAGTAGCATAAATGGATACATACAGTTGTACAAGGGAGTGAGGAGAGCCATTCTGACGAGCTGGCGGTTGGTAAGGAGCGAGGAGGATGCGTCGTTGACTCTGGGAGAACGCGGGTCATTGCGGAGTTTGGAATGCCGAGACCGCTCCCAGGCCCTGTCCACCAATGTCTTCCGCCGACCGCGTACGCCAACGCGTGAGTTGTCCTCCTCGCCCCCTCCACGCAGCGAGCTGACGTGTAATGCCAGGGAATAACCATATTTAGACCCATAATATATGGCAATGTAGCCGTGGCACTCACAGACGCAGAGCGCGAAGTTCTATCCTCAAAGGACCACACCCATAAATGGACGGTTGCAGTCCGGAGTGCTGCCAACAAGCCTGATTCTGACCAGGTCGGGGGTGCAGACGATTTAAGCTACTTTATCAAGCGTGTAACCTTCAAACTACACGATACCTATCCAAATCCCACTAGAAGTAAGCCCAGATCGTCCCAACATGATCGACCCGGCTCACATTCAACCAGACATCGACAAACCACCCTTTGAACTGACCGAAACGGGGTATGTCGTTCAGAACTACCAAAGCTGAGGGAATGTGCTGACTTCTGCACCAGATGGGGTGAATTTGAGATTCAGATTCGTATCACCTTCGTCCCAGAAGCAGGCGAAAAACCAATTCTGCTAGCGCACCATCTGAAACTTCATCCCTGGACAGCCACGGGAGAGTCAGAGATTCCACCCCTCGACGTCGCTATCAAACATGGTCCGGTAAACTCCTGGCAGTACGACGAGATCGTCTTCAACGATCCTTCCGCCAACTTCCTAACACTGCTGACCCAGCATCCACCCACACCTTTGCCCAAAGGCAGGCGCAAAGCTGTACCTTTCAACATGGCCAATCTCTCTTCCTTCGAAGACTCTAAAGGCGGCACACCGGAGTTCTATTCTGGTATGACCATAGAAGAAGCTGAACGACTGGAAGAAGCCAGGAAAAAGGTTATTGCCGAGCAAGAGCGATTACGGACAGAACTGATTGAGAAGGAAAAAGAATTGGAACGGCTGAAGAAATTGGCGGGAAGTTCTTGACGTCCTTCGCCCAAACGTGTACTATATCTTGTACATTATACGAGCTTTCACATATGTATATAATGAGTAGTCCATATCTCTAAACACTCTAATTCCAAGGTCCCCAACCTGGGTACATTTTCGCCTGGGGCGAGGTGAGTAAAGAACTGATAACGATAAGAAATGGCGGAGCTCACAAGGTTCTGACTGCTTGTCGCTTCCTCAATCAACGATGCGACCAGGAGTTTGGTCGAAAGTCTCTTCATAGGGTTTTCATTCTTTTGATGTGAGAATGGCGCGAAGTACCCTTCAAACTTCTTCTTTATCCCATTCAAAGCATCTTTCGCGATGTTTATTGTAGTCGTTAACGATTTCCTGTTGCGATGATCCTGGTAGATGTTAGTCAGTCATGGGTATGACGAGAAGTGCGTTCTTGACGCACCATTTTCCGCTTTTCGTCTTCCCATTCCACCAGTGGATCATGAATGAACGCATCTAGAACACTCATTAACGAATCCTTATTCCCTTTAAGCACTTCCATGGTTAACTCGCAGGAGATACGGAATACGCCTATCAAAACAATTCAGAAACGATCACACAAATGAACGGAACCAGCTCGTTACCTTCTACACCGGTAATTCCGAGCCCATCTACCAGGTTCTGCGTTAACCTGAACGGTACTCGCTCTGGAGTTTGCAACGCTTTCCCCTGTGCCGACATTTAACAAATAGATGAAACGAGCGTCAGATGAAAGCCAACCAACCTTTTCGAACAAGCAATTGAAGTCGACGTGGACAACGTCGCCGCTGTTCACATCCAGAAGTATGTTTTCGCAATGCCTGTCCCCGAGACTGGTTCAATTTACATCAGCAATCATCGACAACAGAACAAACGCATAAACGAATCGCACCCAAGAATAAATCCAACCATCGACATGACAGCCGCGGTTCTACTATAGTTGAGCCTGCTCTCCAACCAAGCTGTAGGCTCAGGGAAGGTCTCTATAAACCATTCGTGGAACACAGGAGGGAACCTTTGATGTATGATATCAGATGCGACACCCAACACAGGTGGTGGAAGTGAAGGTGAAGGCACTCACATTGGCAAAACCTTTGTATCAAACAACAAACCAGCATCATGTTCTGGCATGTCTTTGAGTTTGTTGCATATAGCTTCCATTTCGCTTCCCTACGCGCAAGTTGGTCATCGAAGCAACAGACAACAAGTCAACTGTAAAGCATACCCAAGTCTTGAGTTTGCGAGCGTCATATGCTTTGACGAGGACTGGTCGAATAGGGATCGTGTTAGGAACCCATTGAATAAACCCGCACTCCTCGTTCAAGGTGACGACACCATACGTGCGGATGCCTTTGGTAATTGTTAGAAGCGACAAATATGTTTAAGGCAAGTGCACATACGCAATTGACGTCGACGGGCATCCGAGTTTGTTTTCAGCAACTTGTTGATAATCGAGTTGAAATCCATCAACCGTGCGTCTTTACGAAGATCGTCTTTTGGCTTGCCCAGGAACGTATAGTCTTGTCCGTCGCTGCCATGTATTGTGATCTTCCTTGGTTTGGCCATAGACTTCATGATCTCGATTTCGTCGGCGAATTCTGGAAGAGAGTCTTTTAGTACGACCTTGCGAGAGATGATCACATTCGCTTACCTTTGAAGGTTGGAGCGTCGGGTAGAAATGGAAGATGTGTCGATGCTGCAGACGATGACGAAGGCATATTGACCGTCAATGATTCTTGCAACGGAATGACCAATCCACTTTGTCCCAGCGCTTTCAATTGTGGGAAGCTCTTCGCCATGGAAAGTACCTTGATATTATCTGGAGCATGGCCATCGCAAAGAGACAAAAGTTCATTCGTCATTGCGACAGAGTCAGCAATGATCCTTGGTAAAGTTGCCCGACTAGAAGGCGAACTCTGTCGAGAAGTTAATTTAAATATGTAAGATAAACTGCTGAAGGAGATTACTCACTCTGAGTTTATCAAGAATTGCCCTTCCTCGCGTCGCTCGTATGGATTTGTTGGATTTCACAACGGAAGCAAATAACCATAGGGCTTGGCTTGGGTATTCTTGCAAGATGGTCACAATAAGGGTAGAAAGCTGTTCATAAACCTTGCTTGTTTGATGTCCGACGCGAGAGGCGATTTGCGGGAAAGCAGAGTACCACTTGAGAAATATTAGTACGCTAGCCAGATAACAGCTTGAGAAATTGAGCACCTTGTAGGCTGGGACGTCACGAATCGCACTTGCGACGACATCATTCATCTTGTTGAATTGGTCTGTCCCACAGTAAACCGGATCTTCACCGTTGTCGAGCCACAGTGTAAGAAGTCGGGGCACAGTCTGATAGATGTATTTTGTCCCATATCGAACGGCTCTTGCATAGTTTCGAATAGTTAACAAATTCATCTTGAGACCACTAGTTTTGTTGTTAACAGGGAGGTGCAAGGCAAACGTAAAGAGAGCATACCGCGCTACGTGAATTTCCTTCGCTTTAAGAGAATCCTTCGTCTGATGCCTCAGCTCTTTGGCGCGAGAGTCGTAGAAGTTTCCGAAATGAAAATATGAGCTTTCCCATCTAGTTGAAAAGGACTCAATATTTTGATTCGATAAGCAGTAAACTCCACTCACTTCTTATCCAGCTCAGTCGCAAGTTTGAAAGCTTCCAGAACGGTGGCCACGTCGTATCGTTCTGACTCGCATATCCAACGAGAGCGCAATAGATGAAGCTACCAAAAGTGAGATACTTTGATTCGATTTACGAGTTGGGACTAACCTTTGCCCTCATGTTAGCGGATTCTTCGTCGACTGCCGGATCAATCGCAAGGGAGTTCTTCATCAACCCAAGAGAGTTCATATAACTTTCGAGCTCGTGAAGAGCCTTCAGTGGCTCCCCAGAAACTTTGACAAGCCGGGCACTCTCAATGAAATAGAATGGGGCGCCGTATTGACGACCTTGAAGCATTGCACTGTACGCGGTCTGCCAATGGCCCGCCTTTCGAGCAAACTTGGCGCTAGTCAGCCAGGAGCTTCCAACTTCACTCATCAGGTCCGGTCTTGGATGTGGTCTGTTAAGGATGAGCTAAGAACTTCATGCAAGGATATTCCAGGACTCACATCACTGACAACCCAATTCGTCGCATACTCAGTATAGGCTCCAGATTCCTGAATGTAGGAAGGACACTTTGTAATCGTGCAGACAACCGATTGGACAACTCAGCAAGAGACCTTTTTCTTCGTGTGCCATCCGTGGAGGAAGGCAGCTCTTTGACCGTGTGGTAAATTGTTTCCAGCTCGTGGAGAACATGGAGGTTAAGGACTGCATCGTATGACCGAACGTATCCGTTCACTCCAGCTGCATTAATGGGAGCTCCAAGTTTGCCTCGTGCGGCAGCCAATGCGGCAGTAATTCCCGACCCGTCGTCGTTCCGCATCATCAAGAGAACGTCGGCGATCATAATGGCAGGGGACGCTGCTTCCACCTTCTTGGATAGCGCAACGAGCTGGCTAACATCGTCCCATGCTCCGACCATCCAGGCGCTTTCTACGTGGAACTCTGCAAGGTCCGATTGCCATTCGGGATGGGTTGTCAAAACGCCCTTGACGTGGTTGCGTAGGGTATCTAAAGATAGGTTCAGTTGACTGGTGAGTCTGAAATTTGAAAAACCTACCACAATGGCCGAGATTGCGCAGACAACGGAGCAGTCCTTGATGAAACTCCAGGTTGTCTGGAGAATGTTGAAGATGCACTTCCCAACAACTCTGAGCAGCAGTCCACCGTCCAGTACTTTCGTGTTCTCGGATTTGGTGCTCTAGCGACGGCGACAGTATTAATGTCGATATGCCTTCCATTCCATCCGGTTCGTCTAGGTGGGCATAGATTTCATGAATTGTGTCGTAATAACCTTCCAGGTTGTGATCTTTGTTGTGATCTTTGAGGAAGTTGATCTGTTGCTCGAAACTCATCAAGGATCTGGCGAATGCTTTGCATTGGAATGCCGCCTTTGCCATAAGATTGAGATCCAGATTCGACAGAATGGAGTCCAACCGAAGGAGTTGTTCTTCAATCTGTGTTTGGAATTGATTAAGCCTGGGACGTTTGTTTTCGTTCCTTTTGGAGCTAATCTCTCGTCGAATGGCGCGTGCCCATCGATTCAAATGGTCCAGCAAAGCGAATATGGCCTAGAAGATTAGAGAATGAGCTCACAATGCCACATGTAAGCTGTTTTGCCCTACCTGAGCACTCAACAGCTTCTTGTCGGTTGTAGAACCACTTTGATTGTCCACTTGGTCTTCCAGTACAGTTATGATTTCGGTGCGAATATCATGCGCATCGTCGGGGTCCCCTGAGATGAGGATGTTCAATACCAGATGTGGCAATAGATGTCGTGCGATGACTACGTCCTTGGTTCGAACCACCGACAGGAATACCTTGAAAATCTTTTGCGCGTGGTCGCCCGACGCTTTGGATATCAGGTGAGTTACCCACAGTTGCATCCATTCCCTATATGTCGACTGCGTAGGATAGATTGGGAGGATAATGTTGGGAGCAGAATGCTGGACGTAGGTGAAACGACCCTCCAACAACGGGGTAACGACATCTAGAACATCTTTGGACAGACCGTTCCACCGATTTCTGATCTTCGCTCTGACTGACTTTCCAGAGTTGACCAAGTCGGAAGTGAATTCACAGTACTTCAGGAGTTCTTGGATCGGGTATGCGAGATGTGTTTGGTATTTGACGTCGCTCGTTGATCTGAAGGTGTCAACAAGTAGGTTCTGTATGAGATGCAGCACGAATTGGACGGTTTCGTCTCCATCACTGTAATTTTTGGCAACGACGATATCCGCGACTTTGACCCCAAGTTCGAACCGATATGGATCGACCGCACCGAGAATACCGATACACTCGTATGCGAGGAGTCGTATATTGTCTGTCCCATCTCCGTCCCGACATGCCGCGGCAAATAGCGTTGACAAGAGTTTACCGACCATAGGGTCGAAAACATCTCCAGAAGCCAACCCTTGAATGTATTCCCTTTCTTTATCGCTTATAAACCGCTTCAACTCGCCGAGGGAAAGGGTTGCCACTGTCAGGTTGCTATTCCCACATCTGTTCAAAATGCGCTGCAAGCTGTCCTTCGGTTCTGGTGGGGGGCGGAGCTGTGACAGATGGACTTGTAGGGGGTTCATATTATCCACCACCGACAAATCCGGAATTTCATCGAGGTGGTGGGTAAGGTCTTGGCCGAAGCGGTTGAACGTATGCTGAAGCGACTCGACAATGATTTGATGCGACTTTTCGGAAAGGTTAGGCCACGATGATACGAATGCTGCGCATGTTGGCCCAATATGTTGACCGAGGTCCGCAGGTTGTACGGTGATCAAAAACTTGCGCCAACTCTCAACGGTGACAGCGGACAGCTCTTCAACAGAAAGATGGGTTTGCAATGTCGCCATGATCTAGACAGGTACAAATCAGAAATGCAACATCTGAGTACAACCATCTGCTTGACTCACTTGAGAAGAAACGCTGTGGATAGGCGGCCCAATCAGAGTAATCAATGACCCCAAACTCCGTATGATCTTTTGCTTTGCCACAGCTGACTTCTTCCCGTACACATCCTGGAGCATGTCAATGATTCTTGAAATGATACCGAGCATTTGAGAAGCCAAGAATGCACTTGGGTTTGTATTTGTGCTGCCACGGCTGCTACCGGTCTTGAGAGCTGATTCGACCTTCCGTATGGCTGAGATAGCCTAAGAGATCATTGGTCCTTCAACCAAAGCACGCGCAGAGGAGTTCAAGGAACGCACCAACTCCAGACTCTGGGGGGTTTCCTCCCCCATCATAACAACCAACTCCGTGAGCAACAGAGTTGTACAGCCAGGGAGCACTTCGCGAAGACCAATCTTCGTGTTTGAGGCCTCGTTTAGTATCCCAAGGACAAAGTTGATAACTTTATTCGTTTGGATCTGTGTCTCGAGGATGAAGATTTTTGCAAGGTTGGAGTGGAGGTTGTCGCCGACGATCAAAGCATGTCGCGGTTTCCCCAGCTGGGTGGCAATAAAGTCAAGGGAACTTCCATCGCACCTGACCAGCAGTTCTGGTATTGTTCGTGATAGGTTTATAGAGATGAAGTCAGAAGGGGCGATAGATATAAGCCGACACAGCTCTCTAAAAAGTGCTGGGTGCGTTGAGATACGAATGAAAACCCAGGAAGCTATCTGGTCCATATGTGGCATGATCAGAGCATACGGGGTTTTTTTGTGGTACTTTGAAAGGCTCAAAATCTGCCACCATGAGCCAGTGTTTCAAAAAGGAGAAAAATCCACATACCTGGGTGCAAGCCAGACTGTGAATAAGAATATGCGAACTACCCAACTGAGTACTGAGGAGACATAAAGTGTGTCCCAATCTGATCTGGTTCGCAGTCCTGTACCCTGCCATCAGTTTTTGACCAAGGACACAAAAATTGAACGACAGTACCTTCCCAGTCCAGCAATAGATATAAGCATAGTCTCTTTGGCTCGTGCTCCACTGCTTTCGAGGACTTGGTATAGCTGATCGAAGAGTTCCATCGAAGCAGCGCGAGAATCAGGCGTGTCTGTGTCGTGCATTGAAGCAATGACTTCCAAGTTACACCTGTAAGATTCCAAATGAGCAAAGCAGAAAGGCCGATGTCTTGAGTTGCATTTACCCCGCAGAAAGTCGTGTAGATCGGTCCTTGTCGCGCAACCCCTTGAATATTATATCCAGTGTACGTTTGTCGACCCTTTCTTCGTTCCTGTGCCTAAGTATGACCCCTAAAGCCTTAAACACCGCCTTCCGGACAGCTGGAGTGACTTCGTATTCAGAGTCACCCTGCAAGAGTGCATTGATGACTGGGGCATACATCGGCACTAGCTCAGGCCCTGCTGCTTTCCTGAACGATAGGCAATTTTGACCTGAGCAAAGTACGAGCAAGCATGGAAGCTTAGAAAGGTTTTCAGCAAGGCTGAGTCGTGCTTCCTGTTTTCCATCCGGTAATGGCCTGAAAAGTCCATTTTCAATGATTTATAGGCGCGGACGCGGTATGTGCAACTAACCTCGAGAACCTGTCGGAGATGTCGCCCAAGACCCGCCGAATCGTATAAATTTCGTTCGGCCTGAAGTCGTCGTCCATCCAATTTACAGGTTCGGGAGCGACAATTTCTTGCACCAGTTGCTTTATTTGTCGGCGCCATACATGCTCCTTGATGTTTAGGCGGGGAGCAGGCCCTGATGTCAAAGAGGGAGTAGTGCTGGGTACATGCGCCTTCTTTGGGGCTGGTTGTAGTGGAACTTGCTCGGCACACACTTTCAAGCGATCCTGAACTGCGGGGTGAAGTTCCTTTGCAATCTCTGCGCAGTTTTGCAAGTAGAATATTGCGAGGTCCTAAGAGCGGACTGGTCGTCAATTGCGATAATGGCCGCATAATGAACTCGCTTACCCATAAGAATCGATCACGAGTGTCAGCGGGCGCCTCGTTCACGCGACCTAAGGCCTGAAATATAACTGCTCTAGTGGCCAAAACGCTCTCCGGCTCAAACGACTGGCGGAGAAGATCATCAAGGTGACGCGTTTCTTGGAAAAGGATCCCCGTGAGGCGGGCTTGTATCACGCGATGTTGGACGTAACGATAGAGTATTTTGGTTTCGGGATGATGTGGAGGGATGGCTCTGAGGATAGTCGCAAGTTGTAAACCACGCCTTTCGTTCGTGCATTTGCAGAAAGGTCCGAGGCTGAAGTCGCAAAAATGCTTGACGCATTCAATCAAGCTTCTGCGTTGTGCAGCGAAACAGCATTGCATATCCATTGACGTAGGAAGTACTCTGAGGAAGATCTCTAGCATTGCTGTCGCTAACACGATCTTTTCCGTTTCGTTAGATAGAACGATGGTCTGCTTCATTTCATCCTATAATAACATGCAATGTAAGTCAACGCTCTGCAAACAGGAAGAGGTGAGTGCCCTACCCCGGGACGTTCTCCACTTGGCTCGTGCCCATCCTCGTCCATCATTTTGATGTGTCGGGGGTACACTGACATGTCCGTGTCAAGGGTTAGGGCTGGAAAATCATGTTAGTACCTATAGCCTTGCTTGACTCCAAGCACTCACTTTGATACTGTGTCAGCCAAGAATTAACAATGGACCGAAGTAGATGCTCTGGTTCGTGCCAATCTTCTGGTTCTATAGGAGGTTTGTTCGACCTTGGGCTCCCGAGCGCCATCAGAACCGCAACCGCCGCGTCTATGACTGCCGCCCTCATGGTGTCAGGAGTTGTAACACCCTCTTCAGGAACCACCCGCTCGATCCACAACCCAAGGACAAACGAAAGAGCCAGCAGCTGACAGAAGATTCTCTTCACATAGTCCTGGTGCTCCTTCTTATGCACGTCGTTCACGAGAGCAAAAACACTTTGGATCAACTGAGTCGTGGTCTCTAAGAGGAGGGTTTTCTCTTTCCACGAGAAATCTGCGGCGTCTGGATGCGAGAAATGGAGTACGTGGTCCGAGAGGCGATTGCATAGCGAGAGCCATGTGTCTGTGGGCAATTCGGAGGCCGACTCTCTAGACTCGAGGTAAACCATGAACGTATCGCGTAGGTAGTGGTGTAGGTCTTCCTCGCTAAAGTTTGAGGTTCCGAGAGCAGGAAGGAAAGCGTTCGTGTGGCTCGGTTCCATTTCTCAGTCCACGAGGTCATTTGTTGCTGATAATCTCGACCAATACAAGCAGACAAAGGGACATTGAGAGCGGTGATGGTGGTGGTAGAATAAAGGAACGGCTTGTCCCATCAAAGTTGAAAGCAGGACGCGTTCTTCTCACGAGTGCGACCAGCACAACGCGTCGTTGGTCAGTCGGTGCACAATGTAAAAGTACTACAAAGATATATATTTATGAGGGGAGAGGTGGTATCCGTTCGATAAATTACAGTGCAGGTGTGCATCTAAGTAAAGCCTCACTCCTGGTAAGGATAACCGAATTTCGGCTGATCCTTTCTCCGCCACATCTTCTTCCTGAATGATATATGAGCACTCCGAACTCAAAAAAAGTACAAGAAAGCTTAAAACGTACTTTTTCTTAGTAGGAAGATGCTCTGCAAAGATCTCGACACAATATTTGCTTCTGAATTCACGAATGAAGCGCGGGTCCCTGGAAAGGGTTATTCAAAACACCAACGACGACAAGGGTACGACGTACCAGAGCTCACTAGCAATGCCCAAATCCTTACAGCACCGCATCAAAGCATTGCTTTTGCATCCCTCAGTGGCCGTAGCAATAGCAGAAGGATCAAAGTATTCCTGTTCTCCTCGCGCGACGGCGACAAGCCTATGGACACGCAACGTCAGCCAATCGTTTTAACGACCAAGGAATCAGACCACAGACCTTCCCTGGCACACTAAAGCATACTCCCGACTAACGATCTTAGGCCCAACACTTGTTTCGCTTCGAGGAGCCAGGCCCCAGCCACCAGGTCCGAACGCCTTGTTCAATATCCTTCGGTATTTGATTTCAGGCAAGTAGATGAGTCCATCTAAGACAGCTGCGGTCAGGGCAGAAACGCAGAATGACAAAACTCCAGACTCACCTGGCTTGATTTCAATGTCATTCGTGGCAAGCTCAGCCATCAAGACCTCAGCAATTTCCGGCGAGAACGCCTGCGTCGACAGCCCGGAATAACTCCTAGACCAGTCAGTAGACCCATCGCTGCTAACGGCGTTCGGTAATGGGGATTCCATGGATGTGTCATTGGTCTGGGCAACGAGTTTGTCTGTAGCCTGCGGTCCGGCAGGAGCACCGGTCGAAAAGGTGGCACGCAACGCAGCGCGTTCGAGAAGATTGCATCTTGAAGCCCTGGCGAATTGGATAGTTGAGGCACGACAGAACGCTGCCGACCTAGAGGTCGCAGATATTCTCTGAAACAGTGTGCTGGCCATGCTGATAAACTTGGTTATAAACAACCACGACTGAGCGCTCGCGGACGTGACTAGACTCGGACGCGCTTCCCAACGCCATCAATTCGATCAGAATCTCGGAAACTATCATTGCACAATTCCTCTTTTGAGCCTGCCATGCTCACAAAATAAAATTGACCTTAGGCTATGCGTCTAATGTATTGTACATTTGGAGTGTGTAAGGATGATAAGAACGAAATACAATGAAGATTGCAGGGCAGGAATTGAAAAGCCGAACCTTTCAAACACGAAAGCACAGAATTAATCCAGAGGTTAGCCGGAGATGTTTCACGCCTGTCAAATAAGTTCATAAATAACCACATTTCAGAAAAGGGGCATCATCGCGCTTCGCAGGTCGAATGTCTTCCATCGCAGAACTCTTTGCGGGTCGTTCGGAGCCTACGATAGAACGGTACCGGTCGTAGCAAGAGCATTTGCACCAAACGGTAAAGCAGAAACCTTGAGGCCAACAGAAGACAAAGAGTCAATCGAGGTGGTCGTTCCTGTTGAGGTTCCATTTTCAGTTGGCTTCAGAGAGACATCCGCGACTGATTGAGAGGACCTAGGCAGACGGTATGAATACGATGCATTGGCGTTAATGTCGCTTATTCAGATGGTTGCACCAACCGTTGTCGCTTATTCGGCTGCTCCGACGATATGTTGCTCGATTTGCCCTATGAAACATTTAGTAAGCTCCTCAACCTCCTCCAACGCTACCCACCTTGACGCGTTTTTGAGTGACCTTCGCCGGTCGCTCGCCGGGGTCGAATACACAGTCGGGTAATGCAGAGCTACCAAATTCAGGGAATCGTAACGAAGACAGCACCGCCTGAGCTCACCTCTTGATGTGTCGTACAACAAGGCACATCGTTTTTTCGTCATATTTATCCCACATCTTCACAAGTTTTGAGAAATCTGTTGTTGGATAAGAGATGTCTAATCTTCGAGGACCGACCGCTCCAGCTGATATAATTAGGCCAAAGACGACGTTCTTGGAGTGCAACGACGCACCTTGTTTGGGTTGAATTGCGAGACCGATGTAGAACGTGGTGGTAAACACAGTTTTGGCTCCCTCTTTACCTTCAATGTCTTCCTTTTTCCGGCCGGCAATGGCTTCAGAGATTTCACCCTGCGCGACCGCCTTAACCTCATCCTCATTCAAGCAATGTGAGACCTGGTCAAATCCTTTCACAAAGGGGTGTGCAAGGATCAACGACTCGACATATTCAAGTTTCATGACAAGTTGTCTTAGCCTCGATTCTACCGTTCCAGACCTAGCGTAACCAGTATAAGTAGAGAAAATAGGCAAGTGAGGGGCACTTACCATTTCATTTGGAGATCTTGGTCTCCTGTCGAGGCAATGATTTGAAGGTAATATCGGTATTTGTGGAAGAAGTCGTGCTTTGAGAATAGTTCCGACCATTCGGCCGTTCCGACAATCACTTTGTCGACAATGTCGGCACCTAAGACGACAGTCAGAAATATTTAACTCCTTGAGAATTTTTCGCCATGCCTCGTTTGAACTCCTCTGTCATAATCATCTGAGTCGATTGAGTCACATTGTGGGTTGAGCACATCGAAGGGTATGCGGGAGTAATAATAGGCATCCGATGTGAACGGTCGGCGGGATACAGCTTTACTGATCATTAGTAGAATGCTCTAGCCAGAGAGTGGAGACTCATACCCTAGGGTTCCAGACTCTGACTTGAAGTGGACCATCTTCTATCTGTTTGAGCAAAACCGGTTGGGGCCACGACCTACGCAACGTCAGCACAAGGATAAATCTCTTTCACGGAACGCGTACCATTGATACATGATAATGAAAAACCGGCTGACGATGGCGCCGGCGAGAGCCTTGGGGTATAATTGACATATCCGGGCCACGAGAAGAGCCCAAGCAACACCACCGAGGAAACCGTTAACATTCGAGTAAATCGCTCTCCCTAACGACCCTGTGTGAGAAAGCCGTGCTACTAAGGCATGCATACAACTCACGTTGTGCCCAGAGCTTGATACACCGCAATGCGTCCCGAAATACATCGACGTTTGGTACTAACCTCAGAATTTCTCCGATTTGCCGAGAACCTAGGGGCCACATAAGGAAATGAGTCATCAACATAAACAGGACCAGCTCACCTCCTAGACTTCTGACGCATCGTTCATCAAGATTCCGTAGCAAATTGTCGTCTTGCAGGGATAGGTCATCAGGGATTACAGCGAGGTTCAGACGAGCCATAAGAAAGTCGAGAGGTATCCCATCTATCTTAGTCTTTATAATAGGCACGTAAGCCTCTGGTACACCCTAGAAGTCCGTTAGGCAAGGAGCAACTAGCAGCAGTGTCAACAAGCATACCGAAACTTCCGTCACTCCCTCTAGTTCCTTGAGCATGGGCTCAAAAGTTTCAAAGAAATCTTCTCTCGACACATGCTTTGGCACCACACACAATGTATCGATATCAGACCCAGGCCCATGCACGCCCAATCTATATGACCCGAATGTGAAGATCTTTCCTCCCGCGGCGTTGGCAGCGGACTCCGAAAGGCCGTGAGCTATCGATATTCTGTGGACAAATTTCTTCACCAAGGCAGCGACACGTCCAAGAACGATTTCTCTACACAACAAAGACGAAATAATAAGTTCAGATCAATAACAAGTTGGATGCGGAAGTCTTTGAGGAACAGCCATTCGGGAACGCAGGCAGAATAAAAGCGCAAGATAAGGTTTGCTTCATGGCGGTCGAAGGAAATGAATCTTGAAGACATTCAACTTGTCGGTGCAAATGGCCTTGCTTGGTTGCCATAGACAAACTAACAGGATATTTCGAACTGGGAGAATGGGTTTCTGGATGCTCACCTTGTTCTTGATTCTTCCTCCGATTCGAATGTATTCTGTCGCCGCAACTCTTCCAGTAATGTCACCGTCACTTCTTTTTCCCTGTCAGTCGACTCTGCTGTCGATATTGGTGGTGTAACTCCAAGATATCTATGATTGTTATTTTAACGAGGACTCAACAATAGGATCCTCGGGCTACGTACGACTTTTGCTCGAGGTTTGGAGCCGTCATGCTATCTGGTCGCTTCGTGATGGTCGTCTATGTGGTGGGCGGCAGTCTTAAAAGAGACACTGGATTCCTACTTTTATGTGGTTGTCGGGGTAAAAACCAGGGTGCTATGAAGAATCAAGATGCGCCTCAGCTTCAAGTTGTCGCTCACAAAGCTGCCCATCACGTGTCACTGTGTGGCGGTGTCGTCGTGGCGGCGCTTTGCCGCTTTGTAATGTGCATTGACCACTGGTCCCCCAGATCTGATTGTAGTCTCCAGCAGAAACGAAGGCTCACTACGAGATTAAAATCCGGATAGGACTTAGATACAACGGCGTATATAAAGCCTGCTTGAGTAAAGTAATTTTGGCAGCAAATGGAACAACTATTTCCTTCCCGCACGTCGCTTTTCCTTCGATTTCTCTCTCTCCGCCGCTTTCTGCTCCGCTCGCTCAGGTTCAATGGAAGCAAACACCCTTTTCATGCGATCGTTGTAAGACCTGTCCTTCTCCGTCTGTTTCTGATGTTCCACAGAAGCAAGGAAACGAGCGTCCTTCCGGAGTTCCCGGATAGCGCCCTTCTTCTCCTGCTTGTACTGCGTCTTGAGCCTAGCGGCCTCGTTGCGTTCATAATCAGGATCACGTTGGCGAAGATAGTTCGATGAGGTCGTCTCAAACTTGGGAACGTATGTAGGAATGGGGATCGGTTTATGGGCTTGAAGATGCAATGGCTGCCGGGACTGATGGGCAAACTTGAGCAGCCGAGTGACCATATCTTCTAGTTTGGTTAATCGGGTCTGGTGATACTGTATCAGCCTCGAATCCAAACAGTAAGCAAGAAGACACATACTTGAAGGATTTCGTGCAACTTTTTTCGCTGAACCCCTTCGAGAACGGCTTGTACCGGCTCGAAGAGCTCAATAAAGCCGTCCAACCCCTTGTACATATCAGCAAACCGAGTCAGCAGTTCCAGTGCAAGAGCCAAAAGATCCGTCTTCGCTTGCTCGTCCGAGTCATTGGTTACGGTCGACAACTCGCAGATGTTCGCAGTTCGTGGCGCCAAAGGAATCTTCGACTTCTTCAGCGTAATGCGTTTCAGAGCGTCGCTTCCAAAATCGGGAGAAGGGAAACTGCCAGCCAGTGAATCGATAGTGTCAATTTTATTCGGGGCGAGATGGAGGATGCTGTTGATCAAGAAGTTTATGGCTTCGGGTACGAGATGTTTTGACAACGTCTCGTATTGAAGCCAAAGCGTACACAGGAACAATCCGCTGGAGATGTCAGCCAGCGTCCGTACTCGACAGAGACCCAGATATGCGCCCATCAATACTCGTGCAGGGGAAATAACGGCATGGTGAAGATCACTGGTCGGCCAAAGTCGACCAATGACTCGAAGGAAGGACAGTTCGGCCAGACCCGGCCATGTTCTTGACTTGGGGTCGTGGGCACCCTGTGAGAGGCCCCGCTTGAGGTTTTTGTGCATGAGGGAAAGTTTCTCATTGAAGTAACGTGCTATAGGAATGGGATATGCCTTGGTGATGGCGGTGAGGTGCGGATAAATGGCGTTGATGACTTGTAACCGAGGAGGTGTTGATGATGCGACATGGAGAATGTGGTCGATAAGAACAGATCCAAAGCCCTAGCAAATTGTCAGAAAGTTTCTGAAAAAGGCTTCGACGCAAATCTTACTTGGAGCTTGAATTTGTTGTCTGGAGAAAGACTAGTGTGATAGAGCGCACGAATTCGCTGAACGACTGTTGAAGTGTGTTTGTCGTCTATGTCTTCTACGATTTCCAGGAATTCGTCGTGGCTTTCCGGGCACGGGAAAGTGTACGGGATCTCTGCATTCGAGCTTGATTTAGATTTAGATTTCGCCTTCCCTTTGTCCTTCTTGACACTAGAAACCAACGCTCCCGATTCTTCGTCTTCATCGCCAGAAGCACCCTCCTCTCCGCTCTCGTTATCGCTGTCTTCTTCGCCGGTTTCGTCGCTGCCCTCTTCTTCCTCATCTTCGTCCTCCCATCCGCTAGCAGAATCCTCGGTTTGAGCTTCAACGTTGGCCGATAAATTCGCCCCGGCCAAACCATCTCCCAAACCGCTCCATTCCTCCTCCTCCATGAAGTCATCATCCAAATCGTCACCCCCTCGTTTTCGTTTACCCTTTCCGCGTCCCTCACCCTCGTCATCACTGTCGGGCAACCCTTGCATACGTCGTTTTCTCTGACGTTCAGCTTTCTCCAAAGCTTCCTTGGCCTCCAGAGCCAACTCTTCGTCAGTTTTGGTCCTGTCCGTGGGTTTTGACCGTTTGTCGAAAGCCAATTCGCGCACTCGCTGGTCGTATGCCAAATCCTGGGTTTCTGGAGCCATAATGGCAACATCTACATCTTGCTCAATGGGCTGTGACGAGTTCTCAGCAGTAGTGGGGTTGGGTTGAGGAGCAGGGGGGGCGGAGAAGATCAGATCTCGCAATTCTGAGAACTGGTCGTCGAGTTCGGTTCGGATGGTCTCTTCGCGGTCTTTCTCCATTTGACGGCGCAGCTGTAGCACAAGCAATCGGTTAGATTACTCTCCCTCTGTCTGACATCTGACCAATGTACCTTGTGTTCTTTGCTCTTCGCCATCACTTCCGCCATAACCTCTGCCTTCGATTTCTTTTTCGGGGGCTGGGATAAAGTCAATAAAGACAATGCAAAGCATGGAACATGATACATACACCCTCAGAATCTGACGCTTCATCCTCCCCTTGGTCGAAGCCACCGAAGTGAGTGTGGCTCACAATTTCGCGGTTTAGTTGGCCTGTAAACAAATTAGCGAATTGAAAGGCCAGGGAGTTATCCTCTTCTTACCTGCGAATTCATCCTCTTCGTCGCTGTTTTCCCGTAAGTCAATGTCGTCAAAGTCGTCTAGCCTCGCAGAGAGACTTTGCCCATAATGTGTGAGTTCATCCTCGCCTTCCAGATTGAAGGTCGAGGCGGTAGAAGTCCGCTGACGTTCCCTCGTAAATCGTTCCAGCATTCGTTCCTCAAGACCCATGCTGGCGTCATTTTCACCGAACCGACGATCGATAATTCCACCAGCTCTACCCTTCTCCTGCCACTCTTTCAGCAACGATTTTTTTCTCTATTGATGGATTAGCAGGCGAGAGCTCGTGAACGACGGTAACCTCACCTGCTCAAGACCGGCCTGCTTGCTCTTCGCAGGCTTGCCAGACACACCCTTCAACTTCCTGCCTCCGACATCGTGCTTGAGCTTGGTAACCTTTTCGTCGAAAGGGTTAAGCCGTCTATGGATCTCTTCAAGTTTGGCAGCGGTCCTCTGCTTTTCCTTTTCCAATGGGACTGAAGAGCGTTTTCGCTTCTTGCTAGAAGGTTTCTGTCCCAGTACACCCGCCGATGCTAGGGCAGTCTTTAGCTGCGACAGCTGCGACCCTTTGGCCATTTCGACGTCGAAGTAGACCAAAAGTTTTGAGTTCGACAATGCCAAGCGTCTGGTAACGGAAGTCGATCGTGAGAAACACGGGCCGGATCAACACCGGGTTCATTGGCATCATCGACGTCAAGGGCTCTCGAAGCAGGCTGTAGCTGCGACCAGCACCATCGCAATAACGATTATGCCTCCTCGACCTACACAATTATCCATTTTATCATCTCCAGAACGTTCAAATAGGCAGAGCATATCAGAACTTTCTCTGACATCAACAACGCGAGCAACCGCACTCGATGTTTGCTATTCAGTCTATGGAGATGCGCCAGCCACGACCGACTTTGTAGACAGATTTTATGACCAACACGCTGGTATGCTATCATATACACTCCATCTGAACCGTAGGTCTGACCATATTTCAAGTGTAAGTCCATATTTTTTACTAGGAACTCGAAAGTAACCGTTTTCAGTTATGAAAATCCTTTCGTAACCGCAAGTTCAAGATCTGTCATTGGAGATATTCACCGATTATCCCGCCGTATGAGCACTATAGACGTTCCAAGACCTCTGGCCGTTCTATGCACACTGTTTAGGCTCCAGTCCCTGGAGGACATGCTGGACAACCCACTCTTTCAAGCGATCAGAGTATGGACAGATGTTTGCGATATATCGGAAAGCGAGAGCTTCGGTCAGTATTTTTGCTATCCTAATTTCAATAAATTCACAAGTGCATTTGCGCGATAGACGGTCACCGAAAGGCTATTGTGGAGCACACATTGCATATCCTACTTTTGCCTGGTATCCACTGCGAAGGCCCAACGTCGCATTCCACCAATTCTTCAGATCTAGTCAGCCTTCCCCACACTCCTACCTTGCCCACACCTACCCCACCATTTGTGATACCCTCCCTACCAGTTCCTGGAACATCCCTTTCCGTTCCGTCTCCCCTTCATAGCCAACTTCGGATCATCACCCGCCTATCATTCAACGAGCAAGGACTGGTCACGCACCACCGAGATATTTGGGACGTAAAGGACGTCATTGGACTTGTCCCGGGGATGTCCCTAGCACAGTGGATCGGTACAAGACTTGCAGCAACTGGCCTATCTTACATGTCGCGTTTCATTCCAAGTTACCCCACTCCAAGGCCTCCACGCGAAAAGTCTTTTACCAGTACCGCTGCTAACTCGGAACCTACTCCCACCTCAACTCAATCTCAGTCTTCATTCAACGTAATGGGCATACAACAAGTGTAGCCTCCTCAGGATGGTACAAACGTGGCAAGCTCAAGCCATACATATAGTGATACCGAGGTGCTTCTTTTGTACCCAATCCAAGGGTGCAAAATCCAAACTCAAAACTCAGGGCTATCCGACCTTGTATGGAGTTCCGCATGGTCGTCAGACCGGATACGGCGCCGGCCTCGCAGGCGATGGCTACTTGACAAGTTGTCATCTGCTCGGTTGTAAAGTTCTTGGGTGTTGACCTTCAAGCTTCGATTTGCGCCCACCTTACGCCTGAAACACGAAGCTACTCGAAGAGGCATGGAGGCGATGCACATCAGCCAAGGTAGCTTTGGTTGCGAAAACCGCCAAGTGGCCATCTTGCAAGCGTCAAAGGCTCTTTGGCACTCCATTAGCACACTTCCATCCCATGTCATGTGCCGTATTGGCGGTAGTGACCTTGTGGTAGAGTCCTAAATATATGCCTCTTCGCCTTGCAAGCCCATTCTGATCTGTGTCAGATGCGAAAATCGACTACCAGGCTGCATGGCACAGTCTGGTAAATTTCAGTGCATGGTTAATTCTCTGCACATATCCAATCATCCCTCCCGGTGAACAATTCTGACAAAACCGTCTAGACGATAACCGTTAGTTCCAAGCTCCGGGATTCGAGATCGGTGCCTTGCGAACAGAAGAGGGCTAATGTGGACGTACAAGCTTCAGGCTTCCGTCGTCAAAATATCATGCTTCCAATGAATTCACCCAGTTTGACAAGTATTGCCGCTGGCGGGAGCCCCAACCTCTTCTCCCGGGGGTGAGCCCCAACGGCCGTGCTAAATCCCACTCTGACTCTGGGGGTGCTGATCGCTATCTAAAGATGGTAGAGTCTCAGGTTCGAAGTTGACGCCTGAACGATTCATCCCGCTGTTTAGTCAATTGCAGGTGCATCTTTTGAATCCCCCAAGCCTTGACAGGTAGACATTTTTGCTCTTACTTGCATCGATTATGAAAGGATCAGGGCCGCGATGGTAGTCAGACGATACAAGTCATCACCCGCCTTCTCTGAACTTGACGGAGGAATCGTGTCCGGCAATGACGTGGTCATCTCAATCTTCACGACTCGAACTAGACTTCTCACACACAACTCTCAAGTACTAGATATTGGATATCCGCAATACACCCACCCGAGATCCAAGGGCGATACTGACGGTTTCCCGCTGTTGGATATCTTTCCTCCTGGAGGGGATGTTTGAACAGCTTTCGGGGGTAGAGCAATTATGTTTATGAGGGATTCAAGGTGCCGAGCGTCCACATAACCGCTGATAATGCACAAGCACAAGCATTAATCGCCCCTTCCGATTCGCCGCCACTCTCAAAAGTCCGTGTAGGCCGGAAACTCTTGGGTTTTCTCCGAGAAATGCGAATGTTACATCGGCATCGATGACCCTCGTTTCAGGCCGGGAGAAGGATCATAAGGGCGGGGAGCTGCAACGGGCCATCCTGCGTCTATATATAATTGACACGATGGCGCCTTCTTTAGTACCTGGGCTTCTTCAAGTTCTCGCACCACGAGACCCAATGATTCTGTTTTCTCAGACTAATAACTCTCGGTCTTCTCCGCACCACTGCCCATTTCTGGCAGTGCGCTCTCCCAAGAGAAAGCCGTCAATTTTGCTTCGGTGTTCTCGTTGTTTCATATGTTTACTTGTTTGTCCCAATCCCCGCCGAACAATTTGCTTCCTTTCTCAACCTTCCCTTCTTGCTACCCAAGGCTGGAAGTGGCCCAGATCTTCACAGTTAGTGGGGCTAAGCTCGTCCGTTTTTGTGAGTGAGAATGTTCCAGCTATAGTGATGACCCGGTGGCTCTGAGAAGCAAAGGCTATTCAGAACTGGGGTCCGCTCGTCTGCTGCGTCTATTATGAGGAACACCGACGTCTCGGGTCCAGTAGCAGAACGCGGATTGTTTCCGAGCAGCAAGGGCAATACTGCAATGCAGCATGCCGTTCAAGCTGCGTAGCGGTGGCTATGAACTTCCATTCAAGTCACCATTTCAAACCGTTTCACCTCGGTTACACGGCGTTATATGGGCGCTTAGGCTCTCTAAATACTCATAGGGTTTTGCTGACGAGTATTGAAACCGTTAATCCACATGAAGATGCGCGCGTAAGCAAATAGGTGAAGCCAGCCGTAATAAATCACTCTTAACTGCAATGTAAATACGTATACGAATGTCCTCGGCATTCACATGGCGAGGGGCCCTGGAGAACCCCGAAGCCAGTTGCCAAAAGGTCGAGCTCTTCTGCTCTTTCTCGTGTTGTTAAAAGACCTGAAGATGGACGATAGGCTTTTATGATATTGTACAAGCTTTCAGCCGGCGCGCGCACCTGTTGACTCCAAACCAGATACATAGTTTGAGAGTAACCGTGCTTCCATATGCATGTATCCCACCCATAACTCAATGTTACGATTGCAGTTGTGGTTCTTTTGGCGGTTTGTTCCATCCAGGTCGACCGGACATCGTTCCAGAAGCTGTCCCGATCGGGCGGCGAGCGCTAAAGCTTCAAACCCGAGATGACCATCCAGCGGGTGGAATAGCAGCACTGCCGGTTTACGTTCCACGTTCACCGCCCACCCCTCCAAGCACTATATGTGCGTCAACTGCAGTCCCCTATCAGGCTGCGTCGAAGAGGAAAGTTCTAAGCAATTTAATTGGAGGAAACTTTGAGGTGCTAGAATTTCCGCAGCTCGTATCAAAGTTTTGCCCACCAGGGCCACCGCGGATTCTGGACCGTTAGGCTGCGGTTACACAACGGATAGTCCGACCCCGATGGGATGCCGCCATTCCTTAGCTCGTCTAGCAGCAATTACGAGGGGCTTTGTGGCTCAATTACAGATCAACTTATCTACAAGGCGGAGATTTTTTGCCTTCGCAGCCAACAACGCAACCGAGTCGGAGGTTACACGCAAGCAGGGTACAGAGCCTGTGAGCCCAAGGAAGCTCGGTACGGACTGCCCTGTTTTTTTTTCTTTTCTTTCTAGAACATCGCGGCGCTCCTTTTGTGCCTTGGCACTGTATGTAACAGCAAGGCGCGCCGGAGGTCACAGGGATGTCAGTCTTTTCAGTATTTGGCATTCTGGTGTGAAGGTTTACCAAACTATCCGCTGCAAATGCAAATGTACGTCCTTTATTCACGGTAAGGCCTTGAGTACTTGTACTGTGATAGTTAGAGTCTTTGTGGAAGCAGGATATGTGCGCGGTGTGCTGTGGACTGTGTATCAGACTGAGTCACACAACCCCACAACCCATCTGACACAATCTCCCGAGTCAGCGCCAATTCGCAGCTGCCTCCATATGGCCTTTAGAGGAACAGATGATGAAAGGGAGCTCAAAGGATAAGTGAATTGTAGGCTCTATGACTCGGGAAATATGAGGAAAGACGCAGAACGGTCGTCATAACACAAAGGCTCGGCGTTTAGCCATTTGTTTGTCAGCTTCTGCTTCTATGTTCTCAGGTTCCTTTACCTATTTTTGGCTGGTTAGGTACCGCGTTTGGGTGGTTCAGACAGCTAGACGGCTAGAAGTTCCGTCATGGTGTTGCTGTGCTAGGTATGTAGCACTACCTCTGAAACTGTGGCCCTGACAAGGAAATGTCGCATTATACCGCTTTCGTGTTGGTTCGATCATGCGGCATGCACACTTAGTGGCATTACTCACATTGCGTATGCCTCCAAGCTGTAAGTAAGTAATGCGGTGGTGTACAGAGTTGTTGGATGTCAAAGAAGCTCAGCTTGCTGTATTTGGATGCCGTGGGAAGGCGGGGCATATGTGCCTTCAGCGCTCCAGGGAAATTCTTCTTATCTTCCATTTTCTCACTCTGAGAAAGCTTGAGGCTCCTGAGGCACCGTCTCGGTAAACCACAAGCTTTTTGGGGATGCCCTCGGTTGGAGCCTTTCTAGACAGGTCATGCGTTGGTGAAGCAGAATCAACGTGATTCGACATGCTCGAACGTATGAACGATGACAGGGTCCAGCCAGCGGAGGCTGACGACATTCAGGCATCCGGGTGGAATTGTCGGTTCTTTCTCGTTACTTATGTTAGGAACATACAAATTACTTACTCTGGACAGAGAGCTTACTACGCAGTAAAATCCGCTCCATTCTTCTTATCTCATCTTAGATTCACCGTATAAGGATCCCGCGACGTGTATGCGTTATGGGAAACGAAAGGGGCAAAGGTGTTTCTAACCTTTTAAGGGGCATTAGCTCGCACATCGGGTAAGTACACGAAGTTCTATGCGGAAGTCTGCAGCCTATTCTTGCTGAACAGTTTGTCCAGTAGGCTTGCCATTGTAGTAGCGTATAAGTACATAGTGGCTGATGCCGAACATGTCCGATTTTCATGGACCACGAATGAAAGGTGCGTGTCGCGGTGGGTTTAGACGAAAACAATGAGGTCGCTCTGTTGCGGATGTATGCAACTTATACAAGGTTTTACAGTCCTTTCACCTGATCCTTAGATGATGGGTTTTTTTCCAAGGAGGCCCCTTGGTTTGTCATTGTGGATTTCAACACTCAGTAGGCCCAGGTGTCTGCTTTGTCCCCGTGGAGTCATGGTCGACAACCCCCTGGTACCGGTTTCTTCCAAACAAAGCAACACGGACAGGTCGTGGCGCAGGGACTGCCATGACACCATTTCATTCATTTTATTTTGAGATTCTCATTCTCACCGAACACCGGCAAAATAATGAAGATTCCAATGTTAGCACACCGAATACTCTGTGGGGAAGCACGACACAAGGGTCAACCCAATTCCAGATCCTCCACAAATTAAGGTTGGTCGACTCCAAAGCCCCACCACCGGACACCGTGATTCGAAGGTCAAGCTTCAAGCGCCAAATGCATTCACCAATCGGGAACGAGGAATTTTAAAAACTAGTTTCATTGGGAAATGGAACTTATGGAAGCCCCTGCGGTGACGAAGACACAGGTGGCTAGCCCCAGGTCAATTTTTGCTTGGCATATCGGAACCGTCCACAGTATTTCATGAATATTCCAGGCCAGGGTCTCATTCATTGATTACCCGTTGTGAAGACATCCTTATCAGGCTGCTGCCTCCATCGGTTGTTCGTGTCATAGTATGATAGGCCACGTTCTTGATGACCGGATCTATCTCATTAACTGCACACTTATCTTTCACGGGTAATCATAATCGTTGAGATTTGCCACAGCAATGTCCTCGTTGAATAACGTGGCCGAGGAACGATTGTGAACGGGAACGAACCCTGAACAACCGCAATCAATAGAACTCGAGGTCGTCCACAACAAGCTGGTGGCTCTGTACAGGATAAGTCTGTTTTAGGTGGATCCATTCAATTAACAAAGGGACCCTAGAGCCTAGTGTATGTCTTTCTCTCCAACCTGCTGTCCTTATTTACGTTTTGGTAGCCACCTCGACACTGTTTCCAAAGCCCAGTCGCGCTCTGTGTGTGCAAACTTTGAGTAACGGCAGCCTACAATCTATACGAATAGGGCATAAAATACTCAGCCGATGACAAGAGTCTTCCGGCGGGCCCCCAGTATGTATAGCGAATTTGAAACGAGGACCCCACGATCAGCCCAACCTGCAGGCTCGCTGCCAGTTGGTAACGCGAATTGAATATTTCTTCCGTCGCCGGCTTGCCATTCGGCGCGAAGGAATGCAACACATTCACGCAATCGCGATACGACGGAGTACGGCGGCTTCGTCGGTTCCAGACCGTGACTGTATGCAGTCGACTTTCCCCATGGGCGACCCGGTGGCCCCTTAGTCAAGGAGTCCTCAGTCGCCTTACGTGAAAGTGAGTTGAAGATCGGCGGAAGCAGGGCCAGATTGAGCCTCGTTGTAAGGCTGACTTGAAGTCACATCGTGTTAAGGTACCATGGGGGCACCTGGGATAAATTCTCTTCAAATGGACTTAGAAAAGGAAAAGTGTGCCGAAAATAAACTTGAACCGTGTCGGACTTTGCCTCAAGGGCGGAAGGGTGCGCCGTCGTGGTGGTTTCAGGATCGTTCCGGTATGTGTTGGCCAATGTTGCAAGAAATTTCGGGTTAATCCATCTTTATGGCTTTGGCATTCGATCCACCCTGCCTGAACGGTGCCACTATCTGCCACTGCCTGCCGCTATTGAGCGCCGAGCCCCTAGTCTAGAGACACGCGCCGCAGCAGTGCTCGGGGGCTGGGTGCACTTGTGAACCGAGTTCACACCTGTGCTCATAGCCCAGAATATTTCAACGTACATACGATAGGCAGGCCGCCTGGACTTCCTGACGCATGGCTGATCAAAAGGCTCGCAGCGTTCCTTTTAAGCGCTGGAACGTGTCCAAACACTGGCGGCTCGGAGAGCCGGACTTTCATGCTGCTACCCGATCGTCACATTCTGTCTTCATCTAGCTCGGGGAATTGTGCTTTGTACAGTATGATTGATTTGATTTGATGATCTAACTAACTAGCTAAGTACTTGAGTGGTGCGTAATGCGAGAAACGAAACGAATAAAAAACATCGTACATAGTACAGAGTCAGATTCCAGAAAGCGCCTTTTGCAGTGGGGGTATGAGTTACAAGTGGCTGGAGTGAGTATCTAGAGAAAATGGTATACAAATACAGCAATGAAGTCGAAGATGTCGCTGCTGGTGAAGTAGGCAATAAATAAATAAATTGAAAGCCATGGATGACGAAAGGAAAGCAAAGAAGTCCAAGGAGTGTAGTGTCCAAAAGAATGTAAGGTTCCAAATCTGCGAGCGACGAGGGATTGCTGTTACAATTTTGATGATTGGATGTGGATGGTTATACATGCGTGAATGCGGTGAAGTCGATGAATAATAAATAATGCGGCATGGTCGGATTTTTTCAGCAGAGGAAGGGTGTCGCAGCAATAGTGAGGCGTGGGAAGGGCAAACGTCGGTTGAAGGAGACAAGAAATGAAAAGAAAGTCGAAAATAATAAATAGGTATAAATCGCAAACCGAAATTATTACGATCTTGTTTCTTTGTTTCCTCATCGACGTCGCGATGGGGCGCATATAGTCACCTATAACGCGTTCCCGCCGAGTACAACGCGCATCAAGCGCGTCCTACTCTTCGCAAGCCCATGTCGAGCAGCACTCATGACACCAGAGGTGACGAGACATGCACAGGACTCGCACTGAGCTCCTGCTGCTGGACTATCGGGCTACCCTGCAGCTGCTGTTCACCGGAGCCCCTGCGCATCATGAAGTACTCTTCTTGCTGCTGCTGAGACGACGAGAAGAAAGCTTCAGGCGATGTATGCGCCTTTCTCGGGAGCATGTGCGGGCTGTGGCGTGCACTACTGACTCCGCTGTTGAGTGTATGCGAAGGAAGGTTGGGTGTATGCGGCACGGATCCAGGAGTAAGCGGTGGAAGTGGCGCTGGCGACCCGTGAAGCTGAGGAGAATGCGAAGCGGATCCAGGAGTGCCAATTGACGCAATATCCGAAAGAGGGGCGTTGGGCAGGCGAATGCCACTGCCATTTGTGAGAGAGAGCCCCGATTGAGGGGGAGACGACGAATCATCTCGAGAGAGGGGGAACGGAGCGACGTTAGGAGAGTTGAAGGAGGTGGGTGGCGCTGAACCGGAGGAGTACAGAGAAACTAATGGTAAAATGTCAGAGATGGCTATCATAAAGCAAACGAGAAATACTAACCATTATCGTCCCAGTCACTGGCACCGCTGCTGGAGTGCGTGGACGTGGAAGACGACACTGAACTGCGACGAACCAAGCCAAATTCACGAGGCTCCTTCTTGATAGTCGCGCCTCCAGAGGGAGGAGAACCGGTCGATGAAGGATTAGGCGAGCCGTTGACAGGGCCAGCGTTGGCTCTGGACTTGGGGCTCAAGATCCTCTTGCCTGCTTTCCGTGCTTTGTTTCCTGCTCGAAGCTCGTCGAAACGAAGTGGGCGAGGTCGGAGATGTGTCCGTTCGTACAGACCGCACTTGTTGCAGACGATCTTCCCTGGGTTCAACGTCGACCGTCGCCAACTCGGTGGCTCAGTGGTGTGACAGTTGAAACACCGGCGACGAAGGTACTGTGTTTCCTTCGAAGCAGCATCATCGGTGTGCATCACATGTGCATAGGGCATGCCATACGCAGGACCAACAGGAGCACCGTTCCCTCCGGAAGGCGACGAATAGTAAGATTGGCCAGAGCCCATAGAAGAAGCATCCTGAGGCTCGAGCTTAATGCTTCCATCATCAAATCCATGGTATGGGAGGTGTGGCGAGTTGTTCATGAGCTGAGGAGGTTCGGACAGTTGGAGAGAATCGGAATAGTGTAGATCTTGACGGAAGGTGTGATGGTGCATTTGCTGTTGCTGCTGGTGCTGCTGGTGCTGCTGGTGTTGTTGGTGCTGGTGCTGCTGGTGCTGCTGGTGGTGAGGCTGCTGGTGGTGACTGTTGTACTGGGAGTAAAACTGAGGAACGGGTTGGAGAGCCATTCCATCGTCGCGGTCGTGTCGGACATAGGGGAAAGTGGCTCGCCGCGTCATCTGATGTTCGTGCGGCCGCGAATGTGACAGCTGTTCCTGCTGTCCACTCCAGTTCTCGCCATTCTGCAAAAACTGTGGCTCGGGAGAGGCAAACTCTGGGGTGAGAGTATGTTGGACATCATGGGGCTCGTACAGTTCGTCGAGCAATGAGCCTCTGGAGGAGTTGTTTTGGGAGAACTGGAAGGGGGCGGATGATGGCGGTGGTTGTGACCAGTGGGAAACATTCTCTGGCGTTACGACGACTGCATTGTCGTCGGACTGATAGTGGTGTGGGTGGTGCGGGTCTGCAAAAATATTGCGGACGGGCTGTTCATCGAGAACCTGCTTGAGAGCAAAGCTCATGATGGGCTGGTTAGGAGGAGGAGTACGAGGAGCAGAGTTGTCAGAATACGAGGTGTAGGCGTCGAAGCGGTCCATGACACGACTGGAGTGGCTTCAAAAGTAAAGATAAAGGTGGGATCGACCGGCCTTTCTGTTCATTCGGCTTTGCGTTTTGAACTGCTCGCCATTCCATTTTCAGCATCAGCTTTTGAGTGCGAAGCCCCAAACGCTCAACTGTCCAGATCTCAACCTCGGATCTCTGCTCTCACGCCTGACAGTCCCGATCGTGTCCTCCACCCAATGGAGTAACGCCAGTGGGGACCCCGGACACCCCGTTCTCCTCAACAACCATTTTATCCTCTCCTCCACAACACATCCAAATAGCACCATTCCGTTGGGTTGACGCGGTAAGCCTTCGTCGACTTCTCTGCACAGGTCTGCACTACATTTTCATTACTCAAGTGGCGACCCTAATAGTGGAGCTAAATCCAAAATCTACTTCCACACAGCCAACTGCAGTATGGAAGAAGGATCCTGAGCAAACTTGGTGCCTAGCAATACTCCGTGCGTCCGGCATATCTCCCGGGGTCAGTTGAGTTGGTTCTGAGTCTCGAAACAGCCGATAAGCCAACTCGCTTTCGAAGAGGCTTGTCTTCTTTGTTGCACGGCAATTGATGCAGATATTCATCTTCTCCTCATCCTGCTATTTTCTTTTGCCTCTTTCTATAGGTTCTCCCTCGAGGCAAAAGCTTGAATTGCCAGAGTCCCTCGTCTTAATTTACAAATGCGTTAACCCCGGTGATTTCCGTTTTTGTCACCCTGACACACCGTCCGGCCAGGAATTTCAGGGTCCAAACCCACGTTTGCGCGTCCGACGTCCGCCTCCTCCTTGCATGAACCTACGAAAGGGTCTCATTTCCAGCCAACAGAAATTCGCCTTCAAGTAACTCTCGGCTTCTGTCGTACCGAGGAATCGCAGCTGCCCACAGCGGAGTGCAGAAGCAAGCCAAGTACGGCGAGAGCTGCCTTGCCGAAAACGCAATGACATGACTCGGGAAGTCGTGGCCGATCCGGTGGTTCATTGCGTGAAAGACCTTTATGGAGCTTGTCAGGCTTGTGTCAACCCAAACTCTTTCGCTGTGGGATGAAAATATGCTGTTAACTTGGACAGTATGTCCGGACCCCATGCGCCATCTGCCCCAGCGCTCACAGACCCTGGGCAGTGTGCGCACATGCGCACTGTGCATTGGAGCGCAAACTGGCGTCTTCTCATCACGCGTATGTATGGCGGTGGGAGGTGTGCAGATGGATGTTCTCGACATAAGGCAGGGTTGACTCCGAGTTCTTTGCAGTGGTTCAACTGAGCATCCAACACTGCAGCTTTCTGACGGCCCCCTTGTTTTCGGTGTTCTTTCGACCTAGCCACTGACAAGCCGACTTTTCTGGCGACTGGTGTACATTCCGTTTGCTCTTGTTCTTCCTTGGTCGCGGTTTATTGGCACATCATCTCGGTTCCTCTGTTGGCATCTGCACCGCAGTTCGACCCCTCAGCCCAGCCAGGGGTTTTCGTGTTTGTTAATGTGCAACCAGACCTACCTGTCGTCCAAGGTCGTGATCGATTTATTACATCTGATCGTCGAACAGTTGAGTGGATTTGTTCCAATTCAATCGCGTATGAATCATGCCGCAACTAATCATGCCCCTGATGAAGGTTGGGAGTGCCTATACAATGAAGATCTCGGATTTTCCGCCTATTATGCTTTGATGCGCCCTCCCTCGCATGGCTCGCATGGTCAAACACGCGACTTTTGAGTGCATCGACATCAATCAACGCTGGCAAGGCAATCGCGACCTGAATGACCACACGAGGTTACAGGCAGAGACGAGTGTATTCTCGATGCTCTCCGACACACTACTCTGACACAAGCCTGTAAGCTATCCTTCCAGCAACGGAAAGATGTTGCATTCTGTGACATCTCCTTGCTTACAGCTGAATACCGGCATCCTGTCAACGTCCCGCGCCGCATTTGCAATCGTTATCGTCCCAAGTCTTTATCTGCTACTTCACCCACGAAAAGCACGCTGCGCCAAAGCTAGGCCCCTAACTCGCGCTGTGGCTAATTCCGATAATGCTCAGAGTTACGTATCTAGTCAAGGACCAGTGTCGTCCGAAGAATCGAAGCGACTGCGCGAGATATCGTGAGGTGAGAAGCTGCCTTGCTTCAGCTTGTTCGCGATATCTTTACTCTGGACGCCATTTCAGGCCGCACTACTCCCTTGTATTTCTACAGTGTTCTGTTGAAGTGAAATGCGAAATGAGAGGTTATCTTTAGCCAACTTGCCATTCAATTTGGGCGTCTCAGCCCTGGCTGGTATCTACCTTCCGGCGTTTCATCTTTCGTTGTTGTGTATGTCAAAATAAATTCCCGAGGAGTGCCACATTGCCACCCAATTTGGGGCTCGTAAGCGCTTCACTTGACAGAAGCCACGGAGCGTGGCTCCTGGAGTCTTGGATACCTTGCAATGCAGGTGGATGTGAAGTTGTCGTGACTTGCATAGCCGTTGATCAAGTTTATACTGGAACAGGAAGGCCGGGACATCAGGAACCGTTTAAGATTAAATGGTAAACCGAAAGGAAGAGTAGATAATGGCTCGTTGGTCAATCCGGTTCCCGCTTCGAAGATGGGATCAAGTTGTTCGCCTTCGGCGACTTTAACCGAATAGATATGATTATCTGGGACAATTTCCGTACAAACTTGGTGAGTATGCAGTGCCGCGGCATGGGGTCTGATTCAATGATCGAGTGGAGAGGATACCTTCGACCCCGTTCGGTGTTTTCTCTTGGCCATCCTTTGGCTATGGGTCCGCAGCTTGAACCCTCTTGGTGATTGCGAAATTCCCGTTTAGGCGGACATTCAGTATGATAAGAGAAGGTACCGCCATTGCGTCACTGTAATACTGACAGCTCGTTTCATCTCGACGTCCAAGGACCTCTGGGAAGTGAAGTACCCGTTTTATACTGTGTGAAAGGAGAGCGAAGGTCAGAAGGTCACATTGGCGGAAATGCCATAAATTGTATTCTAAGCCAACTTTTATTCGGGTTATTGTCTGAATCATGCATCGACCGCGAACATCACCACATCATACTCAGGCTTTGGCTAGCCAATAAGGGGGTTTAAAAAATCTTCTCTTCAAGGCTTGCACACACTGCTCGCAATAGTTGGTCCGACCCTGTACACTGACGGTATGACAAACTCCGTAACCTCCCCCACAGCCGAAGTCATTGCATCTAAGATTAGGTGGGCGCGATGGGAAAAACATTCACTGCTGGATCATCCGATTATCTAGCATGTTTGGACGACGATTATGAGCCCGTGTGACTCGCGATGTGCATTAGGGGTACTAATTGGTACGTTATCCATTAACCCACATTTCGCTTTTATCTCACTGAAGAACATGGACATTCACTGGTTCGACAAGCCTACAATCAATGCGCAGGGCTACTGCGCAATAAACGTACGTTGAAGGAAGATCTGGACGCAGTGTACAGTCGGTGAGCAGAGTGGGCGTCAAGGTTTCATCGGCCAAACATGGGGTCTTACCCAGACTACAGGGGGCAGGGCAAGCGCTGGCCTTTCTAAGCCCACCATTCGAGCGGTTCCAGGTTGACAGCTGCGCATCACACTTGAAGGCAAGTAATGTCCTTCAATTTACAGGTGCTCCGCGTTGAACGCAGTCTTTTGCGCCCACCGGACCGCCCACTGAGGGCGTTGATGGCAGAACCAAGAGTTCATTTCAGCGCTAAATTTGACAACGTTGGGCGCGGATGGAATTAAATTTCAAGGAGTTAAAATTTGCTTCCGACGACTCACTAAATAAGATGATGACCACATTCGCACTGAGCTCGCGGATTACTTGGGGTTCCTGGGTTGTGTCATCATCCTCTGTGAAGCTCGGACGATTCTAGAGAATTTCTCGGTGGACAGATCTTGTGTGAACGTATACAGCAAGATGGTGGCGGAAATGCTGTCAACTTGTGACCAGGAATGCAGCAAGGAAGCCAGCATCTGCACAGGAGTATTTCAGGTTTCCGTTTACTGAAGGAATCAGATAACATGCACATTTTGGGAGTAGCTATCAGAATGGCGCATCCCGAGCTCAAAGGGCATGTCAATTAACCGCCCGAGCGGCGCCGGCTCAGTTAATTTGTTCTCGAGAGATCAAAGGTCGGACCCGGAGGTTCCCTTTCGCCACTGGTCATAATCGTGGTGTGGCTTAAAGCGTCTTGGTTATACCAAGGCTTACTATGGGAACTTGAAGAAGCTTCAAACTTCTCCATCAGCTAACGACCGTCCTGTGCGGTATACGTTGCCCACATTGTCACTCTGCTAGGTACTGGCTGGTACCGTTGTACGGATCGCCTTGTCATTGTGGCAATATACACCCACATTGCTCAACCCATTTTTCATGTGGACCCCGTCTCCTATTAGATGGCGCATCACGTCAAGTTTGAACAATTAGTAGCGACAGCACCCAGCTTAGGTATGTTCATATAATAAAGCCAACAATTCCTACAGTGTCAGCGAATTGGAGTAACGCAAACTGTGTGGGATCCTGGGTAGCTCGGAATAATGAGAACGTCAGAATCGGATAGAAATAGAACTACACTTACTTTCTTCTGATGGAGGGTCCTTGAACAATCCAACAAACTGTGTGGTGATATGTTCACATTCACCCTCAACGTTCCGAGTACAAGCCATTGACGCAGGCTCGCCATGCCACTGGTGCGCTACGCGTATGTAACTGATCCGAGATTTGACGCTTATCGAGGGTTTCAACATAGCCATTATCCTCGCCATGGCTCCGAGCCTATGTTTCGCACCGTGACTACTACCCACGATGCTAACCCAGCCTGTAAATTCCAGAACGCAACGCGCATGTGGTACGAGGTGGTCCTTGCAGATATTCAAAGAGCTCGGGAAACTCTGTATCACCCACACTCCCCCAACATCGATATCCGATGGATCGGAATTTACTGGCAGCGTGTTCAACGAATTTCGACTGGGACGGTTCAAATTGGCAGATAATGCCTCACACAACTAAGGTTCTCCGTGGAGAGTGGAAGGCCAATAAGCTAGTCCAGGTTGAGGACACCGTACCTCTCGGGCATGATGCATGAGCCCTGGAACCGCTAGATCGATCCTGTCGCCGCCTCGAACAACGTGCAATCTCCTCTCATGACGACGCGACGTCGACGTCCCGTGCGTGTTTGGGGTCGCGCACAGCGTTGGCTGATTCCAGGTTACTCGCGGAGGTGAATCTGATCACCAAGGGAGTCGAACACTTTCCACTTTCTAATGGCCGCACGCAACCCAGAACGGGGAGCCAGGAAGCAAAGCCAAGTCCGCCGGTAGTCAACATGTTAACCCCTATCTTACCCATTAGGTTACACGCATTGCTGGTTACAAATAGTACACTAGAGGAAAGGGAGAGGTACATCCACCATACTTACAATTATGATGGGGCTCTGTATGGTGCAAGAAGCCGCAGTGCCCGAGGACGCCTGTCTCGGGGCCAATGGACGACCATACTCTTTTGACTCTTGGCGTGGAGGAGGACCGCGGTCGGCGCCTATTGGAACCTAGACCGCACTTTCCCGAACCCGTCCCTCCATGACTCTGACGAATTAAAAAGCACCCTCAATCGCAGATCCTGTTGTTGATGACCTCTAACAATCATGCAGACAAGGATTAGAAATACAGCGAGCTGAGGTGACATTGCAACGAAGATACGTGGGATTGAAGGTTCAAGTAGCTAAATATACATTGAGAGAATGATGAGGAACGGAGATAGTTTTGCTGGTCGTCTGTAGTTTTGAATTCAAATGTTGATCCCATTGAAGCACACCGCGTGTCAGGAGAACTCTTCGACTTGGAGGGTCGTACCGGCCCAATCCTCTTGACCAACTTTAAAGTTTCTTGCGCCCCTTACGACGGTCGGGACCGCTTCTCTGTTTGAGGCACTCGGGACAGTACCATTTGTCAGGTAGAGGCGTTTTAACCCCCACGCAGCTGATGTGGAACTGTGAAGTGTGTCAGGAAGAGTTTCACCGACCGGAACAGCAAGTCAAAAAATCGCGTGCAACTTGCGAAGCCCAGAAAATATATGAAAGCGCACACACGTAGCGGACGACCTCTTGAAACATGAATCTTCGGCCAATGAATTTTCACCGTCTCATGACAATGTCTAGGCCGGCGAAAGATTCTTCAAGACGGCCGCCAAGCAACAGAGCACCCGGCTACTACGCTCGCGGAACTGGCACCCTAAAACGACAAAATAACCACTAACCCATTGGTATGGACAGTCTGGGTTGTCGCACCCAATCATCTGAAGAAGCTTTTGCGTCAGTCACAGTTTGAGAAAGGCACGATACTGGAAGCTCACGTCTCCGTAGCTCTGCTTCTGACAGAAACAGTACAAGTTCTGGTCTTCATCTCCATCTTCGAACTCTTCTTCTCCGCCTTCGCCCTCGGCCTCTACATCTTCGGCCTCTGGTTCTGGTTCCAGATATTTGGACACCTGTCGAGCACCTCGGGACCGCGATGACACCAAAGGAGTCGCGGCTGGCGTCGAAGCTCGTCGCTTGACTGAAGGCTGAGCATTCAATCGCCGTTCTACATCGTCATCAGGTGAGGATCTGTGTAAAGCATTCTGAGTTTTCATATAGATACTGACTCTTGTTGCCATGCTGCGTCATTGCCGACGCAGGTGGAGTCGAAGCGCGGGGAGACTCCGCGGAGCCAAATGTGCCATTCAAAGCGCTATGCAAGTTCTCACCGATCTGCCTCGCAGCGTGCAGTCCATTGGAGATCGATGCTTCAATCTTCCGGTCGGTATACGGAACCGTGAGCGAAAAAGAGCCAGGCGTACAGGTATAGTCCGCTGATTCTCCCTGCAGAGTCTTGACTTTTGCAACGTCGCTGTCAAGTCGGGTTTGTGTCCGTGTTAAAATTTCGACGAGATGTTTGGCCAACTGGATTTTTTCGTTGGAGAGTCTATCAATCTCAGCATATGCTGCAGCGATGCGTCCCGGAAGATGTGCCTTTGTATTATTTCCTCCGGGGGTTTCGCTCCCTGACGAAGACACAGGCCCGCCCGTGACACCCCCAGAAGGATATGCCGGGTACCTTCCAACCGCATTTCGAAGGGAATGTTTGATGTATTTGCTTTGCGTTTTGGCGATGTCCGTTTGTAGGCCTTTCGCCTGTGTTTATTGTGCAGAAATCGCCAAAGAAGCAAACACGACGCACTGGTACACCTTTTGTCAAGATGGCGGATCTCCGTCAGAATGTGCTGGACTTCGCCAGGTAAGCTCTCTAAACCTAAAAAATGTTTGCAATCATTAGCACCCAGTGTCAGGTCTGGACGTGGTAAGCCTCATCAGGTGAGCCACTCGTGGATAGATGGTTATCCGTACGGGCGATTCCCAAGATATCCACGCCCCGTTCGAAAATACTCAGCCGAAGATAGACGAACTTGCTACATATTCCGCTGCAGTGTTGGCGGCTTCTTCTAATTTCAAGCTCGTTACCGCAGCCATGGTGGCTGCGCTTTGATCTGCTAAAATCCTTGAAGATCAGAAAGATTCCCAGTTCGGCGAGGAGTAACAAAGGCTGACTCTAGATTGGCTATGTCTTTTGTTGAGATGTCCGCCAATTAGTTTCACGGTGCGAATAGACGATGGTGGCGAACCGCATAAATTAACCTTATCGATTATTCGTGAGGAGAGGCGAGACAGCGGTGATGAAGTCTCTAGAAGTTTCCAATGTCTCGGATCTTAGCGTGGACGAGGTATGTAAATTGCCCTTGAACACATCACTGTGTAGACACTGGCTTCAAGCTTGCTTGAGCCTCTGTCATGAATTATATAACATCCCGAAAGCGTCACAATCACTTCAAAACTTGTTCAATATTCAGCCCTCCGCCACAGATATACCGCATCGGCGTCGGCTTATCGGCACGATTCAGACTGTCCCCTCAGTCCGCTAGTACTTACACAAAGCGTCAACTTCAATGCATATGCAAGTGGAGGCAGCATGAGCCATTGTAATCCGAAAGTTCGGGTTAGGCCCCTCAAAAGGCCAACCAGCCCTTCATGGAGCCACACTCTGGTAAAATGGATCGAGATAACTTCTTACAGTCGATGTATCCGGGAGGCGCCGTTAAAGCTGTCAGAAATGTCTGGAATCTGGTGGCTTGACTCTCGGAAATGGCCAACTCAGAAAGGATCAATTATCGGTAAATCAAGGGCCTATAGGGTGGCCATTCATTGCCCGGGTAGTGCGGAAACACTTGAAGTTTGTAGAGGCGTGTTCGGCTAAGGTACTTCCAACCTTGCGTCATTTCAGTGCATTGGCATGATGGAGCCCCTGGAGCATAGCTCGGGGTCACCAGTGAGTGACGTTCGACAGTTAAGTGGCTGAGTTAAGAAAGGTAACATACACCCTGTATCTGTCTTGGTATCCAGGTTTCCTGGACGTTCGAGAGCTACAAATACTATGTCGAGTCTTTGATTGTACAGAAGAATCTCGGCACCATGCAGCAAGTCAAGATGAAAGACACCAAGGGAAGTCAAGCGCTTAAACCGATGTTTGTCAATGACACTTGGAAGCATTTCGAGGCACGAGCGAGCTTGATCGCGGGACCACGGTATTTGTCCATGAGAAATATTAGCCATGGAGTGGAATGGCCATAATTGACTTTGATACCGGTAGGGGGAGTGTCATATGAGCTGCTTTCGAAGCCAAGCGGTCGCGTTCGACAGGTAGGTACCAATAATGGTGAAGAGTCAAAGCTTGATCTTGCCGTAGATAATGGGATCTTGACCTATGAATAACTGTAGTGTTAACGTCAGGGCTGTGCGTTTGACAGGAACGCCCCTAGGTGTTTCCGGTCGCCAAAGAAGTCGCAGCAGGGGACGGCGGACGTAACAAACATCTTCCATCGCCTGTCCCACAGGACGAGCATGGAAGTTGCAGTTCCAACATCATCGAAAGACGGCGGAGAGAGGGTGAGAGAAGAATCCATTCGAGTCTGTTGGTTTCAATGCAATGTTCGGCTCCTATGCCAAGAATTGTGAGGAGGGGCTCAGGAAGACGAGCACAAGATTCCTATTGGCGCAGATCATTGGATGTTTCAGACCCAGGGCGGCGCATGAGAGTCTGGTTTAGGAGTTGCACCTGATACTGTTTACTTATTCGGCGATTCTTGGGCGCGAAAGGTAAGGAAAGGTACCGTCGACTCTGTTGAAGCAGAGAACCACCGAAAGGAAGGGAGATGTGAAACGGGGTTGAGGAATATCATCATGCCGTAACGAAAAGCGGTTTAAGGTTTTCTGCTTACTTTAGGTCGTGCCAGATCTACTCAAAAGCAGGTGCATTCCCTGGAGTTGCCTTTCACAGGCAAACAGCAAAACAGAGTGGCAATTGAGGGGCTTTATAGATCCGTCGTCGTCGTTGTCGAACTGCAGAGAAATTTGCGGAGAGCGGTGCCGACTAGGAGAAGATACGGGTTTCAAGATTCGCCTGACATGGACAAAAGTATCAGAAAATGGCCATTTCGCGGCGCCGGTCTGCAAGGAAGAAGACAAAACCGGGGTCTGTATGCTTTCGCCACTGAGCAGAGGTGGACAGTCCACAAGTCCCGGTTTCGCCGTACAATTTAACCCAGTGAATGTGAACGCTGTAATGTTCAACATTCAATTGTGAATGGAGGTTGTCAAAACATTAACGCTACCACCGGATATCGGCAAATGCCGGTAGTTCTGTTGGTGACGCACAGACCCGGTGCGCACGCCATGTCATCAACCACCGACCCGACTCCCATATATTCCGGGTCTGTAACTTCTAGTGGAGGCACTGGTACGACCGCACTCAACGATAGCAGCAGGCTATGACATCCTAGGATCATTATCTCGACAACGCACTAACGGGTACGATCCAAAATGTCATTTGAGCATGCATCGGTGACCAAAGGTTTGGATGTGTCGTGTCAAGTCCATTCGCTGAACTGAGTGCGACGCAAACAGGCTTTATTATTACTAGCGCAATAACCTCAATATTGGTTGGAGTCTTCGATGTAAAACACTACTTCCATCTTCAGGTGCGCTGCCCCACTGTAACCCTGATATGGATTGCTGCTGAGGGAGCTACCTTCCAGTTTATACCCCATATATCGCGGCACCATCAGGTATGGCGAACACACAAACGTTCAAGGTCTAGCACTAAACCTTCATTTGGTGTCCAGTATTGGCGGTTGCTGACCCACAACTTGGCATTCGTAAACTCGAGTGATCTCTTCCTTGGAATCCTCATTCTAGCGAATGTTGGGGTCCAGATCGAGCGGCAGTTCGGAAGCCTCAAGTTTGCGGTGCGTTTCCCCTTGAACCACGTACTATTGTTCGGCTTAATAAGTGTGTTTCCTTAGTCATTTGCCTTCGTCACCTTGCTGGGCGCCACACTACTGGAGTTCCTAGTGTTAATCCTGTTCCACCGAGTGGGATTCAACCACATTGCCTTAGGGCCGGCCTTGCTCATTTTCAGCATCCTTTATCAATATTCAAGGATTGTCCCTTCAGTTTACACATACAAGGTCTTTGGCATACCGCTCAATAGCAAAAGCCTCAACTACTTCCTCGGCCTCCAGGTCAGTCCCTCGACTCTCGCGGAGTTTCATGTCGACTCAAGCGCGTTCAACCAGCTGGCCATCACCCGGTTTCCCAGCTCCGTGATAGTGGCGGCCATAGGCATCCTAGCGGGCCAAATCTACAGGTCAGATCTCGCAGGCTTGAAGTCGTACAGATTGCCACCGTATATCGTACGCTTTTCTGAAAGTTTCCTGGAGCCCATTGTTGGGTCACTTCGCCCACCTCGGAGGAACAATCGCGCACTACCCGACGATTCTAGTCGGACGGGAGGTCCTTCTGATGGTTCTAATGATGAAGTAATAACGACCGCAAGGCCTTCTGGGCCTGAAACTGCTACCCCAGGATCTAGTATTGGGACCAACCTCAATCCAGGAGGCTCTGTAATGCGAGAGTGGGTCAACGAATTAACAGGGAGATCCGAGACAGCCAGTAGTGGCGTTCGAGCGCCATCAGAAGCGGAGATCTCGCAATTGACCACGATGTTTCCTGATCTTGACCGAGAGGTGGTAATTGGAGCACTACAGAGGAGGTATGTCGAAATCAAACATCAGACTTACTGCATCTGTGGGACTGACATGAATTTCTTGCTTTAGCGCCAACGCTGAAGAAGCTGTTGACACTTTGCTGTTGTCACAACGATGAGAGTGGGCAGGATACAATGCCAATTTCAATACAGTAATACAACACGATATTTCAAACATCATGAAGAGATCAGACCTCAGCTTCATCTTCGTCTGATCCTTCGTCGTCATCCTGTCCGACGAACGTGTCCTGAGGCACTGAGTAGAGACGAATCACAGGCTACATGGTACATGAGTCATTTCCTTTTCGAATGATTAGCGGAGAGGAAATGCGCACCTTGTTAGGGTCCTTGACCAAGACGTATTTGCCTTCGGGCACCTTCATGCACATGTCGATGACGCTTCGAACAACACCCCAGCCGTTTGCCAAAGAAACATTGAGCTGCGCAGCGAAATCGGTTGGGCGAATCGAGGTTGTGCTAAGGATCACATGGCGAGTGTTATCTCGAGGATTGGCCCTGGAGATGTAACTGAAAGTCGCGTGGCAAATAGACTCATCAGTAATTGAATCGAGTGTACATGTAAACTGAGGTCATACCCGATCTTCATCAAGTCGGCACCAGCCAAAACGGCCTGCACCGTCCATTTGGCAAGCTTGCAACTGTTGTTCTTCATTTCGGTAGCGACGACAGCTCCACGTTGCGAGTCCAGTTTGGTTCTCCAATCAGGGGCGCCTCCTGCCCCTTGTGATCGAGGATCGAATTCATTCAAAGCTCGGATGGTTACAAGGCCTTGACCTTGGCGGGGATCCCCCTGCCCGGGAATGTATCCATCAACTTCAGTCCTGACACACAACCTGATGTCCTCGTCTTGGGTAATTCCAAGGTCGAACAACCGATATCGGTATCCGCAAGAGGCCAGGGGCTCAGTTTCATCTGGACCATAGAAGGGATTGGGGTGGGCGAAGTCGACCGGCGCAGGTGGCGGTGTCTCGATGACAGTTTGGAATCCGAAGTTCTGATTGATATAAGTCGCTTCCAGCGACAACGAATTGGCTGTGTTAATGACAGCAGTTTCTGGGACGGCGGGCTTTTCGTTGGGATTGTTTGGGTTCGGAGGTGTCGGGTCTTGAGGAGGATCTGCAGCGTTTTCATTGACGGTGACGGTATCAAAGGGACCACCATCGCGCTTGTCGAAAAACAAGTTATTGCCCTCTCGCACGATAACGATGTCCCATGGGTAGACTGAGCGAGTTGCACACATCAACACAGACAAAATGATGTCGGTCGTGTAGACATTTCCAACACTTTTGCTGACGAGCTAAGAAAAGAATGAAAGTCAGTTGTCCTCAAATTTATTACTCTGAATGCGGTTTACCTGCTGAATGACAGGATCATCCGAAGTAGTGGGGTTGTACTTGATGCGATCGACCAATTGCAGATTCTTTTCTGTCTTGGTGGTGACACGATCATAGCTTTTGTCGTATGCGAAGATACGGCCGTATGTATCGCTGCGATGGGAGATCAGAAGAGTGCAAAAAACAAGGTCACTGAATGCGTACAGTTCTTCCGGTTCATCCACTTCCAAACGCAATTTTGCGAGGCGATGAAACTCAACCTCTTCAAGAACCTGCCAGGAAGATGAGATAACAACGGATGATTCTCGAGTACGATTATTCTAGATGAAATCAATCAGTTGGCAACAGAACCACGGAGAGAGATTGGTGCATACCTTTTCCCAATCTCTCCATCCTCGCCTAGCACCCATAGCATTATTCCTTTGAGGACCACCAGCTCCGCCTCTTCCTGCGGGGCCACCACGTCCACCGCGGTTGAAACCTCCTCTGCCAGCATATGGAGCACCCCTAGCAGATCCACGACCTCTGTTGAAGCCAGATCCACGCCTGGGTGCGGGACCCTTGTTGTCGACGATGGAGAACGAAGATTCATCTTCAGCGTGGAAGTATGCAAACGCGCTGGCCGTTCCACTTCCAAATGCCTGTGCTCCGTCGCGTCTTCGTCCAGCAGGACCAGATCCTCTGTTCTGTTGTGCCGACTGAGCCCCACCACCCTGCCTGTTATCCGTCGAGAGATCATTCCAGTCTGCAACTCGACCGAGTTTGTCTGATTTGGAGAATGGTGCGTAAGGGATGTCCTTGAATTTAAATTCTTCAGGGAAGTTGGTCGACGTCGAAGGACCCCAGCCGCCGTCGGGGTTATCGTGAATTGTAGGCAACGAGAATGAAGCCATTTTGTTGCTCGTCGTTGATAAGATGTTGAGCTTGATTGAACAAAAAAATTGAGCCTCCGTTATTTCCAGCCTAATCGTGGGAATATGCTACCACTTTGTTCAGAGCCATGAAGTGCGTCGGATCTTCTCCTCTCCTTTGCCCTGCGGGTTGCTGACATCTTGCACAGTGTCGTCAGAGAAATCAATGCTATCAACGAGAAGGAACTCGAGCTGGGCCTGACTGCCTCATGGCACGATGAGTACAAGGATTCTGCTCGAATATTCGCCGGTGGACTGCACTCAGACTTGACAGAAGGAGATGTCATCACCATCTTCTCTCAGTGCGTAGCTTTAGATCTAGCTATATTCCCTGTCACTGACGGTGACTAGATATGGAGAAATCCTCGACATTAACATGCCTCGCGACAAGGAGACTGGAAAGCCCAAGGGATTTGCATTCCTGATGTATGAGGACCAGCGCTCAACCGTTCTTGCCGTTGACAACCTCAACGGGGCCAAGGTTCTTGAACGAACTCTGAGAGTTGACCATGTCAAGCATTATCGTCAACCCAAGAACAAGAACGACGAGGGTGAAATGGTAGAGCAAGACGAAGAAGTCTTCAATGCGAAGCCGGAGATGATCGTTGACGGTGAGTTTCAAGGTTTCTTTAGTGCCGCATGTTTTTGACTGTTATTTCCATAGGTCCTGGAGCTGTGTCGGATTCTTCAGAGTCCTCAGGTCCTGAGATCGATCCAGAAGACCCGATGAGAGATTATCTTCTCGCGCAGCGGCGGGAAGCAAAAGCCAAGAGGAAGGAGAAAAAGAAATCCAAGGGTAAACACAAAGATGAAACACCAGAGGAACGCGCAGCACGAAAAGCGAGGAAAAAGGAAAAGAAGGCTCGAAAGGGGAAGTCGGATAATGTCAAGGCGGTCGAGAGCTTGCTGAGCAGTCTAGGGGTGGACAGGCGTGAGCTGCCGAAGAGTTCGCGTTCGAAGAGTCCGAGCGAGCGGAGGCGGCACTCCCGCAGTCGTTCTCCAGACACTCGTCATCGCCGACATCGTTCTCGATCCCCAGATTATGACCCGCAACGGAGAAGTCGGTATCCGCATGAAGACGATGGACGTGCGCCCGGGTCCTCGAGAAGATGAGTTTTGAACAATTTATGTCACCTACTTCCTCCTATTTCCTCGTTTATTCCAACATGTAAATAATCCCAGCACGGGTGTCATGCTTGTCAAGATAATGTGCATTCGGAAGCAAGGAGTCAATGTGGACTCTTTGATCTGAATGTTCCTCATCCCTGCCCTGCCCACGCTATACCCCAGCTAGAAGTAGATATGAAGGCTGACACGGTTTTTACATCAACTCTTTCATCTGGTTCGCTGCATTAAAAACTGCGAATGCCTTTTTTATTGGCCAGGAGTGCCATGAGGAATCCCCGAGGCTCGGCGTTTACTTCAAGTTTGTGTTTCAGGGCTTGAAGCAGTGCAGAAGGCAGCCATTACTATTCATGACGTCTGTGCTTCTTCCGTTGCTATGGACGTTTGCAGAACGGGTTGCTGGGCACGTTAATTAATGGCACAACAGGTACGAATTGGCATAACATAACTGCGGGGAGTTGTTACCAATTGACCTTACTTACGAGGAGGCCAAGTCATTGACGTCCGAGTCCCCTTTCGTATCCTGCGCCGGCCACATCACGCAAGTGTCATGGTTGGGGTTTGATGACTGTCGTTTCAAGAACTCGTAAGAAATTTCCGCGTACAGGATTGAGAGGCGACGGCCAAGTTATTCATTCGGGATGTGAAGGAATCATGGACCGGGTTAACACCTCATGATAATGATGCAGTATGTGATCCGCCAGTAGCAAGACAATTGAATATTGCCAGGCTGTGTCCGATGTCGATGATCTCTAGCAACAACAGCGACAGTATTTCAAGCTTCTATCAATCATGTGGACATCCAGCGCATATTGAATACATACCAGGATAATGAGCAAATCGCGGCTATCCTCGATGTTACTTACGTGTGCCATGCACTGGTACAGAAACTGTAAATCTTCTCTGGCCCGAGGCGCCCACCAAACAATTCAGTAATTTGACCATTGGTGACTGCTCAGGGGAATGTTTCGGTAGGCACACAGGATAACGGATTCGGAACGAGGGTCTTCTCTAAATTTGAGGCAGATGACAGTAAGTGTTGCTGTACGATTATCGAACCACCTACAGCATCAGAATCAGAAGCTAAACCCCGTCGGGTTGGAGAGCATTAATAGGTTGGTCGCCAACACAAAGAAAGCAGAGGTACGGAAGATGCAGTAATCTGACATGTATTATTGTCCCAGAAAACACCGATGCCCCAGATTTCCTCTTAAGAACTTGAGAGATCTAACCTAGAATGCGACGTCGGGGCGGCCAACCCCACTGAATGTAAGTTGTACATGATGTTTGTTGCGCTGGGAGGATGCTGTGGCGGCTAGTGATGAAGGTTGCATAAGGAATTTGGTGGATAGCAGACGGTGGCGCGAGTCTGAGCGCTTGAGTGGAGATTTCACCATCTCGACTTCAAGGATTGAGCCGAAGTAGCATCGTATTCGTATCATTATTGGCCGATGATGAAGGACTCTTAAGGGTGCATAGCGGCATTGGCAGCCCAGCGATAAGGATACGGATAGCCGTGACAGTTCGCAGTGACCATTTTCGGTCTGAAGATATCTAAAGATGCAATGGGAGAACGGCTCTTTTCATCGAATCTACATCCATGGTAGATGTCGTGTTTCGAACATTGCTGCTTTGAGAGAGGTTCAGACTGCGATCAGGTTGCAAAGTTCGTTTCCATTTTGAAAGAAAAACTGAAGTCCAAGTTGATCCTTTCGGGAGGGAGCTCGGAGAGATTGTTGCCAAGCAGGCCAGTGGAACTCAGTTTGAGGACCAACTGAGTAATTTCCCGATTCTGAATGATCAGATGAGTATTGTGGCGGGAGGGATTCACCAGTCCAGTGGACCCGAACGACCGCAAGCTCCTGTATCTTAGCATGAGACTTCCAGATCGCATACTCACAGTTTCATCCCGACCAGTTCCAGAACATTTTAACATCATCTTTGGGGTTGTTCCCACCAGACCGTCAGGGTTGTAAACCAAAAGCAGAACATTAGAAAGGCTACCAAGCAAAGAGAAGTTCCAGAACTGGATCCAGCTGCAACCCACGGATAGATGGCGATTTATGTTAGGCAAAAGCCTGGTAGTCCACTGGCTATGGGCAGAAAAGAGTTACTCCTCCCTGGACATACGGTTGAGGCATTCCCGAGCTCAGTAATAGACCCAAAGGCGCCGCGGAGTTCGAACAGTCTCCAGCCATAGTAGAACAAGACCCAAGACTTGAAGAAGCCATCCAGTCTCGCCTGAGTCCAGAATAGCATAAGGCCAATTCCCCAAGTTTAGATGTCCTCTCGGATATCGATTGCGCCTATTATGCGATGTGTTGTTGAGGTTGATGGCGGTAGCGGAACGAGTTCGAGGCGCGTCTCAGACGCAGACAAACATGGCGTGGTAAACACGATCAATCCTTGCGTCCCTATGACTCGTTTCTACTACTTGTCCGTCGTATCCCTGAGTTACGGCTACAACGCACGTCGTCTGCTTTTCAGTGAGGAAGGTATCATGAGATAACTGGTGAGCCACCTTTGTCGTCGGTCGGCATGGATTCAGCAATTCATTGTTCTTGTTGACACAATTGGCCGCTTTAAAGCGAAAGTCCAGTCAGTTGCGCGATCTTGGTCTTCAACCTTTTGCATCCTCTACTTTGATACCTACGCAGCGACCTAGCCACTTGCCCTACCTTCAATCGCGATTCGAAGAACTATGGTGGCCGCAACTCGGTCAGGAGGAACTCCTAACAAGAACGTTGACAGTCCTACCACCACCCCTTCTCGCAAAGCCCCTCAGTGCAACAAGTGCAAGCGGCCGAGAGCAGGACATCCTCGCTCAGGCTGCCCTTTCGTCGATTCTCCTACTGTTCCGCGACAGTCGGACTCTGAAGACACCGCGAATGGATCGTTTGCGCCAGCGCCTCCAAGCCCCGCTAGAAGGAAGACGAGGAAGTTGGGCACAGATCTCAACGAGGCGATGGGGTCTATGACCCTTGGATCTCCAGGAAATTTCAAGACAGAAGAGGACAAGAAAATCCTTCAGAACCGGCGCAGGTCGCGACCTTCTGGCGTCAATCCACTCAAGCGATCCGATACAATTTTGTCTCTTACGACCTCGTCGCAAGAACTCGTCGAAAACCTTCTCCGGCCTGGGGTACTTTCTGATGAGACGGATACAGAGGGTAATGGAGAGGCGACAGGCGAGAAGAATCAACGTCCTTCGAGGGTCGTGAAGTGGCAGGAAACCTTGATCCAAGCTGCATTCGATGGGAGGAACGGAGGGTTACCCAGACCCAAATCGTCAACCAGCTCACCAATGCCAGGGACACTAATTACACCTAACGCCAGCTTCTTCGTCTCGAGCGATTCAATTGCAGAAGAAAAGCCTCGCGTCCCAATCGCCACCCGTCCGACTGAAACGTCGTTTTCCTCAAATACATCTGTGCCTCAGACGTCGCCATTGCGCGAGGTGAAGCCTCTTGCTAGGTCGATGAGCATGGAAGAACGTCAAATGTTCGTCTCTTGCCTTGGAGCCGCTTCAAACCTCAGAGCCACTATCTATGTCCTCCCCAAAGCTGACATCGAGGAAGTAGCGCGTGCAGCCCTCGATATCGGCTTCGCCGCGCATATCGCGACAAACGAGAACGAAGACGACGACCAGGCCTTACTCATTTTGGGAAGCCAAGAAGTGGAAGTCGAGAAACTCACCAAACGGATTGAAGAAGTCGAGGAGGCTAAACAAGGTGGTAGGGTGACGTGTTCTGCGTCATCGTCGTCGCCGAGTTATACTCCCGAAAAGCCCAGGAGTACTAGTACCTCTGCCTTCAAGGCGGCGGCGGGAGGTGCTGTTGTAGGTGCTGTCGGTCTTTGGGCTGGATTGGCTTTTTCTTAATTGAAGGAGGTGTCAGGTATGGTGGTCCTAGTAATGTGCAGGACCATGGTCACTCATGTCCGCTATTTTGCTAGTGTTTCAGGTATTCCTCCACAATAATATGCTTGGTCAAAATTGCCCCTTTACGTCCTTCATCTGGATCTGCTCCTTAACTCGGCCTTCTTTGTATTATGCATTTCCTTCAAGTTGCGGATCTGGTTCATAGCATCGGTACTCCATGACCATACAAACGTTCCTGCTCACTGTTCAATGTCCATTCCTTGTCTCCAGCCTCGGTTCCGAGGTGCGATTACCTCCACGCACGATTCTTTGGCGATGGACTCCCTCTCCTCGACCTTTTACGCACCATCATCCTTCCCCATGCGCGGTTTATCGAGAGTTAGCTCAAGTCATTCTTCGGCTACCCCTTAAATCGTTCGGATCTAGTACCCCCATGCATCCAATAGTCAATTACATGTAACTTTATCTTCCCGCGACGCTTTTCATGACCCACGTCCTACGCACATCGTTTTGGATAACACAAATTATAATTTACGGACAGCTGTGCACGCTTGCTTACACGTTTTGGCTGTCTTGAATCTCGTACAATTGTCGAAGTCCTCGCTTACCGGTGCCGGTTTAAGGCGAAGTGGCGACGATGCTCCAGTCTAAGATAGCATTTTGAAATATATTTGGAGATCTCGCAGTCTTGTCTGTAAGTAGGATTTGGCTGCTCCACCTCACGGACCGTTTTATCAGGCGTTTCGGCCCTGTTTCCGCTCCATTCTCTGTATCCATATCGGGCTTGCTTCCATCGTCGGTACCGACGTGTATGAAGCTTTGACAATTCTATGTAATGCTTCAAACTAGGCCAGATTCTATCTTCAAGAATACTGGCTGTTAAACTCTCAATTAATTTTGGGTAGATTGGCGCCGTGCGTAGGTACGAGGAGGCGCGCATATGTCGCGTTGGCCGTCGCCCTCACATGACAGGTCGGTGATGCCAAGAGCGGCAGAAAGTTCCCACCCACTTCCACTGGTCCTCTACCTCCATCTCCTACTACAGGTCAATGTATCCGGGAGACTAATAGGCTCTAATATACCGATATGAACCCATCTAGCAGCTCGAAAAGCAGTACACAGACACCGACCCAACGAGCTCCTCTCAGTCGACCAGGGTCCTCGCTATCTCGTCCATCATCGAGATATAGCAACGTTCGTCCTGGATCTACACTTTCAGCACCAAGGCCGGCTTCGAGCGCGTCGCATCGTCCCCAGTCTCGTCTATCTCAACGTCCGCAGTCCAGGAACTCGCGTCTGAGGATTCTTCCACATTGTCGGGCGCTTGTCAGTCAAATAGCTGGAGTCCAGGATCCAGAGAGCGATGAGTTCCAGGAGGATGTAGAAAATGTGGTCAGGCGGTTGGAGACGACAACCATGAATAAGGCGTCTGCGAGTGTGGATATGTCTGTTATTGATGCTGCAATAAGTGGGTTAGTTAATCTCTGTTCGTTGTGATTGGATTCTAATGGCTTTGGACGTGATTTTTTAGGCATTCGTTGAAGGCCAGGGTTAATTTGAACGAGGCTGTATCGCAGGGACTTCAAAATTGCTATGAGAAGTTGAAGGCGCACATTGAAGATCAGGAGACAGACCTTGATGCTACGATCACGGTAATCCATTTTGCGCGATGAGAAGGGAGGTACACTGACTATGAACCACAGAGAAATCGAATCCCAGATCACCTTCAGCTACTCGTGCGTATAAAGTCTATCGTTCGTGGCGAAGAACCGACTGAAGGTTCTCCTTAGATTGCTCTTTCCCAGCCTTCGTCTGCAGCATCCTCAGCGTATGCAGAATTATACTTGGAAAATATCAGATGCCCGCCACCCGCCACCCCTCCCTTGACATGGGCAGACATACTGGCCGAAGATCCTTTTGAAGGCGAACACTGGGAGGGGGTCTTAGACCCCATTGTTGTCAAGGACGACTGGGACAGCACACCGTCGCTTTCACCGCTAGGTTCTGACGATCTCACCCTGGACGACGACGATTCCTTCCTGTCCGATGAACACCCAGATAACCAGTCTTCCGAGACTCAGGACAGCTTCCCACCACTGCAACCCAAACCTTCGGCGCCGCCTTACACTTTAGATCACGAGCAACTCTACGATGCACTACAGTCACGACAGTATTGGAGGAAGGAATGGCACTCAGATTTTGATACTTCCAGAGGACTTGACCTGGGTGATCCTTCCACCTTTGGGCCAGCTATTGAACAAGCAACTGCGAAGACGCGGACCGAGGAACTTGCGCACGGGATGATTGCAGATGAGGTACGCTCCTTCGCTTAAGCGTAAAACATTATTTCTGATCTCGTTTCTATTAGAAATACATCAACGAGGAGGATATGGTCAGAGAAGTCTTGATGGCTTTGCAAGGAAGACAGAGCGTAGTATACGTGTGGGACAATGAAAAAATTCGCCTAGAAACCCCCGCCCCCCGCTTAAGACATCTCAGTCTGAAAGCACAGGAATCCATCCTGGATTCGCTGGGCAGAATAGCGACCACCTTGCAACATCTCCGCAAATTCGTTGCTCAAGTCTTTTCGCAATCCGCGAACCGCATTTCCACCACCTATAGTTCAACAGAATCACCAAAGCTGTCCCCGCAACCCCAGTTCCCATCGACAAAAACTGGCGAAGCTTTCGCGGACGCCATCGATTCAGAAATCCGCAAATTTGAAGCCTGGTGTGCTGCGAGAGAAGAGGCGATGTTCCGAGCAGGTCTTGGGCTTTTGGAAGAGCCTTTGGTGGTCAGCTTGCTGAACACGGAGAAATCTATTCAAGCGGAATTCGATAATTCATTTGAGGTGCTCTTGGAAATCGTTCGGGATGTGTTTGGATACGGGGCTGCGACAGAGGACTCGGGCCCCCCTCGCTTCTCACACCGCCGTCTACGATCTCCGGCATCATTGGCTACTTGCTTTCTCGACACCTTGTTTTCGCGCCTACAGGAACACACGGAGAGGAATGCGACTGTTACTGGTGGAACACTGTTACGGGTGTTCATTCATAGCTCCGAACCAATCTGGACCATGATAGGCAAATGGCTTCGCAACGGGATGAACGTGACGCCTGGTGGTTTTGGGCAATCCTCTGTTAGCGAACTCGAAGAAGAGTTTTTTATCGAACATAGTGGGGTTGGAATCGGGATGGCGAACATGGATTTGCTTGACCCTGATTTCTGGAAGGATGGGTATTCTTTGCGAGAGCTGGATGACGATGCGACTTTCTTTTCTGGAAGGAAGCAGAGTGTTGTGCCAAGGTTTTTGCAGCATGTTGCGGGGTTGGCGTTGGGGACGGGGAAAGCGATTGGGCTTGTAAGGGCGTTGGGGCTGACTCCGTCAGCGCATGGGTTCGCGACATGGCCTTCGTTTGCGGATTTGGTGAATTCCCATTCATCTTTTACACCTGGCGAGGGCGGAGGAGTGAAGGAGGTGAAGTTGGACCCGGTCGAGCTATTTTCTGTATCTGTCGACTCGCTCTCCAAGATCATATACGACCAGTTACATGGACCGTGCGAGGAGACTGGGGCATTCTTGGTCAAGTTGCTGGTGGAGGATTGTGAACTGTGGAAGTATGTTAATGCGATTGAAGACTTGTTCTTGATGAGAAAAGGGGATGCTCTTAGCCATTTCTTGGATGTTATTTTTACGAAGGTAGGTCATCGCTTGAGAATGGCCTCACTCCTACTGACGTACTCCTACATAGATGGACGCTAACCAATCTTGGGGCGACCTTCACTTCTTGAACACCGCATTCAGCGACGTCGTCCGAGCGAACCTTGCTGCAGGCACTCCAGAATGGATCCAGCTCCCACTCGTCCGGTTCGCATATCGTGGGCCTAGGGATAAGGACAAATCCGTCAATAGCACTGTCCGAGCCATTGATGGACTGTCCTTGGAATACGCTGTGCCATTTCCTTTGACTTACATCTTCCGTCCGGAGATCATTCAAGTCTACAGGGAGATATTTGGCTTCTTACTGCAGATTCATCGAGCGAAGCATGTGTTAGAACGAATACTTGTAAGGGAGGAGAAGGAGGCGAGGAATCAGACGCTGAGGGGCGAGATGAAGGTATTTTATGCTATGAGGAGTCGATTGAGTTGGTTTATCAAGTGAGTTGGACAGTTGATCATAGTGAAAGACGGCAAAAGCACTTACGCAGACACTTTTAGTACGCTTTTGAACTTTTTGACGACATATGTGGGTTCATTTATCACTTTGTGACCGACTTGCCTCAAATAAGTGTTACAGGTGCTTCACGTACAAATCCTGAAATTCCATGAAGTCTTGGCGGCTGCGAAGAGTTTGGATGAAATGATAGATCGGCACGACGAACAGTATGTGTTTTCCGCTCCTGCAAGAATTGTTTCTTACCTAAATTTTGTGTACAGTCTTGACAGGATACAGGGTCGTTGCCTCCTGAAAACAAATGTAAGCTTTCCTTACGACCCACCACAATCTCAACATGCATCTGATCGACAATAGGCTTCCGCTCTCCACAGAGCAATAATCTCCATCCTCGATATCTGCATCCACTTCACAGAAGTATTCACCACATTCTCGGGAGATGCGACTGCAACGCTCGACGTCTCTCGACAATCAATCACGCTGAAACATCGCAGTAGAAGGCAGCGTCGTCAACAGCGCAACGTTATTGGCTTTTCCCATTCCCTCAGCTTTGCAGACATGAGCTCGGATGAAGACGAGGATGAGGAGGTTGACCCAGCAAATGCACAAGGTCCAGGGCACACATCGGTGTCGTATTTCGCGTCAAACGACTCGATGGTGGATGACGGAGATTTCTTTAAGCGTGTGGAGAAGATCTCGGTAGAGGTTGACGGTTTGGTGCGATTTATCAGGCGGGGTGTGGAATCGTTGGCTGGTGGAAGTACGGAGGCTGCCCCCACTTTTGGTGTTTTGGCATTTGCTCTAGAGGATTGGGATCTGTAGTACGGTTTGTGTTTGTACAATAAGAATTTTGAGACACAATATTTTTGCAGTGTAAGGCTCTGGACCGGCATTCTAGAGAGTAGGGACGCGCCGGCAACCTCAAGGCTCGCGATGTCATGATCATAGAGGTTCGGAACAAATTTAGCAATTGTATTGTACCCGCGCTTCTTCCTCGCGAACCACCACCACCAAGCCTTGAGGCTGCAGCATCACAGCCATCCTCATATCACAGGCTCTAGAAACTCTATAACACCAGTCCTTTTCGCGCAGCATGGGAGACTACATCAACAACAGGGACGCCCAAAAGAGCTATAGGCCAAAAGCCGGAGTGAGGAGACCCACTCATTGCATTCATCCTCATTCATACTGACCTCGTACTGGTGCGATAACAGACCATGTCGCCAGGTCTCAAACGTGCACGGGAACCATACAAGATCAAGAATGCCCTTGTGGGGCTGGGATTGGGTGCATTCGCAGTGGGCGTATGGGCGTACTCGATTAGCGCCGTGAAGCAGGACGTGTTCGACGATATCGACGAGGAGGCCAAGTCTCTTGCTGCTAGCAAAGGACTTACGTCTACGGAGGCTACCGGCAGTGCGACTCATAGGGCTACTACGGTGACAGTTGGAGCTCCCTCTACATCTATGAGCAACAGCGTGCCAGCGACGGGTGCTGTCGAAAACATTGTCGTGTCTGAACCGCTACCCCCGGTTACGACGACGCCTGTGCTACCAGTGCCGACAAGGGGAATCCTGGGGAGGTTGGATGCGAGGTGGCCAGGTGTTCTCGATCCCGAAAGTAAAACGTGGATAAAGGGAGCACCGGCTGTCGACAGCATCGGCAAGATTTGGAAGTCATAGTGGTTATGATATCTACGGAGGACTCTTCTTTTTCTTCTATAATCTCCTTGGAATCCTCAAACTATCATAGCTACTTCTGCTTCATCCAACCACCCATCCCATTGCTCATGACCTTTCCGCTTCTGTCGCCTCTCCGATATCGTCGATACATTCGCACGCCGAAAACTCTACTCAGATTCATACTCAAAACATAGCAAAATTATAACAACAAAGCGAGTGAGTACATACAAAACAAAGCAAAGTCCATGGGTAAGTCGCGTTCAAGTACATAGTCAAACCATTAGGGCGCAGGAGAACCTCAATTACCCTCTACCCCAGCCCCCAAATACCCGCCTTCCTCACCCCTTCAACGAGGGCGTCCACATTTCCGAGCATAGTCCCCAGAAGCCGCTTCTTCTCCTCCGTTGTCCTCTTGTTTTTAGCCTTCTTGTCCACGTCTGTTTGGAGAGGATGAGGCACTCGGAGGAACGACCTCTCCTCCTCGTACGAAATTGAGTAGCTCGAAAGGTCAGGGACAGTCCCGGCAGACTGTAATCGCGATTTAGCCTGCACAGGTCTCTCATTCTCGGACCCCACGACGCTCATGCTCTTGCTCTTTGGATGATGTCGCGGTGACTTCCCCAACGCATTGGCAACATGCGCCTTCTTCGGGCTCATAGGCACAAAGTCGACCTCCTTCTTGAGCATCATCATCGCTTTGGGTTGTAAAGGTTGTTGGGGGAACCGGAACTGCGAGCGAGCGGGATCAAGTGGCGGTGAATTTGGCGGTGTTTCCAGCGTCTGTGTATGTTTGATAGGTCGATAAATAGACCCTTTGTCGGGCGAGCGAGGACGCAAGGGCGATTTGGGCATTGAAGAGGGCTTCTCGGGCGACGACGAAAGTGAAGACGGTGCTGTGGATGATGACGCGTTGGATGATGTTGAAGAGAACGAGAGTGTTGAGCTTCCAGAAGTCGATCGTGAGGATCTGCCGGATGGAGTGTCTGAAAACGCGTACGTTGACGAACCGTACGCTGACGATGGAGGGCGAAGGGGGGTTGCAGCGATGGATGGTTTCACTGCGCGGGTTGGTGAGGCAGGGGCTGTTGGCGGTGATATCAAGTCGAGTGTACCGCTAGCTTCTGCGGCTACTGTAGTTTCGTCGAGCAGGTAAAAGTACAGGAACTCCAGGCATTTCATCCTAGCCGAAAATGAGCATTCGTACGTGTGAAGAGCGCGGACAACACATACCGAACCTCTCGAGGCGTGACAGCGCGCTTAAGGATGCGCACTACCGCTTGAGGACCACTGACCACCTCAAACACCCGAAGCGCAGCGGAAGAATCCACCAACAGGCAAAGGAGAGTGTCGAGGACTAGTGACGTCAGTGGAGGTGCAGTTGACCCGTGTTTCCGACAAGAATTGGGGTCTGATTCGGTGATTGGCGAGGGTATATGTCGTGAAGCCAGAAGGAGGTCTATTAGAACCTATCGAGATCATCATTAGGGTTCGAGGTACAGCCTGGACCAGAAGCGGAGGCCTACCTCTTGTGGGTACTTGCGACCGAGGTATACTTTGCTGCTTGGATGGCTGAGGGAAATTCCCTGCAAAAGACAGAGGGCCTGACTGATTTGCGAGTTGAGTAAATCGATATCTGCTCGGTTGTCTGCTCAATTCCCTCGGTCAGTCTCCACCTTCAGAACATAATTCAAGGCTGTGCACACCATCGAGGGATCCCTGGATAAGAGACTCGAGTTGCGGAGTTGCAGAGCCCAACCAGCATGTCAGCCGTAGGGGAACTGAAAATTTGTTCATAACGGCGACGATTCGCAGCACCAGAACTCACCATTGCACTCAAAGGTGTATTGCAATGCCAGGAAGTTATCAATGCCCTCTGTATCATCATTTTCCGCCAAAGATGCGGCCAGACAGCGTTCGATAGCCTGGAATGCATTCGTTCGAGTGTCAGACGACGAACGTGGCGAAGAGATCTAGCAAAAATCATCGTGTTAGCCACGCTTCAACGCTGGTCCCCGTACATGAATGTACGTCACCCCGACCTCTAGACGTACCTGGTCCAGAGCGTCCTGAAGTATATCCCTCGTCGTAGAAAGGGCGGTCTCCATTGCGCCGCAAAGTCAGCTGGACTTCAATTTTTTGGGGAACTGTTGGCTGTTTCCAGGTAGCTTTGTTGAACTTAGGTGAAGAAGATCAGTGAAGGCTGTCAACCCGTTGGGAGCGTAGATACATCCGAAACGGATCACAAGTCGCCGAGCGCGCTGCGTCAGGTGACGTAGAACGTGATCGGGACAAGAACTGTTTCCCATACGCTTTCTCAGCCTTTGATCTCAATTGTTCAGTGGAAGGCCAACCGGCGAAGCACGACGGTCTGGCACAATTATTTAGCGATGGTTCTCACATTCGTGCCTTTGCTTCGGACTGCAGTGTCGCAGGCCTTGCTCAGTGGCTAGTTATCGTGAAATAGAGTGACAATGGCTCCAATTCGTACGGTATGTGTGGTACATCCTCGTCCAATATCGTATCTGGGCTCTGAAAGTAGCGATTTTAAAGGAATGGACCCGGTTAATCCGCTTTGTTGCTGCGGAGACGTCGAGAGTGCACATAGGCCAGCCTGTGGATTCCAATTTGGACGGTAATGAGCTTGACTGTGAATTTTAGTACGCAGTGCTAATTTGCCAACCTTCTAGTTGGTCTTGCTAGCCGTCTAGGACAGACTTTTAAAGCACACGAGATCTATGGGTCTCCTCTCGACCCTGCTGCCCAAGTCACCAGCTCCGAGCTCACTGTAAAGACTTTGTTGTCACCGCTCTCGCGAGAGGACATCAAGATCGTTCGTTGCCTCGGTCTGAATTACTCTGACCATGCTGTGAGTTGTATTCACAGTTGTACAACGTCTACTGACGGTTTATTCGTAGGCCGAAACAAAGATGACGAAACCAGCGTATGTCACCTCTACTGTTTGCCCTGGCTCACCTAACGACCTTGTCACAGGTTTCCTATACTGTTCTACAAACCCGTTACATCTCTGATCGGTCCCAACGCACCCATTATCATTCCCGCTGCAACCCAGCCAGTAGATCAGCACCTTCCAGACTACGAAGTCGAACTCGCCATTGTCATCGGAAAGCCAGCAAAGAACGTCTCCGAAGCAGACGCCCTTGATTATGTTCTCGGTTACACCGGTGCCAACGACGTGAGTCGCTCTCGTCCTCTTGATCTAATCAACTTCATTTCAACCTGTCTGTTAAGGTTTCTTTCCGAAAGTTTCAGCTGGCCATCTCGCAATGGAGCTTCTCTAAAGGGTTCGGTACGTCGAGTACACGAACAGTGCGGTCTGGCCAGCTTAAACATTTCTCTTTAGATAACACGAACCCCATCGGGCCCTGCATAGTCTCCGCAAACGCCATTCCAAATCCTCAAGCGGTACCTCTCAAGACCACACTCAACGGCCAAGTCCTTCAAGATGGCAACACCGCGTAAGCTTCGCTCATCTGCATTGTGCCAAAATTTCGTTTCGACTGACGTGCTGTTTGCAGCGACCAGATTTTCTCAGTCAGAGAGACGGTTTCCTGGCTGTCTCAAGGCACAACCCTCGAACCTGGTACTATCATTTTAACTGGTACACCCGTGGGCGTCGGATTCGTTAGGAGCCCTCCTATTTATCTTAAAGATGGCGACGAAGTCGATGTATGGCTCGGAAACGGAATTGGAACTCTTTCCAACCCAGTAATCGAAGAAAATTCCGTCGCTTCCCGATTGTAAATAAACTTAAAGGCGCCCTCATCTTTATAAACCACAATGCAAAGCCTATTGATCATTTTATACGCGAGAACAAGTAAACTATTCAGGATCCTTGCCTCAACGGCATAGTCACCTCAAAGCCCGCCAAACACAATCAATTTCGTGTTCATATACTCGTCAATGCCATGAGGCCCCCCCTCACGTCCAAGCCCGCTCTCCTTCACACCTCCAAACGGCACAACCGCCTGACTCACCAATCCTGTATTGGCACCAACCATCCCCACCTCCAACCTCTCCGCCACTCTCCACACCCTTCCCACATCCCTCGAGAAAAAGTAACCCGCGAGCCCCACGTCAGTGTTATTCGCCAACTTGATAACCTCTTCCTCGGTTTCGAATTTGGTAAGGGCAGCGAGAGGGCCAAAGGTCTCCTCGGAGTTGATGGCTGCATCGGCAGGGACATCACTGAGTACAGTCGGGATGAAGAAGCTGGTGTTGGGGATGGACTTTCCGCCCACGAGGACCTGTGCACCTTTGGAGACGGCGTCAGCGACATGGCGCTCGACCTTTTCTACTGCTTTAACGTGGATTAAGGGCCCATGGGTACTAAGCGAGTCCGAGTTAGCTTCGTTTAACGCCTGACATGGGGTATAACACACATTCCCTCTTCCAAGCCATTTCCGACTTTAAACTCAGCGACGCGTTCGGAGAGGCGTGATGCAAATTCAGCGTATACTCCAGATTGGACGTAGATTCGATTGGCGCACACGCATGTCTGGCCACTTCCTCGGAATTTGCAGAAAATCGCGGCTGGTAGCCATGAGTTGAGCATTCAGGTGGTACAAAAGGGAAATAACTCACCTTCGACAGCTTCGTCAATGTTGGCATCATCAAACACGATGAATGGCGCGTTTCCTCCAGCTTCCAAAGAGACTCTAGACACAAATTAAATGCGTTGGCGTCAATCAAGACGAGAAAGGGTCTTGGTACATACTTCTTCAATGTGGAAGCAGCCATTCCATATAGCAGCTTCGCAACAGGAGTAGACCCCGTAAAGCTGACCTTCTTGATGGCCTTATTCTCGCAAAGTTCCCGGCCAACCTCGATAACGTTCTTTTGTGTTGTCACGATGTTGATCACTCCTTGTGGAATTCCAGCGCGATCGGCGAGCTATAGCACCTCGTGTTCACAATAAACAGGAGGATAACAATGAATAGGTGCATACCTCGGCGATAGCGAGAGCAGAGAAGGGGGTTTCTGGTGGAGGCTTGATGACAGCTGTGCAGCCAGCTGCAAGAGCTGCGCCTAGCTTACGGGTAATCATTGCAGAGGGGAAGTTCCATGGGGTCAGGATAGAACTAAAGTGATATTAGCCTTATTCAGGATATTGAGCGCATTTTGTGTCACATACACAACGCCTAGATATTAGGTTAAGTAGATGGTTTAAATTGAGCGTTAAATGACATACCAATTGGTTGCTTGATCACGACGTTCCTGACAGAGGGGTTTGCAGATGGTATTTGCTCTGTATTTTATTGTGTGAGCGTGTGGTAAGGGTTGGAGCGGTTGAGAAAGGCTGACCTCCATATGTTCGAACAGATTCCTCCGCTAGGTGGGCATACTTGGTCAGAGTCAAGGATAGTGACCAAGGAGAAAGACAAACCAAACCACTAATACGCGAGTCAGTAACGCGAGGAACGGGAGAGTTATGGAAACTTACTTCGAGGAAGGATGCACTATAAGAGTTCTCCACCTACGCCGTATTCAATCAGATTTGTATGTCATTTGGCTGGTAGAATACAGCGCGTACTTTGGCCTCTGCAAGAGTCTTCCCGTTCTCGAGGGTCTGTTAGGTGGGGACAATGAGTGACGTCACGTTCAGGGGTTGCAGTGAAGTTCTTACAATGAGACGACTTAGGTCGTCGTGGTGCTGGGTCATGAGCTGGAAGAACTTGATAAGGAGGTCGTGTCGATACTTTAAATGGGTTCCAAATGTTCAGAATGCGTTCCCAGCGATGTATAATGAATAGGGTGCGAACCTTTGCTGTTGTTCGACTCCAGCTTGTGAACGCAGTCGCAGCTGCTGCAACAGCTTCCTTCGTCTCATCGAGGCCCATTTCAGGGACGGTACCGAGCTCCTCGTCTGTAGCGGGGTCTACACAGTGGCAGAGTCAGCTCCGTTGAGCCCCTCCAACCTCGCGCAACGCCCCGCTGTGTTAACGGTATACACTTACTCGTAACCAGGATCGTTTCCCCGCTCTTCGCGTCTATCCACTTCCCATCGATGAGTCCCTGGAATTTGATCAAGCTCGGGTCTTTCAGACCAAACTGAAGGCAAAGATCAAATGAAACCAGCGCCGTTAGCCGACGATACAGACATTGCATGAACCACGAACCACAGAAGAAGCCTGAGTGCTTGCCATCCTTCTTGCCAACGTTCGTGTCGGTGAGGTCGTAGTGAACTTCAAGAAGAGTAGCCGCTGTCGAGTAGTTGGAAGAGCGACACAGAAGCGTAACGGTGTTGAGAAACGCATCCGGACAGGGTGAGGTCGCTTCAAGTTGAACCGGTATTCGTGATGGCCAAGGGTAACCTTGTCGGAGCTCCTTCGGAAGCTATAGCCACCTTGTATTTAGGGGCAAGGAACCATTCTTACTTTACTTACACTCCTATCGCTATGTATTGCTGCGTTTTGACAGCGCCCCCCTACATGATCGTCATCGGGGGTATGGTGCCCATCTGGTCTAATTAGACACTACGAATAGGCTGCAATGAATTGCAATGGCGTTGTATGTATTCGTTCTAGTGTTTTTTCCTTCCTACATGCTTTTTATTACTACTAGGTTCATTGGAGTCTAAGAATCCGCCTATTTCTAGGGCATTTCGAGCGGCTTGGTTTATGTGCTTGAATCTGTCAGGGCCGAGGTGTATTCCGCCGAAATAACGCGTCACGATAACCAAAACATTATTCACCTCCTGCATTCAACAGACGAGTGTTAGCATCTTCGTGACATGATGTTGAAGACCAGCAACACAAACCAGGATCTGGAGAAGATGGGCTAATCTACCACCAGCGGCGGTTTCCCCGTCGTCGTCGTTATCTGAAAGCCAAGAGGTATCAGTAACACCAACTGACATTTCCAAAATAACAAACCTTGGTGCAAAAGATTCCCAACCTGACACCTCCACGCGTTGATGACAGGATGGGCTGCTCTTGCTATTCGACGGTCTTCCAACAAAAATGCGATAATTTGAGGAACCTATGGAAAGCAAATCGCGTTAACCTTCGTCTGGAGAAACCTAGGACGACACCTACCTGGGAAGGATGTTCGATTTTGCATGCTCGACCAACGAAGGAACTCTTTCGGTCGACAATCGGCTCTGCAACGAAGAAATCGACACCCGGAGGTAGCTCGCTGGCGGATAGGTTCTCGTGATCTTGCTCGGCTGAGTCGTGGATACCTTCCTCTGCGGCCTGAGAGGCGACTGGTGGGCGGTTGTTCTGGCCCGATTCTTTGAGCTCTTTCCGAACCAGTTGCCCAGCCTTCTCAAGGCTAAGCTGTTCTTCGTACCAGGTGGTACATCGATCGAGGACGTTCTGCACCCCATCGAAGACGCAGACTTGGTCTGGTACAAATTCAACACCGCTCACGGAGATATAGGTTCGAAGGATGGCCCCAAACAGGTCTGGGTCGACCCCAAAAGCACCGATGTATTTCGACAGTAGCTGGAGTTGGGGAGATGTCGACGAGGGGTAGGACGGGGCCAATGAAACCAGAATCTTGATATAGACTGCTTCGCGGGGCGAAGGTAAACTGTCCAATTGGATTTTCATCTTTAGTTGGGCAGTAAGATTCTACCCTACCTTAAGTTGACCTCATATCTGACTGTGTCTGGGTCCAAGCTCTTGCCATTGTGACCATTTGCGTGATAAACTCTGATACTATCTTCGCCGTATATCGATTGCAGAACTGGTACATGGAAAAGTTAGCAAATTCGAGATTCTCAGCAATCCTGATCGAACCGTACCTTCTATCTCAGATACTACCGCCTCCTTCTCTGGGCTTTGCGCCAATTCCGACACGAAATCTTGGATTTCCTGCAGATAGTCCCTGCCAGGCGATGATGAACGAGAGCGAGCCATCGGAATCGTAATTCCGTTATGTGACTCGGCTGATGTCTTCTATTGATGCCGATGCAGCGTCTAAAGATCTCTCTTGGAGCATAACCAAGATGATGTCGATAGCGACACTTGTCTTCTTGCCCCCATCTGGTTAGAGTATATACTCTGGCTGTTTCAGGTCGATTGTACGTCGTTTCAGCCTTGTCGCGCATCTCAAAAGGGGTAGCGGCGGTCGAGTTGTGAACACCTGGCTAACGACGTCACCAGGTCCTGAAAATGTCCAACTACTGTGCCGTCTTGTCCATCGCGGGATCTGATCCTAGTGGAGGAGCAGGAATACAGGTATTGGTTGAGTCTTGTTGTCACCTAGAGCTTCCATTCACGCAGTGTCACGTCTTATAGGCAGATCTCAAAACATTCGCCGCTCATGGATGCTACGGAACCTGCGTTATCACCTCCTTGACAGCACAGAACACTACCGGTGTGCAAGGAGTGCATGGGATTCCACCGTCCTTTGTTGGTCAGCAGGTCAGTGACCTCCTCCTGTGCTCTCGAATCCATTGGCCTGACCGTCTTGCGACAGATTCGGTCTGTCCTCGACGACATAAACGTCAAAGCAATGAAGACTGGAATGCTCTTCGACGGAGCTACCGCCTCCGAGGTCGCGAGCATTCTGAGAGCATACCAGGTCCAAGGAAAGCTTCCCCCCATCGTTTGTGATCCAGTCTGTGTTTCTACTTCTGGTCATGTTCTACTCCAGTCAGACGCATTGGAAGTACTTGCAAAGGACCTCTTCCCTCTTACCGCCTTAATCACTCCCAACAAGTCCGAAGCAGAGCTCCTTCTCAGCTCCATCACCAGATCGTCCTTCAAGATCAGTAGTCTCGAGGACATGCTCACCGCTGCTGAAACCTTGGCTTCACAATGCGCGACGGCCGTCCTGATTAAAGGCGGACATATTATATCTTCTGCGGGCCACTTGAAGGACGTTACCGAGAAGCATCTGCACCTCGAGGTAGTATCTCACAATTTGTACGACGAGAACATGCAGATCCTCCACGTTGCCGACACTCGACGCGCCAAGAACCCTGAAGTCGTTGTCGACTTGCTCTACCAACCTGGGCATGCCCCGATTGTGTTTGCCAAACCCCGTATTGATTCGACTAGCACCCATGGAACAGGATGTACGCTGAGTGCTGCCATCGCGTGTGGAATAGCACAAGGCTTTTCCTGTTCGTTTATTTTGCATCTGCTCTGGAATGGCGTGGCTGACCGTTTTGTCCAGTGAAAGATGCTGTTGCAGAAGGAATTCAATACACGTACTTCGGAATCATTACTGCTGAGCCTATTGGGAGTGGTTATGGGCCGCTCAACCACCTGCACTCCATCACACCGACTGTAATTTCCAAGTGAGTTTGCCCGCCCATTACGCCAACATCTCCGCGCTCACCCAATTAACTGTTCCATCTAGGCGAACTCCATCCAATCTTTACCCTTTCACCTACTACCTCATCGAACAGACCAAGTCGCATTGGAAGGAGTACGTGCAGCATGATTTCGTCAAACAGCTTGGGCAGGGGACACTCGCCAAAGAAAAATTCGTGCACTTCATTGTGTATGCTCCAGCTTTTGCTCTCTCAGCGTTTACCGTATTGATAACGTACATACAGGCAAGATTACCACTATCTGAAGTACTATACCCGATCGTATGGGTAAGGCTTCAATCCATCCAGTAGTTCACATTTCTCTGACTCGTCGATACCTCATTCAGGCTTCTGGTGGCGAAATCTTCGACATTTCCCGCCATACAAAGCGCGACAAAGATCATAATGGACGTTCTCCACGAAATACAAACTCATAGGACATTCTGCGAGACTTTTGGCGTTACCCGGGAGGATTTGGAAACCGCGCCCGAGGCGACACAGACCACCGCATATGGAGCATACATTTTGAATATCGGCCTGCAAGGTAAGCAATTCCTCCATAAATAAAACAAGGGGCGTGGATTAAGCAATAAATCACAGGCGACGCTCCCAAACTCATTATGGCATTAATGGCCTGCCTCCTGGGGTATGGAGAAGTAGGTCTCTGGCTCAAGAAAGAGGCCGCTCTACCCAACTCCTGGGTCGTTCTGGATGGCAACCCGTACAAACAGTGGATTGAAGATTATTCTGGAGAAGTTTACCAGTCTGCCGTTCAGACTGGACTTGGTAAGCACTTCTGGCCCCCGGGTTGTTTCTACAAGCCTGACGCCCATTTCGTTTATAGACACACTGGAGAAGTTGGCGATACATGAACTTCCGTCTTCTAATAAGCTGAAGGAGTGGCTAGAGATTTGGCTCAGGTGTACTCAGCTTGAGCGTGGGTTTTGGGATATCGCAATGGATCTCAGGTGGTGACGAGGCAATGTGACATGAACAATTGGTGAGCAAGCTATACGAACCCATCAAAGGTATGATAATTAATTCTATTTACAAGGTTACATCTTATATCAAGCGCCATAGTAACACCTGCAATTTTCTCTTCCCGAACATGCACTTGGGAATGTCTGTCTTTCAGACCAGTCATCCCAGGACGGCCAACCTCCAGTGGGTGGCTGCACGTTCTGCGGAAAATAGTGCTGTAAACCTTTCCTAATCGATTTCACCCGCTGCACGCGACCATCCGCACTGAAGCTGAAAATCGCAAGATTCTTCACCTCCAGAACTTGGGTTAAACCACCAAGTTCATTCCGCAGGCTGATCGAATCGGCAAAGTTTGATATCATGTGCTCTGAAAGTCCTGGTGGCGTATCCCAGGATCGTATAGGCGATGTGCTCTCCAAAAGGATGGTTCTGAGTTGGGCGAACAATAGGTGCGATTTGGTACTCATCTGAACTTGAAGGGTAGCATCGCTTTGAATGGCGTCCACAAATGTGTGGGCACATGAAAAACCAACGGTGATATGTTCAAGCAGCGGGAATTGCACGCTGATCTGTCTGAAGCTATCTGCGTCCAGTCCCGGCAGGCCGATTTCCAGTCGTCGTAGTCCGATTGAGGATTGCAGGGGCATGGACTTGAGCCACCAAGTCTTGCTGGCGAGTCTCAGATCGACGCTCATGGCAAGGGAAGGGATGGTGGTTTCGTGTTGGTCTGAAGACCTTGGCGGCGAGTCTTGGTCAATCCAACCTTCAACGAGGTTCAAGTCGGCACCAGGGTACCCAGGTATCCCGGCATTGACGCTGATAGTGCGGAATACGGACAGTGGGGATGTCAACCAAGATGTACCAAGTATCGCTTGGAGGTGAGAAACAGCGGCGTCAAATGCATCGGGGTCTTGCGTTTCCGATCCATCTATCCGGCTGCTACCGAGGCCTAGGATAGCAGAGGGAGGCATTCTGAGGCAAGCTAATGTGTTAACGCACAGAAAGAAGTTGCCTTGAAGCCTTAGTGCTTCCAGCTGCGGTAGGAATATAGGTGTGATTTCATATGTCACTTCTGTTATCGGCAGTATGCCCGCGTTGCCCACCTTGAGCGTCAGGTTTCGCAGGTTTTGTAGAGTGCTGATGGCATCCACAAACCTGGGAGAAGGATGCTCGTACTCTGCGACCAGTGTCGTCAATGTGTTGGATGTATATGGAATCGATTTGTGTAGGGTGCAATTGTGGAGGAGAAGGGTGTGCAGGCGGGGGGCACCGGCTGATAGGAATTGATCTGGAAGTGGCATGGGGCCCTCTTCAGGCGAGCCCCAGTCGGATTGAGACAAGTATGATGGTGTAGCACGGATAGAAAGGTATTCAAGTGCGGGGGCATTTGAGGTTGAGTCAAAGCATCCAAGAAGTTGCGTTATTTGCTTGGTCGATGCTTCAAGTTCGACCGTTCTGAGTCGGGACGTCTGAGCCAACAGTCTGGACGCTATACTTTGAATCTCTTCAAAACCTCTAGGAACCACGGCCGTTGATTTAAACTCGAGGGAGACGCATGCCTGTTTCGTCCTTTCAAGCATCTTCTGGCCCCAAAATACTGTTCGAAGAGGTATTCGCGACCATAACTCGGCATGGTCAATGGCCTGCGCTCTCCATTGGGAGCAGACGTGCGTGATCCTGGTCCATTGAATCTGCTTGCGAAAGCAAACATCCTCTTCTTGAATGGAGCATTCAAGGAACACCTTTCGTATGATTTCTGGTGGGAGCCGTCGATTGATCTTCGCCAGCTTGTTTCGTCTTCTACTCAGTTCCCAGAGCTGTTGCTTGAGACGAGCGATGTGTACATCGATCTCGTCGCGCAGTGCATCGACCTGTGAGTCGTCTTCAATGTCGATATCGAACTCTATCGATGAATCCAGTGGAAGGAATGAACCGCAATGAGTGCCTTAGTTTTCACAATCAGATTTTTACGAATCCGGGGCTGGTCCCATGAAACAACGTACATGAAGGAATCGTTGATCGTTCGGATCTCATACCTCAGGTGGATGTAATGAATTGGATCGATCGATTAAGGCTGGCCACGGTGACCTTGAGTTGGCCGTGGCTCAAGAACCATGGCATTGGTTTATTCCGGAGATGGAACCGAGTCCGGCCGCGCCGACTCAAACTTCATAATCTGGCATTTGCTGTGGCAATGTCGATATCGAAGTATTAGTATTTAACGTTCAACTAGCGTGCCAGTGGCCGCTGTCTATAGACTGGAAACAAAAGTTCACAATCAATCAGAACGCGCATCGAGGAACAATAAACAGGCGTACCCAATGGATCCGCCATCCCGTCCCCCGTCCTATGATGAAAGATGTTTCGTCCCTCTGCTCGGAAGGCAAGTACTTACAAAATCTGGAAACGTAAATTCGCCGGAAGTACAAGCTTCAGCCCCAGTGAGAACGTCGGTTTGATGAATTTCGACCCGGCGTGATCTGGTTTGAAACCCCGCTCCCGCCAGGCTTTCAAACGACATCCAACCTGTTCAATCCCTTTCAAACCAAAGTGGAAAATTAGATTTGATATGTTTTTATGTACCATGTACAGTTTTGAAAACATAACTGTTCAAACTACTTCAAAATCAACTCTTTGGTACCATCCCCCCCTTCAGGATCATTTTGATCTGGTTTGAACACGGAAAAACAGTGACATTTTCAAGCTACTAAGTACACGGTACGTGACAGCAACATAGTCCATGCCCGCCCCTCCTGCCCAGGATCACCTTTACCACTATAACTGCAAGCGCCCACCATACAACACACAAATATCAATATCTCAGATAATGGAAGTATCTGAATCAGAAAAGACACACAAAGTAAGAAC
>ML210181.1:0-123189 GCA_004369085.1 Coprinopsis marcescibilis
TTCTAGTACATATATTATTTTGGGAATTTTACATAATTGTTCCCACACACTGTAAGGCATTCATGTTGAATGTGCAAAACATTGGAAAGGTTTTGTTGGCCACTGTATAAGGAGTGTACGTACACCTGTAGGCCAGTGTTAAGTGTAGAAACAGTGAGTAAAGTACACCAATGCTGAGAGACTAGCAATAGACAAGTATTGAAGAGTCTAAAGACTTTATGGAGAGTGGTAGGCCAGTGTAAAGTATACCCCACCTGGCCTATGGGTAAAAAATTGCCTTTGGTGGCTGTATGTGGTGGTAGTAGGAGAGCAAGAATCCTTCCTGCCTTAGCCTTGCTATTGCAAGGGAATATTATAGAATTATTGATTTCTACAGATACTGCTATTTTTTGAAATAGCTATAATATATATTTATATTCCATAGGTGATTGATACTAAGTATCTACCAGAAAACAATGAAATTAATAGCAAAAGTGGATTATAATGCTTGAAAAGTCTTTTCCAAAGATTTCCTATAAGACAAATTTATTGATACTTCCAATATCTACAATAAAAATGGCTGAAGACTTACTGTATTGTGAAAACACATCCAAGAGTGATTGTGGTTGATTCTATGATCCATGATAAATGCAAAGTCAAAAATCTAACACCTAGAATAGCTTCTTACTTGTATAACAATAGAGTTCTGAGAAGGCCTGAAGTATATTGTTGCTGTCAAACCATTAGCAACTCATATATAGTATTCATTAGGCATATTACATACCAGGTAATCTGCTTGGATCCTTGAATTTCAACATCAGCTTGAAAAGGGGAAAGTTATTCATGAAGGCAAGCAAGGTTTCTATTACTGCTTGCTGCCATAGCAGACATATATGTATCTTTAAGAATGATGGATAAGATGCAGAAGGTTAAATGCAAAAAAAAAACTCACTGAAGCAAAGAGAAAGTAATATGCCAATATTGTAGGGAATAGGAATGCCAGCAATGTGAACAAAAGTGTGCCAAGGAGAAGTTGGTCAACATCACAGTCCCAGGTATCCATTCTCTTCCTCAAAACATTGTACCGTTTCCCTAGTTTTATACAGTTAGTGATTCATTGTCGAAACCAAAGACGGAGGCTACATACCTCGGAAAAGCGCCCATAAACTCACCAGGGCACCCTTGACAATCGAATAGACCAGCCGCGACAACATGTAGCAAACCGTCAAGTGGGGAGTTACGCAGAAGCCAATGATGTCAATGATAGCCGCAATTGCAAGGGTGAAGCCTCCAAATACGCTGGTATAACCACAAAACAGGACCAGCATCGGTGCATGTGGCAACATGTATCTGAGAAGCAGGTCTAAAAACTGATTAGCGAAGGTTCGCCGCTGAAAGCTCACGGGTTACCTACCGCCCCAAAGCTGCACAATGGAGATAAACATGCGAGAGTAAAACTTGCTGAGTTCGGTGTTGAGCTTGAGACCAGCGGGCCACGAGTCTAGCCACACAAGGGTATCCTCAACACGCAATAGAAGATTGGTCTTACTTGAAATGAGTAATTACGACGCAAAAGAGCATGTCGAGGACTTACTTGAATGAAAACAACCAGCGAGTCTGCGAACCGACGGTGATTCTCGCAGAGAAGAGTTCCGAATCCAAACCCGATGGTATAATCGTTCAGAAGTAGCCAGATATCGTTAAAGAAACTGCAACAAAATGAGAAATGGGTTTACGCGCCGGGTGGATGACGTACCTAGTATACCGTTGTGCGTATTGAGGAATGGGCGTCACGTCCCGCGCAGCAGCAAGCTCCTCGATGTTCGTGAGGAATGTTTCGGCCTGAGATCCACGGACTCTCAGCTGCTGGGCGAAGGCAAAGTGCGGAAGCAAACGGGGAAGAAATGGGAGGTAGACATAGCGAGATAGAGATACTACGGGCCGTATTAGCGTAGCGGCTATATTCAACAGAAATGCAGCTGTAGGTTTGTGCAGTCTGATCGGCAATCCGTTGACAATACTGTGGACTTGGTATGCCTGGTTGAAGTGCTGAACGATGTTGTAGTCCAGGCCCTCGGTATGTTCGTGTCGCGAGTCATCGAGGTCATAGAAGCGAAGAGATTGCGATGGATATCGATGGTAGTAGATTCGAGAATACGCGGTGAGATCGAGGTCATGGAGAACGCTGGGTTTGGACTCTGGAAGCCATGTGAAGCGGTTGAGACGTTCTTCTGCTTCATCAACTGTCAGACCATCGAGCAGGACGCCTGCAACGCAGACTTTGCCTGGATATAACCAGCCATAAGGGATCCCGCCGTCGTCCGTTTCTTCGAGTGGCCAGAAGACGGTGAGGGTGGAAAGCATGAGGAGCGCACACGTGATAGACAGCAGCTAACCGCTCACATTCGCCGTGACGCCGTCACCGCCACTTCCATCAACTTCAACCCTTTGCACTCTCATACCCCCACCACAATTCACACTAGGTAGACATACGTCTTTGCTATGGACGGGGTGAAGAGACCTGATATCAAGCGCAAGTTGGTCGTCGTTGGCGACGGAGGGTGCGGAAAGACGTGTCTCCTAATTGTGTATGCGGAGAACAGATTCCCAGAGGTGAGTGCTCTATTCTTTCCAATCCCCACCCAATCCAACTATGATTATTGAGACTTCCAGGCATATATACCAACAGTATTCGAGAATTATGTGACTCAAGTCAACTTTGAAGGCAAACTCGTAGAACTCGCCTTGTGGGATACCGCCGGACAGGAAGAATATGACCGACTACGTCCACTGAGCTACCCAGAAAGCCATGTCATCCTCATCGTCTTCTCCATCGACTTTCCAACAAGCTTAGCCAACGTTCAGGACAAGGTAGGTTCTCCGCCGCCACCCCCACACGTTCCTTCCCTCATCATTCCACCCAGTGGTATCCCGAGGTGGCACATTTTTGCGAAAACACGCCATTAATCCTGGTCGGCACGAAGACGGATTTGCGAAGAGACGAACAGACTCGCAGGATGCTCAGCGCTCAAGGACAGGCACCTATCACTCCTGACCAAGGAGCTGCAGTCGCGAAGGAGATCGGTGCCAAGTACATCGAATGTTCCGCAAAGACCGGTACCGGCGTCCAGGACGTCTTTGGGCTTGCTCTAAGAGAAAGCATGAAAGGTAGATGGGGGAAGATAGTCAACCAAAAGCGATGCGTGATTGTCTAGAGCGTTTAGATTTCGACGTTTATATCTATTTCCATGGGTCGATGGACTGTTTTCTCATTGCATATCTCACCTTGATTTCTTTTGCCCATGTAATCATAGTCTCATACTCTAGCTTTCGATAGCAAGTCTATTACAGCTTCAATACATATTATGATCCAGCAAATATCATGGAAGCGATCACATAATGCTTCACGCTTCAGAACCACTAGGACTCGCCGTCAGATAGTGGTCCGGAAGCCATTCTGGCTTCGTCCATTTTCGTTTAAGCAGTTGCCCTGCAATCATTCCTGCTACTGCTTCGCCGCTACGAGTCAATGAGCTTCTACAACCCACAACAATGCCTACAAAGGTACTGACCAAGCGTATGCACGAGGCATCCCGTGTCCGGTATAGCCCGCAGATATGTATTGCCCATCTTCCCCTGGGACGGGGCCAACCTGTTTGAGCTTCAGATGTAGAGCCAATTTAACGAGGAAGGAAGCAGCGTACGAATGGATTTCCGGATCTCGTGTAACCCATGATACCCGTCTAGCCAAAGAGATTCAGTCCCTGTTGAACGACCAAGTAAATGACACTGACCCACTCCCACTCTACTGTCGCCACAGATGGATAGATGCTGGGGAATATTCCAGGAAGGAACTTGCTCAATGCCTCTCCGACGCTCGGATTCACCTCTGCATCATTGGTTTGGTAGAACTCGAACTGTGGGCCAGTCACCTCACGGCCACCACCCAGAATGACAAGTGGGTTCTCGGTTTGCACGTTAACCGGACGAGGAAACCAGTACTCGAATCCGTCGTTTCCACTCCAAGAGGACTTACCCACTCGGTCTTGTCGCACTGCCGCCCGGGTACCAATGATCTGACCTCGAGTTGGCACAACCTGTATGCCTGTCGCTTTAGCTTGTAGTAGATGGTTCGCATATGCATTAGTCGCGTGCAAGACGTAAGAGCATCGTACGTCTCCTCTAGGTGTCGACACAATAAACTGTTTCTTGCCGTCGCTTGACTTGATGGTTGAAACGGCCGTAACTGGAGTGTGGGTATGGATCTTGACATCTACGTTACTTGAACGCCTTTGGGCCAACAGAAACAACCTCGTAACCAGTTTCAATGGCCAAAGATTGTGTCCCTCTGTTTCTACACCCGGGAAGGAAGCCCCTCGGGTCTGGAGACACAATAAGGACTGGAAGTGAGATCCAAGTTGCACATACCTTGGACATGTCCTCCTTGTCTACCCAAGTCACATCGTCGAGGCCGCCCAGTCCAGCGGCCTTGGCGGACTCGTAATCCCTGCGGGCACTCTCTTCTTCTTCTTTCGTGAAAAGCAAAGATACATGTCGCCCGTGCACCAACCCAACATTCGCACTCTCGTTCTGAAACAGGGGGTCGTCCTGGGTATCCCGAATCAGTTGCACTAAGCTCTTAGAAGTATAGTTCTCCAGCTTGAACGATTCGATAGCTTCCAGCGTCCCATATAACGTTGCCCTTCGATGAAAATCCAAAAATATGGATGGTGTGAGATGCCCTCCATTCCGTCCTATATCAAGATCATGTAAGAAAACAAACCGGCTGAAGTTGTTGTTTACCTGTGGCTCCGGAACCTTCGCAACGCGCTCAGTCAATGTGCTCGAAGGGATGATCGGCACAGTGCTTACAGAAATCTCTGGCTTCAAGAACGACGACGGTCCTCTTTGGAGAGGATACAAGATCGCCAAGCTCTCCAGAAAGGTGATATGCAGCTGAAACTCCTGTAATACCAGCCCCAATGATACACACATCCGCCTCTGCGGTCAGCTCGCCGTGGCTCCCTTCCGTTGCTAGAAGGTTCGCTCCAGGGCTATCTGTCCAAAAGGATTTGGTCGGATTGTTGACAGGAAGAGAAACAGGACTAGGAGATGGAAGCTGTGCACCAAGCCCGTCGATATCGTGGTCGGAGGTGTAAGCCTCCAAAACTGACTGTGATGCCCCGAACTGATGTAACGGAACGGAGACAGATGACTGAGCCATGTGTAATGTCAGAAGTAAGTAAGATAGTAAATTCCGTGTCATGAACGGCATCCAGACGCCAGATGTCCGGGCTTGGAGGTTAGAGAAACGTTCAAGGGTCTTTGACGAAATGGTGGTGCGGTAATAAGAAAACCTGTGATGCCGACGAGGCATATTATAGATCTCATCAAAACGCCTTCTGACCAACTTATTACAGCAGCTTACAAGTTATGACAGTTGTTAGGAAGCTTTCACGCGCACGGTGTTGAATGCCATCCATGGAATGGCATCGGCATATAGATTGGCATTGACAAAATATCATGTCACAGCAGCTGTACAACAGTTAAACGTTAAACGTTAAACTAGACTACATATGAAAGCAATGGGTGTGTTGGCTTGTGTTGGAAGCCGCAGGTAATATAATGTGGGGATATAAAAGGTCGAAGGTGGAGATGCAAAGACAAAATAAGGTGCGTATGGGTACAATAATTAACACAATGCAAGATAATACATATAATACACAAAAAATCCAGGTCCGAACCAAATCATCTCAAAGCTGGAGAACAGGTGGGCGACGAGCCAGCCCAGAAGTGATTCGATTTCCTGTTGACGAGGTACGTTCGTGTCGATTGTACGCACTGGCACGCGTTCTTGGACCCATGGGCCCACCCAACGGAGAACGAACCGCCGACATAGGTCGACTTTGGTAAAGGATCGTTTGGGTCGGCTCTGGGGAAAGAAGAGCAGACGTCGCGGTTGGAAGTGACGTTGGAAGCGGCGAAGCGATGGAGTTATTAAGAGATGGAACGGCGGAACGAGTGGATGGTGGAATCGAAGGCAACCGTCGCACGGGCGTGGACGCCTGGCCGATAATACCGGCTGTTTTTGCGGGTGCTGGAGACGGCGATGGCGACGGTTGCGCTTGTGGAAGTGGGCGTGGGGGAGACGATTGTCTGGACGAATACGCCGGAGGGGGCGTTGGCTGTGGCAGGGCACGCGCTATGGAATCGGGAACAGTGACAACTTGGGAAACTGAGACCTCTTCCACAGTTAGTTGTGGCTTCGTTTCCTCTAGCGGTTGCGCGAGACCCGGCGGTAACGCCAGTCGAGGCTCGGGAGACATGATGTCTGCAAGTGGCTTTGCAGCCTCAGGTTGTCGAAGGGCAAGGGTATCCAGTGGCGGTACCGACGACCCCCTCTTGAGCGGCAGAACGCTCATGTCAGGATGGCTCAATGAAGGGCTCATTATCGAGGCAGGTCTCACTGACGCTGATTCGGAAATAATCTTGAGACTGGGCGGCTGGGCAGGCGTACGAGGACGGGACTTTGCCTGGATGGATTTTCGGAACGCATCCTTGTTGGGGGAATCGAGGTAGAGATCGAGGAAATTTAAGGTCGTTGACGCCGAATATATTGGTGCTGATAGGAACTCGGATTTGTCAGTGGCGGCGGTCAGCACAGAACTTCCGTCTGTGGATCCCGACATAGGGGAGAAAAAATCAGCAGTTGCTGGGGTGAGCTCGGCGCCGGACTTGAGCAGGTGCGGTTGGATGTCCCTAATAAAATCCTCCCCCGACCGCTCGAACAGCGACGCCAGAGAAATGGGTCGGATGTTGCGTCGCTTGATGTCCATCAAGGTGTCGCGGTTACGCGCGTGCATGATTGAGGAGACCAGGTTGGCTTTCTCTGGCATACTACCGTCGACGGTGGACGCCGAGTCGAGGGACGACGACGCGCTGTGCAAGCCATACTTTTCCACTTCGTCCACCAGCCAGGCCATCTGATCGAGGGCGGAATCATCGTATTCTTCAGAGGTCTCCCATGAGCCGGGGTCGTTAAATATTCTTTCTGCCAGGGCACTTCCCGGGACATTCCCTAGAAATGCTGAGCCCAGCGGTGTAGGGGAGAGAAGGGGCGAGTCCAGGACATCCAATTCTGTGGGGACATTCGCTCTGTACATCGTGGATGAGGAGAGAGAACAGTGCCGGACTGTGTTAGTTGGACCGAGAAAGAAGGAAATAAGACGAAAAGGTTAGCCAAGCAGGGGTCCGGGCCTTATGAGGTTGTTTGCGTATGCCATCTGGGTCGCCATGTGATCAGTTTGCGCAAGAACGAAAAATAGGCCGCCCAGGTGATGGACATGAAACGAGTCCCCATCGCAGTCTACTCGACGCCAAGATTATACAGCATTTACATTTCCTGCACGGCTGCACAGAGTGATAAGTCCAGGCGCTTCCGAGGATGGAATCGATTGACTTGCAAAAGAAGATGCGAAGCCAACATTAGAATTCTGCCAGGCTGAGAATATGCGGATGTAGTGCGTGATTGGACAAACCCAAGTTGGTAGTGGCGCCTTGATAGAATGCTTGACAACGATCCAAGAATGGCCCACATAGCCACCACATTCTTACGTGTCGATGATTCATTTCAGAGCCTCTAAGTATGTGTGAGCGGCGGCGGGGCGGTATGGTAGTCCGGTAAACGAAAACCCTTGCTGCACGGAGTCCAAAACCTCTCCATGACAAGCATCTCATTTGCAACATCCTTCATTTGACGGAAGCGGTGTACAGCGGTGCTAAATTTAAAACGCACCATACCAGCGCTGCACTCGGCAATTCTGGTTATGACCTTGATTTGGATCTTATCTCCTCAGATGACAGAACCAAGCAAGTATAGCAGGTTAGCGTGATTAACTTCAATGGTAAAGATCGAATTCCGAGTCCACACCCTGGAGTAAGGAGTACTTTTGCGGGGAAACCGGCCAAATTGAAACTCAAAGAGAATAATCAGGATAACAATGCCTTTAAAACACGGTGCACTCACATTAACAACCAATCCCCATAATGCCTAGTACGTTCTCCAGGCAATAGAATGACTTGGTTTTGCCCAAGAAAGCCAGCCAACAGATGTGGGAGACCATCGTTATAGTATTGACACAGCGGTAACTGACGACAGATGATTATCGGCTAGCAAAGAGTTCTCTGGTCTTCTGATTACGCCGGACATCTTCAGCTTTCAATTTGGACTGCAACGCTTTGAATGTATCCGCGGCATATCGCTGTCCCTCCTGGCAACACAATGTTGAGTACAAAGAGTTCCGACAGTATCTGGTCAACCATACCTTGATCAATTGCCGTAGTTCCGGGCTGCTTGTCTCACCTGTGCCAATGAAACGCATTGCCTGGATGGTAGGAACTTCGATCGATGCGAAGGAGAACACCAACAAAAGTTTCAGGGGTACAGCTGATTCTTCGCTTGTAGTTGCATCCAGGAAGTGATTCGGAGGGACCTGATAAAGAACAGTTTTCAAGGCGCATGATCATGACGGGAAATTGAGAGAACTTACAAGGTTGAGAGTTATACAAATAGGCCATCTATCTCTCCCATCAAGGACTTCTCCTTCATCCCAATAGTCCGGGAGTTCGAAGTCTGCTGCGCTATGTGCTCCCCTTGTATCAAAACCACTCGTCACATCCTGATGAACATCCATCCCATCTCCTCCCTTACCAACGTTGTCCACTCCACCTTTTCGTGCTTTAAATTGGACGAAACGCGTCCTGGGCACCTTTGTATCCCACAAAGCAGCTCGTGCAGCCATAAAAAGCGCATCGTAAATGTTCCCTGCATCGGCCAAGACGACAAGATCAACATTAAGAAGCCACGACTTCCTCCCTGGAATAATACGAAGATTTCCAGGGTGTAGAGAGGGATGTGCGAGGGTCTGATTTATGACTGTCGTGAGATCGTATTGCAGATCCTCCACAGCATTAGGTGAGAGGTGAGGATATGCAGCAGGCGAACTACCCGCGATGTCAGTGTTCCAGACGTGAAAAGGTAAACATACTCGCTCACCATGTCACAGTGCATACTACACGACCCTTATCAACCGCTCCTTCTTCGAGAGTCTCAACCTCGAGTTTTGTAGCAGCAACCACTTCAGTCCCACCAGAACCATTGTGTGGGTTTCGACCAATATTGAGTTTAGCGCTTCCATTTGCAAGTGGTGCAACGCCAGTTTCGAGGGCTACTGCTCGATAATCTCCAAGGTTTCGACCATCTAGTCGCTGAGGGTCTTTTGAGGTAAGGCCAGCTTGGATGTAAGAGCTCTCAGCCTTGGAAATATGAGAGGAAGCCATGGCAGAAAGAAATACCGAAATTTGTGTTCGAACGTCACGTTCGCTTGATGGGGATAACCGTGATGGACGCAATTAGGCCCTTCCCACTTGCCCCTCGACCACATCCTTCCTGCCTCAACAATGCTTTATCCTGGTAGTTATTCTCCATTTTGCCTCATATATTTCACAAAATAATCGAAGTATAGCTCGTAGCCATGCTCAAAAGACATTCAAAGAGCTGCTGAACCTCCTGCCTGCCAACGAACGAGACAAGGTAGAACACCAGCAATTTTTCATGCAAATTTCTGAAAATATTTCAGCCCCATGTCATTCTCATGGCCGGAGGTGTCGTAGAATATCGAAACGACACAGATCGCGAGATTGTCTTCCGCCAGGAATCCAACTTCTACTATTTGTCGGGGTGTCATGTACCGGCTTCATTCCTCCTGGCTTCATCGCAGCATGGAACATCGCTCGAGCAGAACCCAGCTCTGGATCTTTTCATTCCAAAGGCAGAGCTGGCGGATATCATGTGGTCGGTGCCACCGCCGTCCCTCGATGTTGCTAAAGCGACACATGATGCAACCCACATCGACCATCCCTCGGCCTTGCACAGCGCAGTTGAAACCCTTATCAAGGCACTCCCTGGAGCGTTGTTTCACACTCTCCCAAAGGAACACCCTCATTTTCCCGCTCTGCCCTCTGACCTCATCTTGCAAGTTCAAGGTGGGGGCGGTGCCATCACGGATGCTTACCTCTTGCCGGCTCTCCATCGTGCTCGTCTAACTAAAGACGCATACGAGATCTCGGAGATTCGGCAGGCTAACGCTATCAGCTCTCGCGCTCACGAAGTCGTAATGAGAGTCCTCGGTGAGGCAGTACAAGGCAAGATCAAGCGGGATGCCGCTGCCGGTGTCGACCGTCCTCCTCTTCCTAGGGAATGGTTAATCCAGACGGAAGGAGAAGCCGAAGCTATCTTCGCTGCCTCTACCAGACGGGAAGGGTAAGGGTTAGGCAAATCTCGCAAGCCTGTACGCTGATAAATGACTGGTAGGTCCATCCATCAAGCCTATCCGCCAATTGTCGCTGCCTCCGTTCGGGCCTCGACACTGCATTATTGCTGCAATGACAAGGCTTTCGCATGGGGTCCCATCAAGCCGCACGACCACCTCAATCGCGGGCAGTTGGACAGTGAGAGTATCCAGCCCCAGGTCTTGCTGATCGACGCAGGCTGTGAATGGAACTGCTATGCATCGGACATCACGCGGACCATGCCTGTCGGAAACGGTGGTAAGTTTACCCCCGAAGCAAGAGAAATGTATGAATTGGTACTTCAAATGCAGAAGGTAGCTTTCCATCTCAACCTCCATTCTTGAATGACCACTGACCCGGACTCTAGGAGTCGTTTGACGCGATCAAGCCTGGCTTGCATTGGGACGCCGTGCAGCTCATCTGCCATCGTGTTCTGGTGAAAGGTTTCCAGCGGTTGGGCATATTCAAATCGCCCACCGATGACGGATCTGGTTCCTGGAACTCGGAAGAAGCAATCCTTGCATCGGGTATCAGCTCAGCCTTTTTTCCTCATGGTGTGGGTCATTCTTTGGGAATGGACGTCCACGACGTTCCTAGCGCAAGCAAGCCAGAGAAAAACTCGACTATACCTTCTCTGACTCTTGGCAACGAAAGTTTGTATACATACCTCCGTCTCAGGTTGCCCTTGGAAGTTGGAATGGTTGTGGTACGTTCGTCTTTGTTGTCTGCAGTCCGTTTTCAGCCTCACTGTTCAATATCAGACTGTGGAACCCGGTATCTACTTCTCACCGCATCTTCTTGCTGCCGTCAGAGACTCGAGTCACATCAATCACGACGTGCTGAATAGATACGAGGAGGTTGGGGGTATCAGGATTGAAGACGTGATCCATATAACGGAAGACGGTTTCGAGAACTTGACAACTGTCAAAAGCAGTGTGGACTGGGTGGAGGCCGTATGTTCTGGAAATGCTTAAAATGTAACAAGAGCTATTACACCTGTATGAAACGTGTAACACCACCGTGAATCTGACCCATTGTGTTCGTCTTTTACTACCATGGTCACTGACTCGCATTGTAAGTGGCCAAGTACTATTGCGACGGCGGGTCCTTTCTTTTCCGGGTCTGCGGAACAAGACCACGGTTTTGATTAACAAATTGCTCTCTAGCCTCGAGCTCAACTCTCTTCAACTGCCACCAGGATAATTTGGGTTACCCCTTCATTGTTGAAATCCTTCGTCTCCCTTGAATCAAGGAGAGCCCACAGAACCAGGTATATCCCGATTCTCTGTAGTGGCCATTTTGGTTTCACCGCAAGTCTTTGCAGACATTACAGCTACCACATATCTGATATCATCCAACATCATGTACTGCGTCCACCACAAATTCCCGCCCATTCTGGAAATCAGGTTCAGTTCTCAGGCGTCAGGACCGACTGCGATGCGTCGCACGCAGCGCACGCGCTAAATCAGAATTCGTTGGCTTTTGGGTTGATTCATCAACACGTCCTGTTGGCTCATCTTCCCATCTTATTCACCCATGTCCGGCTCCATCTTTGCATTCCTATTCTTTGCCAGCACGATCTCCACGCGTTCATGGTCATGTCCCGAGACCGCATCCCAATCTACACCGTTTCCCAACCCCAAACCACCAAAGGCATCAGCAGGCCAAACGCAGAGCAGCTCAGCATCAGCCTTGCCCCACTAGTCACCCAAAGGTCGTTATTATTCCGCGTCCAAACGGAATTAGGGGACAAAGAGTCTTACGCTGCTGTATGCAACCCAACTACCTCAGTTAACCTCACAACTCATTCAATTATATTATACAGTTATCTGCCGTATCGACGGCGTCAGAGGAGTCCTTTTGGACGCTCAGTGCCAAATCTGCGTCGGTTTCGGGTCATGGACACGAAGCAGGGACACCTTCTCTAGCCACGGGAGTATCCTTTGCCAGCGTTTACAGCCAAGAATCCTTTCAAGAGCGATTGATCCCAATAATAGCCTCTTCAGCGCCCATTCCACGGCGCACCAACCCTGGAATCCATGCTGACCCACGAAGATATGCCATTGCCTTCAGCCCGACTATGGAATGGGAGAAGATTGGTTCCATGTTGTCCCCAAGCGAAATGGGACTCGACTTTGCGACCCAGCCACATTCGTTCAGTCTTACGGAAAACAACATGTCCGCCGAACCCGTGTCTTCAGATCCACCTCGTAGGGTGATAATATTCACAAGACCAGAGACGAACAAGGAAGACGTTACTGCGGATAGCGCATCAACAGACAGTCCCCGGAAAAGGATTAGGAAGGACTCGACATCGAACGTTATATCGCTCTCGAGGCAGTTGAGCAAGAGAGCCAGCGTAAAGACCACTAAAGTCGTCAGCACCATGCTTTCCCGACTTTCTCTAGACCCCAGTCAATCGAAAGCTACGACGAGGAGCCCACAACAGCGCGACAAGAAACGTCCGCCTTCCCTCAGACACCTCCCTCCCATCCAATTCTCCCCCTCACCCATCGTTCTTCCTTCGTTTGCAGACTCGGCGGAGCCTACCACCTCGACATCTGCACCGCCGTCGGCTCAACCACTTGTCCCACCACCCGAACTCACATCCGCAAATGCATTGGTAGACTGGCCCACAGATAACTTTGATGCCCCGAGAAGCAAACACGACGCAATGCAAAGAATCAAGACGCTCAGAGAGGAAGCCCAGTCTAAATCACCTGGGATTTCTCCACATTCTCCAAGGAAATCCGCCAGAACGAAAACTCACCGACGTTATGCGAGTTCGCCGTCACTTTCCCAGTTTAACCAACGAGACATGGATATACCTCCGCCGCTTCCCAGTGGAAGCAAGTACCTTTCGCAATTCACAATACCACCAGTGCCCAAATGGAAAATACCCCACAACTAATTCTTCGGCGTTCGCTCGACAGCCCACACCCGTCCCTCTCGGGTTATACCAGCTTATTTAATCCAAACTTGCTTCTGTTCCACTCCATCGATTATCAGATCGTTCCTTCCGCAACTTATACCCTCTACATTATCTATACCCGTCCTTAAATGGCCGACACACCTTACGAACCCTACGACGTCAACTTCTGCTATACAGCACCGCCAACACTCGAGAGCGACAGAGTAAAGCTTGTTCCATTCATTGTGAGGCTGTTCACATTCGAAATGTCAGTTAATCAATCTAGCCAAGCATACACGCAAAACAGTTATTCGACCAATGTCAACAATTCCCTGAAATCTTTACGTGGCTTCCATTCGGACCATTCACCACATTAGCAGGACTAGAGATAGGTTTCATCGAGGATACTATCCGTAAAGATGACAAGCGCCTACTTTTCGCCATTTTCGACAAAACCAAAGCCTCAGCGGAGTATTCGGGCGGAGCTTTTGCAGGTGCAATTGCGTATATAAACTCGTCTCCCGCAGCATTCGCCACAGAGATTGGATGCGTCATGATTCTACCCCCATTCCAGCGAACGCACGTCGCTTCAAATGCTGTCGGGATACTCCTCAAGTACGCCCTGGATCTGCCTTCAGAAGGTGGACTGGGACTGCGGCGAGTCTTCTGGCAGGCGAACAAATTTAATAAACCCAGTGTCTGGCTCGCCGACAGGATGGGATTTCACCACGAAGCAATCCTTCGTTGGGATCGTGCACTGTCAAAAGGCAAGGACGAAGCATGGAACGGGAAGGTTGTGCGTGAAGGGGACCCTCTACCTCACAGTGTAGGTCGAGATACAACCATATTAAGCCTTTGCTGGGATGACTGGGAAGCTGGACGAAAAGGACATGTGGAGACCGTTATGAATCGAGTAAATAGTCTAATCTGGACCGTACTGATAATATTGTAGTCGGCGCTTGGTAAATCTTTGCAGCTTACGTTGTAAATACTGAAACAATGCCTTCTGAGACCCAGATACAAGGTCGGTATTGGGTCGGTACATTGACTCCAATGGCAACAACTCCTCATCCAAGCAAGGACAAATAGATGACCATATCAACACCCATATACGCGTCGCGCTGCAGGTCAATTAAAGCTGTTGAACCCGATTCCCATCGATAGCTGTCCCCAACGGTTGCCACAAATCTTAATAAATGTCCGAAAACAACGAAAACGAAGCTCCCCGCCGACCAGCCGTAGTGCCCAGGCCAACTCCTACAGGCCCTCGGTTCGGTCGGGTTGGGGATTGGAACAACAACTCATCGTCGAGGTAATAATCATCAGCTGTTTGCCTACATTTCTTCAGCGTTAAACATGTACCTAGCGGTGGAGGTGGAGGCTCTTCAGGACGTTTTGCTACTCTTGGAAGTCTTGGAGGCGGTAGTGGTGGCAGCAGTTCTCGTCGTCATGAGTCTGATTCCGACGATGAAGACGACAAGAAAGCAGAGAGCTGGTTTGCTGGTGGAGAGCGAAGGTAGCATGTAACCTTTGCACTGCTAATTTACATCACTCACACACATCCTGATTGTAGCGGTCTTTCTATTCAAGGCCCTGCAACAGGTGGAGGACGTAGAGAGGAAGATCCTCTTTTGAGGTCGATCATCCGGCAGGCTCAACAGTAAGAACTATTGTTAAATTCGTGGTATACGGTGCTCAGCTGTACTTAGGAACAGCGAGGCACGCAATAACGCCCAACCGACGTCCTCGGCCTTTTCTGGGGGAGGTTACAAGCTGGGTGACGAAGAGAACGATAGTACATTTGTCCCTGACCCCACTGCACCTCAAGGTACCGAGTATTTCAGCTGTAGTTGAGTGGCATTTGGCATTTACACCTTCATCCATAACAGGAGACGTTGTTCGGAGGTCGGTAACCATATATCGAAACGGTATCCATATCGAAGGAGGTTCTTTCATACCGTCTGGTTCTCCAGAGGCGCAAATGATTGCCAACGGGTATGATGAGGTTCATTGCTCATCTCCTGTTCAATCCTAATCACATTCAACTAGAACTGCTCCAAAGTCTCTCTTCGGCGTCGAACAGAACCAGCAAATAGACGTTGAGATCCGACCTAAGATGAACGAGGATTATGTCCCTCCCGCTGGCCCTCTAGCTTTCTCTGGAGCAGGCCATCGCCTTGGTGCCCCTGTCCCAGAGGCCACATCATCTTCCAGCGAGGCGATGCCCGGTCAATTCCCTTCCTCTGCTCCAGCACCCGCAACAGAGCCACAGACCATCACGACTCGATTCGAGGTCGACCAAACCCTCCCCACCACAAGCGTTCAAATCCGTCTGGCAGACGGAACTAGGTGCGCACTCATCCAATTGTAGCTCATGAATCCCTTTCCGACTATCTGCGCTAGGATTGTGAGCCGAATGAACCTCACCCACACCGTTGGCGACATTCGCAACTTCATCAATGCGTAAGCGCCCACACTGTGGACATACAAAGCTGTTCCTGACGTCTTTCAGGTCTCGACCTGAGAACCGCATTCGCCCATATACCATTGGAACCACGTTCCCCAACCGTACCCTGAATGACGATGCTGCAACAATTGAAGCCGAGAATCTGAAGAACAGCGTTGTTGTGCAACGGTGGGCTTGAAAGATGGCAATAATGGGGGGGTTCCACGTATATGCGAGAGTCCGGTTTCTTGGAGCCACGTAGCAGCTATTACGTTTAATTCCATACCGTCAAACGAAATGTCGTCGGTTACATTGTATACTAGTCCGAACATCAATGTCAAGACCAAGCCTCTGGACGCTTTCCGATGTCTGTGAGTACAAACTTGGGGACCAATTCAGCCAAGCCATCCCTTCTCATATGTCCCTGCAACACAAAGCTTTTAATCGAAGGTATCAAGGCAGCGACAGCTGTCATAGTCTCCCAATTGTACGCTCGTCCTTTACCATATTCCCATTCCATAATTGTTAAGTCTCGCAGTGACCATTCCCGAAATATGCCTGATTTTGCATAATTCGAGAGCCCGGCAAGGAACTCGTGCTGCGAAACGAACCTGAGTATCCCTTGCTCCACTTCAAACCTGGTTTTGAAACACTCACTGGTTTATGCAATCTCTTTGAATCATAAACGGGGTGGGCGTTCTGCTCATCGTTGATACTATACACATCCTTCCCGACCATGGCATTGATATCGAATTTGAGCTCGACGAGCTTGGGACACTTCCTCGCTATGAGCTTCACCATCTCTGGACTGAGGAGTGGTGTTGTAAGGTGCAAAACCTCCAGTTTGGGCGTAACAGCTGATGCGGGGGAAGCAAAAGCATCCAGGAGCTGTTTGAGGTCGGAAAACAAGGTAGGGCTGTTGACACTCAAGCGGGTGATATTATCGCCAATGGACGCAAAGTACTCGAGATAATCCAAGCGTCTGCTCGGGCGTTGGTCGAATGAAAGTGTCAAGGAACTGAGCCTCGATAAGATTGGTTGCCCCACGCAGTCCCCTTTCTTCGTGCTCGGAGTTGATTTATAGAGCCGGGCAGCTTTGGTAGTGCTGTGGATTGTATAACTGAGGTTCTCTATGGTCGGGTTCCTCCAAAGAAAATAATGCATGTCTGACTCCATAGGGTTGGGAAGGATAGGAATGTTGTGGATATTGAGGGTCTTCAAGCTAGGTACGACATCCAGCGGGTCCCAAACATCTGCGCACTCTGTGTTGAGTGTCAGTTCCCCCAAGGTATCGTCCTCGCTGAGGCCTTTTAACAAGGTTGCCAGGGCATCCGAGACCTTGGGACGCTCCTGGCCCCCAAAGGGTGAGGAAGCCTGGATCTTGAAACCGAGGTATCGGAGGGAGGTCGGTAAACCATCGTGAGTATCTGGGAAGAAACCCTCTAGCCAGTGGTTCGGGGCATCAACATTCAGAACCCGAACGGTATCACGAATGCTGGGCCATAGGACCTCCTGCAGGAATGGAAGGATGTACGACGAAAGGTACACCTGACTGGCGTACTTTCCGATGTAGATGTTGACCTCTTTGACTTGCGTCAGGTTGAAGACCCCCTCTCTAAATAGCTCGCGACGCTCCTCGATGGAAGGGTATTTATCGGATGGATCGCTCGCTGGACATGTAGAGTCGCCTTTGTAGACCTTTCCAAGGTACTTGTGGAATACATTTGCAGGTTTGGTAACGCTCCGGCCGTTCCTACGCGTGCTCTTGTCGGAGTACAACGCTTCGCACATGGACGCTGGCCAAATTGTCAGTTTGCGAACGCGTTTGGAGATAGTTGGATTCCTGCGTCGGAGCGGCTGTTAACAGCTGGTCGTAGGGACACCGGAGAGAGCACCTACCGCAGGGTGTCTAGAACATCCAAAAGAGCTCCCGTATCCGGTGATACCAAGCTGAGTTTCTCATACAGCGCATCCATGGCAAGCTCGTAAAAGAGCCTGTTCACACCAAGCAGTTTGACACGCTCTTGGGGGCTCAGCAGTTCGGAAATATAAAGCCATAGTTCCACAGGAAGCTCTTGTACCGCTGCTTGAACTTGTCGAGATGGTGGCTCTTTGCTCTTTCTTCCCGATGAAAGCATAGCTTGTAGAGGGAGAGAAGGGAAGGGAAGCAAGACAGGCGAGAGAACGGCACGGCTGAGCCTTGAATAGCCAGGCCAACAAGTGCTGTGCAGCTGCCTCCGAGTCTGGATGGCACCCTTTACGGAAGACCGGTCGCTGTTGCAGCGCACCGAACGGGCCGACGTGCTACGTGACGGCATGTTAAAGAGATCAGATGGACGGCGCTTCCGGATCACTTTGACCTTTCAACAACGCTCGACAATTGAGGTCGTTTGCGCTGCCAACTACTCCGCCGTTCGAAAACTTGGTAAGCGACGACCACAACGGACTGCAACGAGTAAAAATACCAAGAACATTGCAAGGCTAGTTCGAGAAAGTTTTCCGTGTGACACTGCTGTTTGATGTCCATCGCGCTAAGAGGAACCTTTGCACTTATGCTTGTGATACTCTTAATCTGCAATGATGGCCTTCATGTATGTGGGTGGACATGGAGTTTTTCAATATTTCCTAGGCAGCTAGGCTGTGTGTTTAGGCCGGGAGTCGGGACGGCATCGAATCAACTGTATGATTTTACAACTTGTTCCCAGACTCAAGCACACCGCGCCGCTGAGAGCTTTCCATTCATGGAAAGTCCGGACGTACGAAGGTCCGGAGGTCCGGCCGTACGAAAGTACGAACGTCCGAAAGGCTGAGAGGCCGAGAGACCGAGGGTCCGGTTGTGAGAATTCGACACGGTCTGAGAGTCCTGACCTGTCCTGACACGGGACTCGAAAGTGGAAGGAGCACCAGGACTGCGATGTGCCGAGACAATATGCAAACAGCACAATTGGCATGTAGTTAGCAAACCTATGTATGAAATTTAAAATGTTGGGGAGATGTTATATGGCATGAAGTCTACAGTAGCATTGTGGTGGCCACTTTTAACTAAAACTTTAACTCCGACTGCAGATCTCATCGTGGGGAATATCCCCCGAATTTTTTAAAATTGATTATGTATGCATGAGTTCAGAGTATTGTCTCAGTACATTATCTGTCCCAAATGATGCTCGGCGCCCCCCACTTTCTCCCAGTGTGGTGTGAGGGCGTGTGCATGGGCCCTACTTACGTCTTTCGCTCCCTCTCGTGTATCCCATCGCCGCCCAACAGTCAACTCAAGTTCTCAACGCACCTGTGACGTAGGTTACCATGACGTGTAAGTGCCCCTCGCTCTTTGTTTTAAAAGGGCGATAACAAACGGGGATTCACAGACTCTTCTATCTATTGTAAAAGCACGCCGTACAAGCGTTTTTTGGGCATCCGGACCTTCAGTCGTTCGGCATTTCGTACTTTCGGTCGTTCGGCCTCTCGGACTCCCGGACCTTCGATCGCCGGACCTCCGGACTTTCCATGAATGTGACTTTTTGGCGCCGCTGGTCGTTTTCCATATACCCACTCCATGACCTGATCGTCAAGTCGTGCAGTGCCCATATAAATGCGCCTGATTCGGCATCGGGACGGAGGCTGTATTGGCACTAGCCCGCTCGCGGTTGCATGGCCGATTCATTCGTTGCGGAATAGCCTCGTTTCTGATGCAGTATTATATAGCACACCTCCATGTCTTCGCAGCAAGAATGAGAATGATCGTGTACATCACCGGACTGCGCAGAGGGATGAGGCCGGCGAGTTCTCGCAGCTGTTGTAACCGCTCCAAATCGGTTGAAGCAAGTGGAATAGCCGGTCGCTCATGCCCGCTGCGCAGCCTGCGGATATAATTTACGCGGGTCTGCCGGAAGTTAGCACGTCATGAAGGACATATAAAGGACAGTTCATAACCTCTGGTCATTTAGGGCGCTATACCTCTGCATGAAACAGGAAGCTCTCTTGCTCTCAACCAATAATGTAGTTCTTGCCGCTGGAAGAAACCCTTCAAAAGGCGCGCGCGCTTGTTGGCCATGCCCATCCGGACACCCCGCTTTCACGCACTTCCACAGCTTTTACGGTTATCTACACCCAGTATGTTCATAGCCCACTATGCTTGCGCAAACACGCAGTTCTGGGAGTCATTACGCTTTGATGGTAGATTCACTTCCTGGTGGTCTCCACGGTGAATATTAAATCCAATGTCGCCGGTGCTAGTATGTATATTGAAACCTAGTTCACTACACAGCGCGCAGTCGATGTAATGCCGTTGGCAGAGGAGTATCCGGCCGTTTAAAACCTGCTCGTTTGCGCAACTTCCTCTTGGCAAGAACAGTCATGGACAATGAACCCCCCCTCGAACTCATGGTATGGGCGACACGATTGATCTACGTAGGCCGTCTGGTAGCATGGTTTAGTCTTCATTTCTGACATGCTTTCTAGTCGTCTGACCGTGAGCGACCTCAGTAATGTGAAACGATTCAGGCATAGCTCACCACTCTTTCCCGACGCACGTAGTGGCCTGCTTGATGCTTTGGGTACGCACACTTTTCGCCGTTGCATTGTCAATAGACTAAACATGGCCATGATACACAGGTAGCAGATTATTTGGAGACCCTCCCACTTGAGGTAAGTGAGCCTGATTAAGCTTTGCGCCCGTGCTCACTATGTACTGTCGGACAGGTTTCACTGATGTGGCCTCCCAAGATGACGCCAGTCAACACACTGTTCTTTGTACTAAGATATTTACCTCCAATTCAGTTCATTCTGTCAATTGCCCGTGCGTTGCCCAATCTAACTCTAACTTTGTGCATACATCGATTAACCCACTTTCAGTCAGCGTAGCTGCACACTATTCTCCCTTGTCCGTACGTTGAACACGTTGACAAAGGCCGTGATTTTCGCTCATGTGCCTTGTATACTTAATAGCTATGCCCGGCTCGCTCAACCTTAGTCATAGGTAAGACCTACAATGTAGATTGAGATGACAAATGATGACCCTCTCAGTCCTAATAACGTTGGGCGTGCTCACATCAGAAGGTCTGCATTGATTTAGAGCCTTTCACACTTGTACTGATGTGTGCCTTGGCTTTTTACAGGTCTTCTGTTTCTCCGAGTGTATGCGATTGCCGGGTCCACCAAGTTTTTGAAGATATTCCTAATTGTATTAGGCCTTGTAAGTGATTCAACCAGGATGCTCGTGTACAATATTCACCCGTGACAAAAGTCCACAGGGGTACCCATTCTGTTCTTCGTCGTCAAGTATCAGACAGGAGTCGAAAGTGAGATTTCGTCTTGTTTCAATAAAGGCTTTTCTCAAGTACTTGGCAGTCCTGGATCCACCAAACGAATATATCCGATGTTTTCAAAAGACGTCTAATGCAAAAATACTGGCTGCTGTATGGGGCATCGTGCTGGGGAACGAAGTCCGTAAGTTTTCGGGGTTAATTGCTTTTGCTTAGTCTCTTGACAAACTGTTTTGCTTGCAGTGATGATGATTATGACTTGCCTCGCAGGGTACCTGAGATACAGAAATTCAACAAGCCCGTTGCTTGAGATCTTTTATAAGAACGGGACAGCTTACTTTGTTGCGATTGCTTGTAAGTGTCTAGACTTCCTTTGGAGACGGATTGCTAACTTGTAACACTGTCAGTCGTTTCGGGAGCAAATATCATGGCATCATTTCTTGCACAGGTACATACGTTCTCAGGTCTGCGACGATTCTTGCTGACTGACGAGCCTTTAATTCTCAGCAACACCTCTACCTGACATCTACGTATGTTCCGACTCTCGGTACCTCTCCTTTTAGACTCCATCTGAAACGGTCAAATTGTTGACAGGCTCCAGCATACACTTCATGCTATTTTTGCTACCAGGATGATCCTACACATCCGGAAAACAACCCATGTCAATGTCACTTACGCAGAGCCTGAATACCCATTAGAAACGCTTAAATGGAGGCAGGGATCTCAATCGGCTAGAGACCCTATGACAACCGACCATTCAAGCTTGACACAAGTGTAACCAGACGATGGACATGAGATCATCAGTATGGACATTTATGAGGACTCGCAGACTAGAATCAGAATCAATGTATATTAAATCAATTTATACCCCTCGTACCACTAAAGTGTTTTTATTGCTTTCATAGCCCGGATATTCGGGGTCTGGAGACTCAGGGTTTGAATATTGAACGTAATATTTCAACCTGGAGCCCGAGTTCCAAGAGGTGGTAGATCCTTCGATCGCAGAACATGTTCCCACGGAGGGTCCCAATTAAATGCACTCCACTCGGTCTAAGACCACTGAAAGCACTTCTCAGCATGAATATCTCAGACTTGGAACGTCTCGGTGTACCTTTGTCGCGATGTATCAATGTATTTTTGTATTCATGTCCTCGGGAGGGCACTTTGAGCTACTGCATGAGGTATACCAAACACCGGCAAGAGGCGGCTTGGAACGAACCTAAGGGTCTGTGACCTCGGGCGAGGGTGCCTACTGCAACTTGGAGTGATCGAGGGGCCGAATCGGCGGAAGATGCCGAAAGCGCCGAGCTGGCGACATTTCGACGCTTTTTCGACGCTCTCTGCTGTCCTTCCGACTTTACCTCTTGAAATCAGTAACAAGTCATATATATTATACAGGAATGGTAAGTCAGGAATACCAACAGTTCTCCCTGTTGCCTTCCGCCTCTTTCTAGGGCAATCATGTAGTTTAGACACCGGCCTTATCCCGAGTCTATGGCGAGAAATCGTGTGGAGTGATGTACCTGCTGCTATTGATGCACGGAAGCAGCTTGAGGTATTCATCTCAACTGGCGCTGACTACGAACTGAGTTCGCCTCATTTTTGATGCTTCTTTGACCATTCTCTCTGATCATTCCAAGGCTTCAATCACCTTTACCCTCCACACAAATTCTGCCCTGAGCCTGGCTGCAAAGGAACGAAGAAGGGGCATTCGTTCTCAAGGCACGGGCAATAAAAGGTCTTTACACACACTCTCCCAGATGGGATTGTGCCTGTTTACATGGTCCATCAACGATGTAACGGTGCATGTGTTCTTTAGTTTATGTCATACATTGAGACATCGAGACGCCGAGACAAAAATACATCGAGACTTTCCAGGAATGGAAAGCTCTCGAATATTCAATTGATCTACCCTCTGATTGGGAACATGAAGATGCAAACATAGCAAGTTCCCAAAGATCACAGCGCTCCTCAAGCCCAGCTATGGAGATGGCTTCCAGCGACTCCGATGGAATTCTCTTTGACAATCTGCCCGAACTTCCAATATATGCTCGGGGAATCTCCGAGCTCGCCGAGCTCTCGCGGTTGCGAGTACATACCGATTAGGCAGGTAGTCGCCGCCCATCGGGAGAGGCTGGGCGCTGAGACTACGCACAGCCCACTTGTGATACATCATTCGGAAGCGTAAAGCTTACTTCCACCGAAAACCGGGGTCCAGCTTCGAAAGATGGACACATTTTAAGGTTCAAAGGTGTACATACAGTCGGACCTGTGATAAGCCATACCTCCGTGGACGGGAAAAGTATGGGTTATTGGCGACTATGGGTTATCACAGGTCGGTTTGGCAGTGAAATCTGGGTTTGGTAAGTAGCTCCCGAAGGTATGGGTTATTGTAGGTTATGGCTTATCTCAGTTATGGGTTATGACAGGTTTGACTGTAGTATGCAAACACGCTAGAGAAATGTGTAATCGTTAAGATTAAGGCACAGACGCCAAGGGCATCGACTCGTCACAAAGCCGGACCTGCCAGTGGGGAGGTTGCCGCGGTCGTGGTCGTTCAGGGCCCAATACATCTACCTCCGTCAAGCAGCAAAAAGCAGCCTCTAGACCTATCTGATATAAGTTCCCTAAGCGCCTAAGTAGTACATGATACTCTCCTTCCGGTCAAAATTGTTTCAGTTTCTTGCGAATGGTGATTGGTGTGCTCATCACTGATCCCAATCTTCTAGCACTTCTCGATATCAACACGTTTGAAGTTGTTCCTATTTGAGCGCGTAATGTACCCCAAGCCAGACAGTCTCCATCAGAACCCAAAGTAGTATTCGAAGCAGGCTGTAGCATCCCGGATAACCGCAGACCACTGTCGTTACTAGGACCGTAGCCCTTCTGAGATTTGCAGAACAACCTGATATTTAGCTTCAAGCCGCAACGTAGAAAGAAGGAACGAACACATCCTTCACGACATTCGTTGTACGGTAGCTGCGCGATGGACCAAGCGACTCTGGAGGCCCTCTCCACGTGGACGCGAATTTTCTATGTATGTATATATGTTATCTGCTCTACGAAGCGAATTGACGGTTGTTGGTTGGTGTAGAGTTCAGATGGTACGTAGTCACTTCATGGCTAACGAGCCTAGTGCTAATCATCGTGCTTTTCACAGCCGCGTGTCTTGTGCTTTGGGTAAGCTTCAACCGGGTGGGCATCAGGATAACTTTGAACTTAACTTCGGTGAAGACTGTCGATTATCTCGAAACCGTGCCTCTTGAAGTATGACACTCACTCGCCTGGTCTGATGCGGCTTCTGAAGCCTTTCGGTATGCAGATCCAACTGATGTGGCCTCCGAAAACGACTCTTGTCAACGCGTTGTACTTCGCTTTGAGGTACCTTCCCGGTATTCAGTTCCTCGTATCAATACTCCGTAAGCAATTCTCTGGGCTGGGACCACTTGAAAAAGTGACAAAAGATTCATGTGCAGTTAGCGCTTCTTCCTACGGATCCCCGATTCCCGTGAGTCTCGCTATCTCTAACAAGTAACGAACCGACATTTTGTTAATTTTGTCATGAACAGTTATGTTTTCCTCGCTCTGTGGCTATTGCAGGTATGATTGCTACTTTAGAGACTAGGTCCTGACGTAGTAATTCTATTTTACAGCTCTGACGGTGCTTGGTGTCTGTGCCTCGCAAGGTACGTACCCGCCCTCTCAAATGCCCATGAGCGTGGGTCAGTGACAAGGAGTTGCACTTGCAGCCCTCCTATTCATTCGGGTATATGCTCTCGCGGGGTGCACGCCAGTCTTGAATGTGTCGATGGCGAGTATTGGAGCCATCACTTGGTCAGCCCTCGTCGCATTACTTGCCAAGTACCACGTCGGCCTTCAAAGTACGTCCCCTTCAATCCAGACATCAATAGAGCTCATTGCGTTATACTCCACCAGTAATCGAACCGCCAATACCAGCTTTGGCATGTTTCCAATCGTCTGGGCAAGGCTACCTGGTGTCTATCATGTGGGGCATTGTTCTCGCAAATGAGCTCGGTGCGTCAATCTGCAAAACTCCCTCTAAAGATCACTGGAATTACACTGGATTAGTGATGATGACTTTGACGCTCGCGTCGGGATGGAGACAGCATCGGCACTCACGTAGCCCGCTCACAGGGATTCTCTATCGAAACGGAAGTGCATACTTTGCCGGGATTGTAGGTGAGCGTCGTCAGACTTGGCTTTCAAGCGGCAGTCCTTAACATGTTTTTATTCCTAAACGGCTTCAGCTTCGTCAGTGGTAAACATCACGGTAGGACTCGTAGCACCGGTGAGCTCTCCTGTGTCTTATCTCTGTCAGGGTCTGACGAGACCTGCAATTTTGGTGCTTAATATTTTACCAGCGATATGTTTACCCAGTCGGAGAACTCCAGCATACCCTGCATGCAATTTTCGCTACGAGGATGATCTTGCACATACGTGAGATTGCCTACAGGGAGTTTGGACATGGAGAGATAACTGATGCGGATCCGGGGCATCAATTGGCGCCGCTCAAGTTTAATAGGACGAGGCGTCCAAGTGCATCTGAATTCGAGACTCAAAGAAATGATCATAATAACGTGGACTTTGCCACGTCTCCACGAGGACCTCGATCAAACGATGTATATAGCATGATATAGGAATTGCTAAAGAACGAAACACTCAAATAGAAACTATGCTACAAATGTGCGACTCGGAAGTAAGCCACACAACGAAATTGACATGTATGTATTCAATCTGAAATTCATGATGATTGTCAGGAGTCAATGTTTAATGGTCGGGGGAGCATCTGCTCATCAAATCTTCCACTCCGTCTCCAAATCACGCCTCTGCTCCTCTGTCTCTGCACCATGCCCAAACTGATCTTCAAGTTTGGACCGCTGCTCACTTGTACTCCCACGCACAAGAGCCTGCTCAACCGTTGCCGCACCCGCTTGTCCGAACCCGAACTTACGCAAACCGCTGAAAGCCGGTACCTTGCGCGTGGTCTCGGTCATCCTCAACCCCACCTTTGCCAGGCCACTCAAAACGGGCTCGTAAACAGTGCGGTGGGTGGGTCCGGCGACACCACGCACAGATGGGTCAACCTTGCCCTCTGCGACTGTAATGGCTGCGATGGCGACTGGTATACCGACCGTGCGTGCCATGGCGGAGCCTTCGTCGTTCCCATAAGCTATTAGACTTGAGGTGTATACGGTTTCCTCTGTTGGCGTAGAAGGATGATGGTCGCGTGTGATAAACTCGTGCGAGAGGACAACCATGTCCCGCTCCCTCGGAGCGTAGCGTAGCTTGTCAGCCAAAAGGTAAGCGAATATGTCGAGGGGCGTCATGGGTTCCGAGGGTAGCAGTGGCATGTTCCCTGAGGCGCCGCGAGAGTCTACAATGGTAGAACGCGGAAGAAGCCCAAGCCACTCGAGAGCATCTGCGACTTCGGCCAGCTGCTCGTGCTCTCCCGCAAAGAGCGAGGATAGAGAGGGAATGGCGCCATTGTGCGTCGGGTATTTGTGTGTAAGCGAGGCACGGAGGAGGTCGTGCCAGCTGTTGAGGTAGATGTTGGTGTTGCGTTCGAGGAGGCCGAGTTTGATAAAGCTGGACATAAGGCTGGCAAAGCCTGGGTATCTGGGTAACATACGATTGTCAGGTCAGGATTCGTGACAGGGGAGTGGAAAACTCACCGGAGAGTCCCACGAATAACAGTCCGCATGGCGTTGGAGTCGAGACTGTAGGTGTCGCAATAGGGTAGACTCTCCCGGTTGGCAATACCTTCGAGGGGAAATTGATCAGTCACTGGCACGTCCGGGAACGCAGATCGCAGCAACTGGTCTCCTGAAATCGTCTTGTACTATAACAAGTGTTGTTAGAGCCCCGATTCCCACCGGAGAGATCGGATACCCACCTCTCCACCAAGCTTGAACGACGCCCCGTTCTGCGTAGCAGTCAAAACGCCCTGAGGCCTCCAACTGAATTTGTACCGGAGGGGCACACGTGAGTCTTCGGGTGCGGGAAGGCCGCCGCAGAAGGAAGTGAAAGAGACGACTTTCTTGCGTTGCGCATGCAGGGAGGAGATGAGTTGGATGGCGGAGCAGTGGTCAATACCTGGGTCTAGGCCGATCTCATTGAGGAGAAGGACATCGGCTTCGCGGGCGCTGGAGGGAGGGTGTCAGTTGTAGAAGGAGAAGAGAGGGAATTTGAACCTTACCTGGCGTCCAAGTCTTGCATTTCCTTGGAGATGTAGGAGGCGGTGACGAGGTGTTTGCGTAGCTCAACGCATGTGCTGGCGATTATGGGGTGGAAGTGAACTGGAAGAAGGCTGCATATGATTTAGATTGTTTTGACCGAGGAAAGGAAACGCAGAACGACACCCACCTGATGACGACATCTGCCTCTTTGATCAGATGGCGGTAGGTGGAGGCGTTGGCCGTGTCAACGATGCGATACTTGACGTTGAGGTGTGGTTGTGCCAGAGGTTGCAGTTCGAGAAGTGAGTTGCTGGCTAGAGCGAGAAGAATTCAAGTTGCCGAGCTGTCACAATTCATAGAGGGAACAAATAAACTCACCAATGACGAGTTCCATCCCTGGATGCCTAGCAATCATGTCTACTGCAGGTTTGGCAACCATGCCGCTTCCAAGCATCAAAATGCGTTTAGGGCGGGCGGGGGCAGGTGACGATGGAGTAGCGGCATTAGCTGAAGCCTTGGTCGACTTTCCAGAAGCAGCAGCTTCACTCTGTGTCTGATGGAACTCGTTCACTCGCGGCTGCAACCACGCGTGCTGTTCCTTCAACTCTCCCTGCTTGGCCACCGTAGCGCGATCAAGTGCTTGCATGTACTCGTCCTTCTGCGGCGCTCCAGTAAGGCGGTTATTGATGAGACTATGAAGGTAGGGCCGAAGGACGGACGCAAAGTGCTTGGAAGCGTCGAGCGGCATAGAGGCGGGGAGGATATCAACACTCATCATCGTGATTGAGGGGTAGTGCGCGGGAAGGGTGGGCGGACGGGACCTGTAGGAAGGGGATGACAGCGTTGTGGGCCTAGTGAGGAACTCGAGGCCACCCTGTAAAGTGGGTTAACGGGTGTAGATCCGTAGGCTGGAGGGAACACACACCTCGATGTCGCAACTGATATCTCCAACGTTGGTGAATCGCGGGCCGGGAAGGAGTTTGGCGCGTTCGAGGGCTGCTTGCAGCTGGTCGTTGGACATGAGACGCGGGAAGCCCGGGGACCATCCTGTGCCATTGAGAAGGAGGGTTAGGTAGGGTGCGACCTTGGGAGCAAAGATGAGCGAACAACGCGGAATGCAACTCTGATGCTGGGACGTACTGTGTCGTAGAAGATGGACTTGTACGATTGGGGAGAGTTGTAGTAGAGTTCGCGGTTATATGGTTGGCCATCGAGTGTGACGAGATAGTCGGAGGGTTCGACGTGAACGAGGTATATCTAAATCAAGGTTAAGCGGGAGTATATATTTGCACAGAGATAATGAAGGACCTTGCGTCTATCAGTGTCTGCGCAATGATGATTAGATTTGAAAAAGGTAAAAATGCAAATTGGCTTACTAGGGTCTTGCACCAGGGAGCTGAGACGTTGAGCGGGGACTTTCTCGATTGGCAGTTCTGATAACATAGATAAGCATCCTTGCGATACGTTTCCACGACTAGAGGGTCAATGTGTGTGAGGATTGGGTCGGACACATGGGTGGGACGGATAAGCGTACCCGGTCAAGCCTATCACGAATGGTCCGAGTGCACTTGGAGTACCGTGTGCAGCGATCAGGGCACCAATCTTGCGAAGCTGGACGCGTGCTTCGTCGAGGGATGGGACGGTATGGGGGCGGGGCGTGTACTGGGTGGCAAAGGGGTTAGCCAGGTGGCGCGAGTGAAAAGGAGCACGCGGGTGGAACGGACCAAGAATGGAGAAGAAATACCCTGTTCCAGGTGGGCATGTGCCATAGATGAGAGTGATTCCAAGACTCCCGCCACTGCATGGTCGGTGGTTAGATAACGGGGCAAGTGCGGAATGGCAAGGACGGACCTCCAGCGAACCAGCCAAAGCCCACAGTGCGCTTGCCAGCGCTGTCTGTGAGCAGCTCATAGTCGACAAGGGTTGGAAAGCGCTGTTTATGTTCCGAAGGTGCGTGCTGGTGGGCGACGAAGCGGGAAAGCAGCGGTGTATTGTAAGCCTGGCCCTTGTGGGTGTGCGAGAACATTATATGTGTCGGTGGTGGTGTTGACCGGCCATTGCTGCCCAGCTCGTTGAGAGGCACCTCCTTGATCCCGAGAACGATGTCTGCATGGGACAGATCCTTGGAAATTACTGCACCGGCCTAGTCATGGGGTTGAGTGACGACAATAGACAGAATGTCTCAAATCTACCTTTTCGTATTCTTCGGTTGGAAAGACGCGACGATGGCAGGGAGCGACGTGGACCTCGACAGGAAACTTGCTCAGCAAGGCGTGGACGTCGTCGGGAGACAGTGGGGCCCTGCGTTCCCAGATACGCTTGGGGTCCTCGCGTCTGGAGGGTGATGGTCAGTGGACAAGATCAGGCGCGCGTCGGGACCGTTCCAACGAACCTGATGGCGACGACGAGACGGTTCTTGGAGAGGCGGGACAACATGGTGGTCAAGAGCAAACCGCCCAGGGGCTTTATTTGTACTGACTGAGATCCGAGCCGACTCCGTTGGGACCGACAGAGACGGTAAACAAATTACATGGTTACTACTGGCTACTATATGTTGTCCTCTGGCCCATCCTCGATGAGCTTTGCATAGTCCTCGTAGCTGGCAAATGCTGGCAGCGAGCGCAGCTTTTTCCTTCTCGCCTTTTTGTCGTCGTTGCTGTCCCGTTTTCTCTTCAGACTCTGCCCATCATCAACTCCGCCCCATTCTTCATCAGACCTTTCATACGTCATAAGCCCATCCGGAACGTCGTCGTTGAGCGACAGCAGGTCCTCGTTGTCCGACCCTTCCACCAAAGATAGCTGGTCATCGTCGTCGACCTCCTCCTCTTCGTCCTCGTCGTCGTCTTCACCTTCGACAGACTCGTCGTCCTCCAGGTCGTCGAGATCCGGTTCGCTATCAATGTCCACCTCACTGTCATCATTATCAAGTTTGGGCATCGAAGCTTGCATGGCCTGACAATTCATCCCCATCCGTCAGCTTATCTTGCCTACCAAGACAGACACAACGCGACACGTACCTTCCACACTTCTTCCTCGTCCAATTCACCTTCGCTCACCTCCGACCCGGCATCAGAGCCTGCCTCATCCTTCTCCTCTTCATCTTCCACCTCCGCCTCAACTTCTGCCTCATCGGCTTCATCACCACTATCCTCCTCATCCTCATCCCCAACCTTGCGTTTCGCAATCTTTGAATTCTTAGCATCGTCCCTCGCCTTCTTATTCACCAAATACTCGTAAAAGAACCTCTAAAGTTTTGCATTAGATACAACTCAGCGCATACTGCAAGGTAACTCACCTGGTCAACAGGAACTTGCGCAGGCCGTTTGTGCAAAAACGCCTGGTCGTTCATCAGCATCTCTCCACCACCAGATCCACCGTTTTTCTCCCCTTTCGCAAGCTTCACACCGTCAATCGCACTCGCCACAGGCTGCATGGCGCTCGAGCCCTTACCCTTGCTCTCACCCTCTCTCACCTTCTTCGCATTCTTATACACAAACCTGTCCAGGAAATGCGAGAGTGTGTTTTGCGAAAGGTCCGCGTTGGCGGTGAGTGGCTGCGAGAGGAGAAGTTGCCTTGCATGCAGCGCGATGGCTGGGTGGTAGTGGTGCAGCAGGGGTGTCTGAAGACAAAATAGTTAATACAACTGGATTTTTTACTACTGCGAGCAATAAATGTCGTACCAGCTCCCACAAAGGCGACGCATCAGCATGTGCATACTGAGGATCGCGTTTCCTCGCGTCGTAAGCTTCCTCTGCCACCACATCGGTTCTGGCCGGGGTGTTGATCGTCTTTCTTAATCCCGGAATCGTGCTGAACAGCTATAAACATTCACACATCAGCTCTGCGATAAACATCAACTGGAAACTTTTACTCACCTCTCCGAGCAGGTACAGCCCACCAGCTACAAACTCCGTCGACCCGCTTCCGCTACTGACGAGGATCTGTACGAACCGTCTCACGATGGCCAAAATCCGCTCGTTTCCGTCACTCCCGACGTCGTGCTTCAGAGACTTGAACAGCAGGTTGAGATACATCGCCTGTTTAGATGAATCCGCCAGGCGCGGATCGTGCAGAGACGCGTAGAGCGCGCGATAATACCGGTCCCGTGTAGATTTGGCCGTCACCTTGAGATTGGGGTTGGACACAGTAGAAGGGGCGGCGGATGAAGATGAAGTATCGAGTGTGACGGAGATTTGCTGGATGAGCAAAAGAGCTTGAATGGAGGTGTTGAACGAGGACGTGTGTGTTATCAGGAAGAGCGTATCGAGGTGTTTCTCGATTCTGTGGGTTGTGTTAATGATGTCCCGGACAAAGCAAAACAAAACCTACCTAGAATCAGCAGCATCGACTTTTGCAAACGGTAGCGCACGGTTCACCCCAGTCAGAATCGCCGAGATCAAACGTGCATTGGTGTCCTCGATTTCTGCAAATCCTGCAGCGCCGATATGTTCCTTATCTTTATCACCCCTCCCTCTACCTTTTTTGTGCTTGGAAGAAGAGGAATAGTCGATGATGCGCCCTTTTTTGTCTGCTAGCACTTCCTTCTCCTCTCTTCCACCTTTTGATGTGGCGTTTCCGTCTTCATCCCCAGCGACCGAAGCTGCAGCATCAGTCTCGTCCTCACCCAGGATGTCCCGGAACATATCAAAGTAAAGATCGAGGAGCTGACCGGCGACGGTCTTGTCAGACGCAGAGAGGACGACTTGGTTGAGCGTGATGGTGCCATAGTACCGTGCGTGAGGGTTCCCTCCCAGTTTGGGAGAAGACGTGCTCTTGCCTGTACTGCCGCCGCTCGAGCTTTTTGAAGGTGCATCGGAGAACCGGATGTGTTTGTTCTGCTTATCCCCAGTGGAAGCGGACGCGCTGGCCGAGGATTGAAGGGGTCGGAGGATGAGGGCGCTGATTTCGCGTACGATGACGGCTTTCATGGAGGGATGTGCTTGGAGGACTTGGAGGAGGTGATAGGATGCGCGGGAGCATATCGATTTTTCTGGGTCGCCCTGAATGAAGAGGTTTAATCTAGGATACAGACCAAGGAGAAAGGCACGTACAAGCTTATTTACGAGCAGACGCAGCAAATTTTGTTCCTGTTCGGGTTTGTCGCGCAGGAGGGTGGTGATGAGTGCAAGGGACTGGGTGCGGACGTAGGGCAGGGTGTCGAGTGAAAGAGTCTAGTTGCATTACGGCCGCGTTAGAGTGGGATATACCCAGGAAAATTGAGTTACAAACCTCAAGGATCTGCAAGACGCTAAAAAAGTACTTTTTGAGCCAGTCCTCGAAGAACCAGACGAGCAAATGCTGGTCTGTGACCTCACTGTGTAGGAGGGGTTGTTCGCGGAAATATCTACAGGATAATTAGTTTAGGTGTAGTATATTCAAAGGTTAGACCAACTTTAGTTTCCGATTCGGTGCTCCTCCTCCAACCCACCAATCTACAACACACCGGAGGGCTTTCAAGCTCTCATCTCTACCGCCCTTGCCTTTACCCCTCTCTCCCATTCCACGGAGCGTCTCGAGAGCCTTGACATTCCGTATCGGATCGCCTTGAACAAGGAGCGTCAAGGCACTGAGCCTGTCGGAGAGTGTTCCGCTTTGGATGATTTTCGAGAGGAAGGTGGCTTCTGAGGTTGCATTTGTGGACGACGATGACTTTGCGGAGGGATTTGAAGTATCTGACGAGTACTGGAAGTGGAGGTCGCTAGCCTTTGAAAAGAGCTGTGCGATTTGGCCTGTTGTAGGCGTTGGGGAGGATGAGTTTGAACCCGAGCCTGAGGCAACCGGGAGGGTAGGGAGGGTGTACCATTGGTTCTGTTTTCCTGCCATTGTGGCCTAGTGGCAATTTAAGCGCTGGCACGGTAGACGTCTGTGGTCTGGCGCTTAAACGACCTTGAGTTGGGTGAAAGCGAACCTGGCTGAGGTTGGCCTGCACCGACAATATTTCTGATCGCAAAAAGTGCAAGGAGCCTCCCACGCGCCTATCGGGATCGGCCGACCCATCAAAGGCTTGGCGTTTCTGTTGCACGCGACGCGACAATAGTGCTCAAGTGGATTACAGATTTTACTACTGTTGTACATTTTGGTCTGTCTGGTACCCTCGTGCTATCCCACTCCTACCCTGTTCAAGCACACTTGGTTCGTCTTCGCCTATTCGCACCTCCAGCCCTTGGTATGTCCGTGTAGACAGGAATTGCGCTACAATGTCGTTGCATGGTTAATGACCTGACTCGATATTATATGCAAAAACTTACCTGCAGCACTATCTTGTAGTGTGGCTAACGCATCTTCTTTGCTACGCACAACCAGAGAGGTGCTGTCCCCATTGGTGGTCGTGGTCGTAGAAGAATCTAGCCCGCCGTATCGTTTCGCGTGCCGGTATGTACCTGTGACAAGAGAGAACATTGGGCGGTCGGGATCTTCCTCCTCCCCGTTTTCGTCCTTGTTGCCAGTTTCTGTCCGAGATTTAGATGTGGATCGCGCGAGGAGATGCGTGTACGTACCTGAATCCGGCTGTTCCAACTCTCCGAGCAACTGGCTAAAATCGAGCACGTATCTGCCTGTCCACGATGGGTCAGCGCTCAGAGCTACGCTGAGCTCAAATGGTGTGATGATCGGCCGGTAAAACTCCTATTTCCAAAACAACACGTTAACAAATTGCGGGGCGATGTGAGACGGTAAGCTACCTTTGCTTCGATTAAACTGTTCTCGGGACATGCGACGAGAACGAAGCACTCAATTTCCATAAAGTTTCCGAGCTTGGAGGGGTTGAGTTTGCCAACACTGATCGTATATGACTTTTTGTGGTGCTTTGCGAGGAGAGTGCGCAAATGCCGTATGAGTGGAAGGTATTCAGCTGGGTAGATTTTTTATTGGCTGATAGAAACAAGAGAGCTGCGATGCGAGACTTACCGACTCCGAGAGTACCAACTAGGATGCCAAAGACGTCCGAGTCCCGAGCTTTGGAGACTGCAGCATACCGCCGCATCAGCAAGCGATTTGTCCGACCAGATTCGATTTGCGATGTCTTCGTCAGTGGATCATAGCTGATGACGGTGCTGTGGGAGTTAGTCATGAGGAGATTGGTTAACGAGAGATTGTCGCTGGAGCCGATGTAGAGTATGGTGGAGATGACGGGGCTATGGTCTGTGGTGGCGGCGGGTTGGGTTGCTTCGGGGACAGATTTCGTAGCGGTTGGGTTGTAGATGATTTCTACATTTTGAGACTGAAGTTTGTCGTTGATTGCAGCGATAGTACTGTCTGCAAAGGGTCAGGGCAAAAGAATCAACATCAGGATAAAATCACTCACAAGCTTTCCAAGAGTACCCTGGATCGTGGACGAGCAAAACATGTCTAGGCTCAGGAGAATCCTTGTCCGACGTCTCTTCGATCTTCTGCACTAGCTTCTGAGCACAATCCTCCGCATCGATGGGTTTTTTGCCAAAGACATATATCACTGGCAGCCGAGAGGTTTTGCTGAGGCAGGCGTAGCCGTAGTGGACGATGGCGTCGGCACCAGCATGTTGAGCAGCAACCTCATCAATGCAACAGCTGAGAAACTTCAGGATTCTTCGGCTGAGGCAGAGCTAGGAAGGAAAGGCGTGCCTGCCATAGGAAGTGTCGGCAAGGACGTAGACCTCGCGCCCCCCGCCTATTTGAGCTTTCAGGCGCCGGTAGATGGGAACCGAGTCCCCAAGGAGCTCATCAGGGAACTGAAGCGCTATCTACAGCCTGGTTCGTTGATTTTTTGGTGGAGAAAGAGGTGGATGGGGAAACATACGCGAGTATAGTTTCCTTGGATTATTTCTGACGCTGTACGAGGAATTTCGTAGAAATCGTCGAGGTCATTAGTGTTAATTTGGAGCCTGGTGACGTCGATGACCTGGGTTATGATGTCCTCGCCGGTAGAGGAGAATGAGGTGGTTGGTTCCTTGTCCATGGTGGCAGGAGGAAGAGATATAAATTTGTTTGGTTGGCGGAGGATGATTAGGTCAAGGCGCGCCAACAACTGCAGTTACGTCCTTATCGCATGTCAAGTGCAAAAGAGAGGCATTACTGGTCCCAGCTACGGTCAGTGCTTACTGCGGGACAATGGCTGGCCCAGTTCCCTGCAAAGGCTCCTAATAGCGTCCAATTATCCTGGGCCGAATTGTTCAGAAAGTTTAACAAGCACTGCAAGAACGCCAATGACGTTGCTGAAATCGCGTCACAGAACTATGCGTTGGCACTGCTCCTAGCTGCCAGTTCACTCAACGAGGACGAGGACTATGGCGATGTGCGGGACTTTACCGTTGAGCTGGGGAACGAGTGTCTGCTGCCAGCAGAGAGGGTCGAGGAGGCTACCGCTGGCTACAATGCTCTGAAGGCGTTGGAGAGCTCTGATTCTGACGTACGTCCTTCTTACTTTGGCTGCATATATGATATTCATGTAAAGGTTATCGTAGAGCTTGAACTCAGCGCTTGCATACTATGCATATGCACTTGGAAACCCGACGGAGTGCCTTGCTCATCTCAGCAGCAGGCAACTAGATTTCTCCCGAATCCAGTCGCAGGGCTCCACTCGATCTACTACCAGCAACCTCCTGGCTGTACCGACAAATGGCGCACCCTCTGCATCGTCCTCCGTGACAGGTGGATTTTCATTGTTCGCCGATCCCTCGGTTCCTCAGGTCCAGGACGGCAGGGGATGGGCGTTGACCGAAACTTTTAGGAGCCTTTGTCTGCAAGGTACCATTTCTCCACTTATATTGCATGTATTCGACGAGGCTGACAAGATGACACAGGCATGTGCAAGGAGAAACTATACCCTGACGAACCTCTGCAAGCACTCAAGGCCTATCGAGCGGCCTTCCCGGCATTCCGCACCCTCACCTCCCAGGACTTTGCATCTCTTACGACTTCCCCAAGCAAAATGGCCAACGGCAAACTCGATTTTACGACTTTCATCCAGTTCCGTGAGCTTTGGCGATGGGTCGAACGCCTCCTCTGGCGCGCTATATGTCTTGCATCCCGCGTCTCTGATGTCCACGCGGCCCAGGACGAAGACGACGAACAGAATTCGCTGTGGGTGTGGTTGGAGAAGTATACTATATGCAGCTCGAGTTGGCCCCCGACCTTTAGGGCGGAGCATCGCTCCACGGTGTCTTCGATATATCTACGAGCGTTGGTGCTGAGGCATGCAGAGCCGGTCGCGGCGAGTGGGGGTAGTGCGTATCCAGTCAAGAGCCCGATGTGGTTGCATACAGCACGGTCTGTCATCAACGATTATCGGGCCATTTTGGCGATTAGCACCAAGTTTCCGAGGGCGGGACAGAGAAATGTCAAGGTGGAGGAGCTGGCCGATCTTTGTGTTGCAGTTTGGGAAGCGAGCGGGGCTGTTGGGGAAAGCTCGAATTGGGTGTTGGATGTAGGCCGCTCTAATTTTTCGTTGATATCCAGTGAAGCTTACGTTCCAACAGATTCTTTGGTGGGCTACAAGGTTAACATTCAACTCCTCCCGCGTAATACGCCACATGATTCGCCTCTTCTATCTTTCTGGAGATCACAACCTCGCGAAACGATCTTTACGATTGTACGTTCAAGTAGTGTCGAAGGCATGGCAGGCGAGCAAGCAAGGTGCAGGGGAGAGTGTCGATCCAGATGACAACGACAGTCAGCTGGGCGAGAATATCCAAGGATACCTCGAAGACACAGATACCGATGAGAATTGGGTGTCTATTTTGGTTTATGGGGCCAGGATGCTGTGTAGGATGGCAGCTGCCCAACCAGGGAGGCAAAACATCGACGATGCGAAGGAAGCAAAGAAGATGTTGGCAAAGGCGAAAGAGCGCATGTCAGTGGAGGATAATGAAGAGAACGAAAACTGGAGGAGGTTGAGAGCGGAAATTGCACTGGCCGAAGGTGTATGTGAGGGTATTTTGGCGATCAAAGGTAGGACATATGGCCTCCATGAGTGTTTCCTGAGACTCACGGATTGCCCGCAGGGGAAGACCCACATTCGAGACCAGACCTTTTGAACAAGGCTCATGTCCATCTGCTACAGTCTATTGCCCTATTCCCGACCCCTGATGCCCATTTCCACATCGCAATCTCCCTTTCAAGATACGGTCCGGATCGCGACTTGGAACAAGCCATCAAACATGCAGGCCTCGCCGTTGAAGGGAAACCACACGACAGACGGTACTGGCACTTGCTAGGTCTGCTGTTGACAGCCGCAGAAAAGTGGAGCGAGGCTGCTGCAGTGCTGGAGCACGGGGCAGAATTGGACGGGAATCATCAGGGTCACGAAATCAACGATGAAACTCCTGGGGACGAGACGATTCAAGGGGAGAACACGAGGGATCACACTCCTGACGCAAGGGATGGTGCGACACCAAGACCAACGCCGGACAAGGCTGAAGGAGGAAGTGGGTTTGCGCTTCAGATCGAACTTCACGGGAGTTCAATGCTTGTGGAGAGGGTTGGGGCGATCCCGACGCTGGTTTTGGCGGAGGATGCTACTTTTGTTCCGCCAGCGGCTTCGTTGCTTGGTAAGATTTTGGACATTCAGCACCCACCATCAACGGCAGAGGTGTTTGAGCAAGGGTTGCAGCTGAGGATGACGCAGATGGCGTTGATGGAGGTCCGTCAAGGGGCGGAGGGAGCAGAGCAGGGGTGGTTAGATGTATATGCTTGGGTGGCGGAGAAGCGGGGCGTAGCACCTGCTCCGTTGACCGAGTCTAGCGGCGAAGGTGGGCTAGATCTATTTAACGTAGTTTGACTTCCATTTGACACCGTTTCTTTAGCGCATCCTCGCCAATCATTTGACGGTCGGCATTCAATGATGCATATGTCGCAGATTTCTGTCACTGCTCTAAATGCTACGACGGTCAAGTCTGTGGAGGAAGTTGGACAGGTTGAGCAAGAAGTTGCCAGGCTTGATGTGACGGAGGTGACGGAGGTGACGAGATCATATTCGGTGTCGAGCAGTAACCTTCCTCAGCCCGCCATTCCGATCACGATTTCCCCTGCTTCGCCGGATATCGAGCATCCCAACCCTAACGATGGGGTCTTCCAGGACTCGGATAGGCGAAGCGAGGATGAGAGGAAAGGAGGTCTTATCGCTCGGAAACGCCGGTCGTCGTCCTCGGAGAGGGGGGACAAGGAAAAGGACAAAGGTGGCGATACAAGCACGTCGAAAAAGGTGCAGCAGATGCTGAAGAGTCAGGTACACAAGGGCCAGATGAGGATATCGGCTGTCGGCAAACGGCTGGGCCACGGAGTTGGGGTTGCGAAGAGTGGGGGTTTGAGGAGGTCGAACAGTGCACCGGATTTCCATGCGGTCTTGCAGCAGACATCTTATCAGGCTTCTTCCATCCATTCGAGGAAGAGGTTGTCTTCGATTATCCATTCTCACTCAGGGACCCCAACCGAGAGTCAGACGCCTCCACCGCCGACTATGCCACTGGCGCCTGGCCCGAATAATACGATTTCGACGAACAATGCGTCTGCGAGGGAGACGAGGCTGTTGAGTGATCTGTGGTTGATGTCCGCCGCTACGTTTAGGAGGTTGAGTAAGATTGAGCAGGCAAAGGGTGCAATCCAAGAGGCCGAGGTTAGGGATGAGAATAATACTGCTGTTTGGGTTCAGGTACGATGTCAATCGGGTTACATTACGTTCTTGACACTTACTTTCTCTTTTTAGCTCGCACTTTACTACATTGCGCTGAACCATACCCAGCATGCTATTTCTACCCTTCAAAAGGCGCTTTTCATCGATCCTGATGATGTTCCTGCCACGGTTCACCTTGGGTCCCTTTACATCACCCCTCCCGCACAAAACTCGACATACTTTGGGCCCCCTGGTCAAGCACATGGTGGTGCTACTGCCTCTGGCAATGGTTTGACTGCTCAGCACGCCGATGTGGACCTTGCGTGTGGACTGTTGACGCAGTCATCTAAAGGCAGAGGGTGGAATGTTCCGGAGGTGTGGTATTATCTAGCCAAAGCATACCGCGCTCAGAATAGACGGGATAAGGAGGGCGAAGCTTTGCAGCGTGCGTTGGTTCTGGCTGAGAGTCGTGGGGTTAGAGAGATCTCTGCGGCAATTGGGTTGTGTATCTGACGTGGTCGTAGAGTTTTTATTACTGATCTATGTGTTGTTAGTTTGCATACCTACTCGTTTAATCGTTTTAGTGCTCGGTGGTTCTATCAAACCCAGATCCAATCGTTGGCCCTCTTGACAGAATATATCTTATAAGATAGCCCTGTGCCGAAGATTGAAAAGACGCCAAAGCTGGTATTGTCAGTGTATATACTGAAGCTCGAACGAACTGTCTAGCTGGAAACGGGGTCGAAGGGAACGCCGACGTGGTACCCGGTAAATGATACGGCGAAGATATCGCCAGGTCATACTCTTGTAAAGCTTGAATAGTCGGGTGTCGTTGGGTCTCTGACCGGCTGAGTTGCCTGCCTCCATTCAAGTGTTTCTAAAGGGTGTCCAGGCTCTTTGCAAGTGACATCGACAAGGGCTGTTTTCCGGAAGTGTAGGATCATCCTGGTAGCAAAAATAGCGTGAAGTGTATGTTGGAGCCTAAAAACAATTTGGTCGATTCAGATAGCTTAAAAAGAAGACAAGGGCATACGTGGACGTCAAATATAGGTGTCGCTGAGGCACCAAAGGCTCATCGGTCAACAAGAATCGTCGTATTCGGAGACCCGAGACCGTACCTGAGCAACAAAGGATGCCATGATATTTGCTCCCGAAACGGCTGACAGTCAGATAGTGTTACAGGTCAGCAGAATCCGGTCTCGAAAGGAAATCGAGACCACTTACAAGCGATAGCAGCAAAGTAAACTGTGCCGTTCTTATAGAAAATCTCGAGCAATGGAAATGTTGAGTTTCTGTATCTCAGGTATCCCGCGAGGCAAGTCATAAACATCATTACTGCAAAACGATTGGTCCAGAGCCTCAGCACGACTCGGAGCATTTACCCCAGAAAACTCACAGATCTCGTCCCCCAGTACGATACCCCATACAACAGCCAGTATTTTTGCATTAGACGTTTTCTGAAAACATCGGACGTATTCGTGTGGTGGATCCAGGACTGGTAGGTACTTGAGGAAAGCTTGCGTTGAAATAAGAAGCGTTCTCACTTTCGACTCCTGTCTGGTACTTGATGATGAAGAATAGACAGGGTGCACCCGTAGACTTTTTTCAAATGTGAGTGTGGTATACAAGTTTCTTGGTTGAATCGCTTACAAGCCCTAATACAATTAGACATATCCTGGAAATCTTGGTGGACCCGGCAATTGCATACACTCGGAGAAACAGAAGACCTGTAAAAAGCCAAAGCACACATCAGTACAAGTGTGAAAGGCTCAAGTCAATGCAGACCTTCTGATGTGAGCACGCCCAACGTTGTTAGGGCTGGGAGGGTCATCATCTGCCAATTTCCCTGAATCTATGATGCTTTACCTATGACCAGGGTTGAGCGAGCAGAGCAAAGCTATTATACGAGGCGCATGAGCAAACAAAATCTGCGGCTTTGGTCAGCTTGTTCAACGCACAGACGAGGGAGAATAGTATGCAGCTATGCTGACTGAAAGCGGGTTAATGGGTATATGCACAAAGTTAGAGTTAGATTGGGCAACGCACGGGAAAATGACAGAATGAACTGAATTGGAGGTAAATATCTTAGTACAAAGAACAGTGTGTTGACTGGCGTAATCCTCGGAGGCCACATCAGTGAAACCTATACAGTTTAGAGTGAGTGCGGACGCAAAGCTCATTCATGCCCACTCACCTCAAGCGGGAGGGTCTCCAGATAGTCTGCTACCTGCGTATTACGGCCATGCTTAGTATAGATACAATCGTGACATAACGACGAGAGGTGTGCGCACCCAAAGAACCAAGCAGGCCACTACAGGCGTCGGGAAAGAGTGGTGAGCTATGCTTGAATCATTTCACATTATCATCGCTGAGGTCGCTCACAGTCAGACGACTGTAAAGCGTGTCAGGAAAGGAGGCTCAATCATATTACTACCAAACGGCTTACGTAGATCAATCGCGTCGCCCATACCATGAGTTCGATAGGAAGTTCGTCCAAGTTGCTCATGTCAGCTCTATTCCAGGAGCGCAACTTGTCCCTGAAACTTGAGCGAGGTTTTAAGTTGTTTAAAGACGAGTAGCGCTACTCCTTCGACACCGGAATTACATCAGCTGCGCCCTTGAGTGAAGCTACTCATCAAAGCCCAACAGCCTCCCAAAGCGAGGCGTACTTTGATGGTGTGGGCGCTATATGACCCCATCATTCGACTACACCTGGCCTTAACCGCCTCAGAGTAACATCCTAACAGGCGGGAGTATGGTAGGCATGCGGCGGCGCAACTTTGTGTAGTAGGGAGAGGACGGCATCCTACGATTGAGACCTCCTTCTCGTCATTCTGCGTGTTGCAATAGGTTGTACATGGGCGCAAGAAATGTGGCGCAAACGCTGTGGATGGGCGCGGAAGCCATTGATCGGAATGGGCATTGGGAAACAAGCACACTTAAGGTTTACCTCCAGCGGCCAGAGGCACAATGTTACATCAAATGATTGGTTGCGTGAGAGCGATAGTAGAACTGGCTATCTTGAGGAGACGGACAGTGCGCAAACGCTCGAATGCTGACCAGACGCCGTTATCAATCATCTTATTTCAAACGCCCCATGACAGACGACTTGTAGACCCATGATCTGCAATTGTCCGCAGCTCACGCAGTGAAGCCTGAGCGATCGGATATTCCACACTCTCCAACCGATTGCGATGCGGCCCTCCATCGAAGCGGTTCTAACGGCTGCGAGAGCTCACCGACCCCATCCGAGCTCCGCGCCGTCTGGCGGATATGAATGATCATTCTTGTGGCGAAAATGGCATGGAGGGTGTGCTGTATACTATCTGGTTGTCAGAAACAATGTCACGCTGGAGAGTGAGATCTTGAGAGCCCACGTTGATGTGAGGTACAAGTGCTCCTGACCGCAAAATTATTATCAGTAATTCCGTAATACTGAATTTGAATCATCCATGCGACGTACTCGATATATAAAAGAAACGGCAATGTTGCTTGCCGATATAGCTGGTGTCTATAAGTCAGCTTGAATGCTTCGATAGTAAAGCCAGATGCCTCACTGGCCAATGCAACGAAATAAGCAGCTCCATTGCGGTAAAACACGTCGAGTAACGGACCTCGTGAGTCTTTGTGTTTTCGATACCCTGCAACTAATGTCAATAGCATCATCACTATGCAACTCATTAGCACTGGTACTTATTTAAAGTTACCATGTCAAACTAACATATCTCGTTTCCAAGAACAACTCCCCAGACTGCAGCTAACAGTTCGTAGTTGGCGTCACTTTGCAAACATCGGATCAGGTCAAACGGTGGATCAACGACTTGAGATATATCTCAGATGGAGGCGGAAAAAGACAACGAGTTTTGAGCTCACCTTTGACACTCATTTGGTACTTGGTAAGGAGGAACAGGTCAATCGATCCAGTAGTCTAAAAGGCTGTCAGCACGGTGTGATATACACTTTTGAAGTTGAATATACTACCAAACCCATGCTCACAAGGAATATTCGCATAGATTTTGTGGAGCCACTAAGGGCAAAGACTCGCAGAAAGAGGAGACCTGTAAAGAACGGCACACCTCTAGCATAAGCGAGCTGCAAACAGCGGACACAGGGCTTATCATACCCTGGGATGTAAACACGCCCAGTGTAGTCAAAGCTAAATCATACGACAAGTGCATGATCAACTTCCGTATTCCACTTTCAACTTGAAGTAATACGAAACTACCTATAATCATCACCGATCGAGCAAAACAAAGCTAACAACGTGTTAACCAATTGCCAAAAAGCAGCTGTGAAGCTTTTGTGAACTTACCGAGTCTTCTGAATAGTATGCAGCAGCATTGACTGATTTTATGAAGCAGTGGGTATGAGCACGGCAAAGCTATAACTGTGGCGGCACTCACGGGCAATTGACATGATGAACTGACATGGGAGTATATATCTCAAGGCAAAAAATAGAATGTTGACAGGGGTCGGCTTTGGTGGCCACATCAAGGATGCCTTTGAGTAAGAGAATAAGAAGGCATGTCCCGGGTTGAAAGCAGACATCCTTACTTCCAGAGGAAGGGTTTCGAGGTAGTCCAATACCTAGAAGCAGAGAAGGCATTGGTGGTGCGTGTCAACAGCGCCAGGATGAACGGGTACCCAGAGCGTAAGACAGCCAGCTAAAATCATTTATTGATCAGTACTGCATTGACCTCCTAGGGTCTGGTTCGCACCGTCAGAGGACTGGAATGACAGTCAGATACAACAATGTAGCTATCTGATTGAGCTTACATTTATTACCCGTGTAATCCATACCATATCATTGAGAGGGAAGTTGTCCATGGGTTTTCCTGAAGCACACAGGGCGTCCATATACATTACCAGCTCTACTTATAAGCAAGCCATTAAACATGAGGGCTCAGCGCCCCGAGGGCCGATTGTAGCGCCTTGAGCACGTTCCATCATCGGCCTTCGTCTAAAACACTTCCGGTGTCTAGTTCCGATGACCAATCTGGCTCAGGTGCTCTCTGACATGACTAGTTGGTCTCCGGTAAAGATGTCAAAAAATAGCCGCTCACAACAGCATAGGAGAGCATAGGGTGGGGAAATATGCGTCACAGGTAATGCTGTGCTGGTGCTGAAAGAGAGACCGAACCTTGCCGATTAACACGGCCGCCGGACCAAGGCACCAGATTAACTCCCAAGTTAACCCACAGAAGATTCCGCCAAGAGAATAAGACAGTTGGCTAAGCGTTGGGCGCTTAGCGGCCGCCTAACGCATCCACGGGCCAACGGACTCCAGGCGCTCAATCAATGTAAAGGCTAATATTATTATCTCCAATGGATTTCTATAATACACACTAAGTACGCAGCATTTACACTTTGACTTCCAGCGTCTCCTTTGTCGCTTCAGTAATGCCCGAGATGTCACTTTTTCCACCATGTTGAAAAACAGGCCAGGAGTTATTCCTCCAAGGCAGCGAATCCATGGTAACACCCAGTGTGTTACGATCTATACGCGCGGTTTTCCGGATATGTAATATCATCCTTGTTGCGCACATGGCATGCAAAGTGTGCTGCAGTCTACAGCAATCGTTAGCATCACCCACGTAGCTGAGTAATATCGGCGACGAACACAAGGACCAGGTACATGTACTCCTAGAAGAGATGTAAGTCCGCCGATATAACCTCTCGAAGATAACATGACGTACATGATTGATGAACGAGGCGATAACATTGCATGCTGTTATGGCTAGGACATCCTTCATTCAGATCTCTAACAACACGAGCGTAGATCAAGGTATAGTACTGACCTCCAAGAACCATAAAGTAGGTGGCTCCATTACGACAGAAGATGAGAGGAATTGGTGCTGAAGTTATCCTGTGTTTTCTGAAGCCACCCAACAAAGTTAAAGCAGTCATCACTAGAAGCGAAGTGAGCACCTCGGCCAACGGCATGAGAAAGAGGAGCCTACATGCTTCATTGAAAAATACAATGACCCATACGATAGCAAGTAGTCTTGCCTCCGTGGTCTCCTGTGGGCAGCGGATAAGATCGTACTGTGTATATATGTCTTCAAGTAATAAGGCTCAGCAACAAAATCAGCAAGTAACAGCTTTATTTATCTCACTCTTCACGCTGCGCTGATACTGAATGATCAGCGCTAATGCAGGTATTGCCGTGAGCTGTTGGTTGAAACAGCCCGCTCAGGCCTTTCATATCATCCAGCAGTCGAAAAAGGACTCACCACGCCCAAAGCGGTGAGTATAAGCTTCAATACGAGAATAGGTCCCCATATTACATACACCCTCAGAAACAGAAGACCTAACGTACTTATTAGCGTCGCGGACAGGAGAATGGGGTAAGGGCGACCTTGAGATGCGAAAATACCAATAGTAACCATTGCTGCAGCACATGAGCATCGGGATAGTCACTTTCTTGAATAGCTCACCCATGACAATTGCCGACCGCGCTAAACAGAGCTGGGTTTGGTTCACGGTCAGCTAGAGGCTACTTGGAAATCGGGTGACACTCACAGCCTCTGGAGAGTTGTATGCCGATGCCCTCACTGCGCCGGTTCAGAGTTCTGTAAGCACCAATATGTTCATAAGAGTAGATAAGAGCCATACATATCAACGAGATAATGATTTGAAAGGCCGGTAGGTATCTCAGCAACACGAAAGTGGCGCTAACAAGGGTTGACTTGAAAGGCCACATCAAAGTTACCTACGATAAGAAAAGGTCAGAGGAATCATAAGGGCAGCGAAGTAGCCTTGCCTCCAGAGGAAGGGTGTGCAGATAGTCGGCGGCCTAATGATTTGAAGGTAAGGTCAGCTTGAATCATTGGTCGGGGCTCGTTTCATTTGACAAACCCATAGTACAAGACATGCCGCTAGAAGATGTGCGTTTCAAAGATGAAGTCCGCTGGGATTTGCTGACGACTTACCGTCCGAGGTCTATAGGGCAGCAAACGTATGACACGGAGTCAGCTAAACTTCCACACAAGCCATAGGTTAAGAAACGCACGTAAATTGTCCTTGACGACGAAACTAAAGAGGAGAGCACAAAGCTGGGCTCGGTCATGATTTCCTGGGACTTTCAAAGCCAGGCACGGATCCGGATATCCTCTTCGACTAGGGAAAAGAGAGACTTCATCTTATAAAGATATCAAGCCTCTTGCACCGATCAATGTGACTTCCTTTACAAGTTGCTGTTTCACAGGTAGTTCCATCTTGGTCGAAGTGAGAGATAATCTCAATGTCGATGGGCAGATCTGTGATATACAGCAGCTAGATGTCAGGCGTGGATACAAAACCCAGCAAAGGTTACAAGTAAGCTGAAAAACATTCGAGGCAAGCAACGGTCGTATGCAAGTCTCTACTCATAATACCGAGAATGGCGGCTGATGTAGGCTTCTGTACCAAAATCGCTTAGCAGCAAGTCTCGACCAGGAATTACTGTCGTTTCCTCACCAACATCTTGGCATATGGACTTTTCAAGCGTTACGCAATGTCCGCGGAAGTTGACTATCCGTGTTGATGGATGTTTATCAGCCACAAAGTACGAACGAGTGGCGACAAAGATTTGTGACATCTTGGTTCTTGGAAACCCCTGATTCTGTCCAATTTGGACTGTGTTTCATATCAATCTGCCGCCCTATTAGCATCCTATGTCTATAACAGGGCAATTTATATTCACCTGGAGCACGGGGAGGCGCAATCATTTCGTCGTGAAATGCACCCAGGCGTCATGGGATCATGTTTTGTTAAGTACTGTCAGCCTGTGGGGTGAGCAACGTACAAGGGCCCAAGGTGAGAGTTTTTCTGACGGATTAAAACATTGCATCATGACTTACCCTGATTTCAACTTCTCTTTGCACTCTGAAGTCTTTCGGGCGATCTGTCGCCACAGTGACTGCTTCGGGCTCGGTTTCAGGGGACCATATTGGTCGCATTCTACTAGTCGCAGTGAATCAGGTGCCATTGGTCTTTTGGGCAGGCTATACGAACAGGAAGTCGGGTAATTTATGGAGCAACGCAAGTCAATCATTTGAGCGATGCGATCCAGACATACTGATAACTCGTGCCAAGATTCCCGGTTGGCGCAAGTCGATAGCCGATACTGCAGCCGCTTCTATGGACCTCTCGATCATTGTACTGTCTATGAGAGATGTTCGGAGTGAACGAAAGTTCTTGCATTGCCAGCTAGTGATGGCGGTAGTGAGAGAGCAAAGGAAAGTTCAAAGACCGAACACGCGCCAGCTATTTCGAAATGATGCGCAACAATTTCCGAGGCCGCAGACCATACCTCCTCACGTCAAGAATTGTATAGACGAACAACATTGAGAACGATGGACATGTCATGTCAATCATTAAAGAGATCCACATATTCAAATTTACTGATTATACATTTTACACACTCAAGAGACGCCACATGAGTTTGCGAGCCTCATTTTATCGCCATTGACTGAACTTCAACATTTATGCTCTACCGCTGTGGCCACATCAGACTCTGAGAGGAAGGACTTTGTGAAACGTATCGAGTGCCGAGTCCATGGTATCGAATCCATCGTGAACCCCAAAGTGATGGTGTCGATATGCGCGGTCTTCCGGATGTGCAATATCATCCTAGTTGCACACAGTGCGTGTAGAGTGTGCTGCAATCTGTGGGAGCCGCTCAGCGTCCATCATCCCCTCGTTAGGCCTCCCGAGCGGGGGGTACTCACACAAGAGTTAGATATATATATTCCTGAACACATATTAGGTTTTAAGTCATCTCGTGGAGACAAAAACAATGGACGTACATGATCCAGAAACGAAGCGACTATATTGCAGGCGGATATGGCTATGTTCAGCGACAGTCAGTGAGAAATTAATCTTAAATGAGGACGACAAATATGGCTTACCCCCAAGGACCATGAAGTACGTCGCCCCGTTACGACAGAAAATGAGTGGAAGCGGCGCAGCTGTCAGCCTATGCTTCCGGTACCCGCCTAACATGGTGAGGGCCGTCATCACTAATGTCGGCCGTCGTCAAATTATTCGCGATGACGAGGGGATGAACATACGAGCTTCGTTGACAAACACGACCGCCCAGACAATCGCAAGCAAGCGAGCATTTGTAGCCGTCTGGGGGCACCGTGCAATCTCAACGGGTACCTGGAGCACTTCGAACGTATGCGGTCCAAGATTAGTATGAAGGCATTTGGATCGCCAATAACTCACATTTTACGCCGAGTTGATACCTAACAATTAAAAACAGAGATACAGCTGCAGTCATCTAAAGTCGCGTAGGGCCCAACGCCTTAGCTCTCACATCCAGTGAGATTATAGAGGACACACTTACGACGCCCTGGCCAAGAAGGAATACTTTTCTTCGCATAGTGGGTCCGCAGAACACGTACACCCGCAGGAACAGAAGGCCTAGAAGCCTTGAGTATCATATCACCACGGACAAAGCGCGAGGCTGACCTTGCGAAGCGAAAACTCCGGTTGTTATAGTCACTATTGCAACGCAAGCGCCGGTCAACTTCCGCCAAGCGAATAATCCAGAAGTGTGATGCAATTCACAATCTCGCGTACTCACCAATCAGGATCAAAGACCAAGCCGAGCAAATCTGTTATACATGCCCCTCGGTCAGTGCTCACTGTACATAGCCGGAATACTGGAAGGAACCTACAGAGTGTGCGATAGAGCCATGTGCAGCTCCTCTCACTACGTCATATTACAATCGGCAAATAGTGAAGGAGAGTGGTCCAGATGGTACTCACTTGTAATGGACAAGACAAATTGGAAGGCAGGGATATACCTCAATAGAAAAAAGAGCGCATTCACGAAATTTGCCCTGATCGGCCACATGTGGGTTACCTTCGATAGGCAAGAGATGAGCGCGGCGCGAGGTTGACAATATGAATATGCGAGTAGACTCACCTCTGTAGGTAGTGTATGCAGATAGTCAGCAACCTAATTGACACGAAGGGTACCTCGTGAATGGAAGTCATGTAGATCACAATAACAGACAGACCCAAAGCGCAAGGCATGCCGCTGGAAGAACATTCAGCGTCAAATTCGTCAAATTAAAACATGTTCCCCACCATCTGAGGCCTATAATATTGAATGTAAAGGTGAGGGCCACCGGTCCAGCTTTCTGAAAGAGCGACGAGTAAGAAAACGCACAAAAACTATCCTCGAAGCCAACGCCAATGAAGGGAAAGGACTGGGATCACCCATCTTGTCGTACCCCCGGGTGCAATGGTGGTCTGTCAAAGACCAAGCAGCTCATACCAAGGTGGCCCACCTTATCAATATGATGCGGGCCTTCTTATACGTCTACCCAAAGTCCGGTTTGCCCTGTCAGAGGTACCTTTTTGGGACCTGTGTGACAACGTTTAGACACGCATGCCATCTGCCGTTAACGACATGAGAGATGATATCTGCTGACCCTACCCTAACGACCTGTTCGCTGATTAACCACATAAGAGATCAGTAAATCTGACCTTAACCCACCTACATTCTCATTAAGTAAGAGGCTGGAGTTATTCGCTGTGCAAGAAGACTTCAGATACGACAGTCAGTGTGGGTTAGATAGGCAACTGTCTCCTCCGTGAGCTTCTATCTCGAACCTGTGTCATTCGGGTCCAGACGATCCGGAGCCATGTCTTTCGAGACCAAACCAGTCGAATACGAGCCCTCCAATCTCCCCAACTCCACCGCTGTCAGCCTTGTCCCCAGATGGTTCCTATAAGGTCGACCGCTGTTCATGCTTATCGATCTGTGGCCCCATTAAATAGGAAAGGTTTAATTATACAAGCTGCTAGTCTAAAGCGATGTCCATATCTCCATCACCTGTTCGATTTTTCCCGCATGAGGGCCTGGAGCTCATCGTGTATTGAGAAACCAAGTCTGCGCTGAGTTTTTGTCGCTTTGCGTCCCCCAGTCAGCCTACAAAAGCACTCATCAGACCCGCCAAATGAAGGAATTTGCTATCAACTCACCTCTGCTCCTGGCAAACAAAACTTTCAGGTGCGCCTTCCCAGTCCTCGAGTAGGAACTTGCCACTCAAGGGGGTTTCGTCCTCTCCTTCGCCAAACAGATCACGGGCCAGCTTAGTATGGCTAACCCCTGCATAAGTCGTAGGACACCTTGGATTCACAAGAATTCTGGCTGGACGGTAGACAGCGTTGGGTATCGACAGCCTTCCCACTTCTGGCGGTGGTACAACCTCCCCACCATCCTCAATGGGCATTGCGTCGTAATCTGAGCCAGCATTAGCGTCGGGGTCCTGTTTATGAACGTTCTTCTTCCTGGTGTCCGCTGCCGCATCGTTGACCTCTTCTTCCTCTGCGCCAATCTGGACCTTGACATTGTCCCTTCCTTTGACAGGAGCGTCCCGCCTTTCCATAAGAGGATCGAACGCCGCCACATCAACGGCATCGCGTCTCCTCATGCCAGCCGCGTTGTTAGCCTTGTCCACTTCGTTCATGCCTTGCAGAGCACTGTGAATCCACAAATCACGGCAGAACCATGCTTGACTGCTATCCAAGCACGGAGCATCAGGGTCTCGGACAGGTGCACTCTCCGCCCTGCTAACGTTGTGGAAATCGGTGCCAGCACGGTATGCCACGCCTCGGTAGTATGACTGGGAGGGGTCGACGACGTGCGTTCCAGATTCGCAGCAGAAAACTTGGAAAGGTAGATGTTGTGCGTAACGGAGGGCACCTTGATTGTCGCGTGGTGGGACCGCGTCGGACTTGGAAGAGGACTTGGATTGTCGGAATTGGTCGCCTTCGATATCTCGCGTCCTCCATCTAGGTTGCAGACTCGTCAGACTTTCAACAAACTCGCCGGTCGAGCTAACCATACCTATCGGAGAAGATAAAAAATCCATTGTGTTCGGCCCAATCCATTCCACAAACCATGGCAGCTTCATTGGCAAAGCTAATCTTGATCGTTTCGAGTATGTCGTTTGGGCAAGTAAAGCCTTTCAGCCAAACCACCCGTGAAAATTGGATCTTGCGCCTTTGGTGTAACTCGTGCAGGGGTTCCAGAGCCAGATTGCGCATGGTGGCCTCCTCGAGCGGGTAGTACGCGGCCGAAGGATCCTCTGTCATGGCCTGGATACGCCGAATTCTGAATGGCACGCCCAGAAGTGTTAGGACAGCTTCACAGAGGTCAACCAAGGTCTCCGTCGAGTCGTTCGAATCGTAGTCGAGCATTGACACGAATAGGTTGTTAGTTCCGAGTCGCTTCACCATCTGAACAATAACCGCCAGCTGGTCTACCAGGAAATGGTCGGCTGAGTGAATGACGATGGCGATGTAGTACAGGTGATCCTGACGAACGAGGTCGTCGTAATCATTGTCACGTTTGTTCTGGCCGAACGGTCGGACAAGTGTTGGGCACAAATGACCGACCCAGCCGTTGAGCGACAGAAGCTGATCAATAGCACCCAACACATGCTGTGCATCCATGTTGGCGGTGTCCTTGTTGACAATGCTAGAATACATCAATACGGTTCACCAGGCATGGAAGCGAGGCCCTCCTGACTTACTAGGGTAACTGGAAACGTTCCCAGTAGTCTTGCAAGCCATTCTCGATGAGCTCCGAGAACATGTCTGGCGTTTCATCCCTCCCAATACGCGCCTGCAGAAAGGGATGTCTATGTACGTTCAAAGAGCGGTCTGGTCTGGTCGCCCGTTCAATGAAGTTGTGTTCCTTGATTTCTACACCCCCAGACTTGGATTTCGGCGATGATGAGGGTTGAAAAAAGAGCATTCGGACGACGAATACAAAAGTGAAGAGGAATGCCAGCCTCGAGAGAGTTCTGCGACGGATGCCCATCGTGGCTCGTCCACAAACGTTGGGGTCAGCTTGAACGGGCGAGAGCTGGTGGCCGCCTCCAAGTACAGCGGGCCGCCGTCAATAGTCCGGCGATATAAATGTTCCCACGATCTCCCTTAGACGCATGTTAAGTCCGAAAAGATATACAGCCCCTGTCAACTAATTAAGCCCACAGTCATCTCTGGGCATGAATGAAGGGATACGACGCGTTCGCTAAAGAGTTATAGTAGACAAGACAAGCCAAAGTCAGGCTCTTTAATAGAGTCCAAGTGGGGCATTCACGCGCATGGATGTGCTAGTCAGATATCGTTGGTCTGATTAAATCACATTGACCAGTAATGGCTATTTGTACATTCGACAAGAATAAACTGAACAAGCAATGATTGCCTCTACAAAGGCACTAAGCAATATCATCTTCAGCACCCATTCTGGCAAGTTCTCCAAATAACGGACACTCACATTGGCTTTTCAAGAGCCTGAAATATTGCCCCACCATCCTAAATGACCTCTTGGAAGTAATGCTGTCCTTCCACTCCCCAACCCAGTCATTCCCAAGCGCAGCCTTAGCCTGTTCACTCGTCATGTCAGTCGACCGTAGATATCCGCCCCACATCAACCCATTGGCACTGATGGCACACATATTGGGGTGAGGCGACCACACTGCAGTCCTATCCCAAAGTCTATCCGACTGCATCTTCATCTCGTTCTCCGCCGACCCACGCACATTCGAAACACTGTGTATCTGCACTGTGACTATGGGATATTCATCCCACAGAACGACGAGTGAGGCAAGCAATGGGCTGAAGAAATGATTCCCGGTGTCGTCTGGTGGCTGCCAATCATGAGCAATCCGGAACCCTTGCCGCTCAGAAAACCAATACTCGAGTACTTGTCTCCACAGTTGACATGTATCCGCGCCTAATGGTAGCCGTGAGGCGGTTTCGGTAATATGCATCGGATATCCCAACGCTCGGCGCTCCATAAAGTGTGGTGGCCTGTTCGGAGTTGGGAGCCCATTCGAAGGTACAGAGACATTGAAACGGGCGCTACGTCCAGGAGGCACTCGAGGCATTGGCAGATCTTGCAATGTTACGTTCCGAAAGTCTTGCACTGGGTGGCTGTTAGACGAAGACGAAAGTGACTGAAATAACCCATTCTCACCTAGTCTGCTCATCCTGACCGGATCTCTCACATTACGGCGGTGAGAGGCCGGTGTTAATATCCTGTTCGCAGGTAAAGAGTATGATGAGGTAGACTGGACCAAAGGTGGCACTTCATCCTGTGGTCGTCGAAATGGAAGAGAGTCACAGTTTGCTGCGGCTGTCGGGTGATATGGGGAATAACGATGGCCATTCAACGATATGCTGCGAAAGTCTCGGACTGTGGTTACGGGCTCAGGTCTGATCCAAGATAAGAAGATAGAGATTGCACACCTAGATGTGTGACTCTATCTGCTGAGTCGCTGGGTATCGGTATGTCGAATTGAATACGAAGCACAAGATCCGTTGTGAAGAAACACACCTTTGAAATCCACCCAACGATGGTTGAATCATCTCCCCTTATTTTGAGTGCTATTATGGTCAGCTAACGGTGCCCGTCTCCTTATATGTGATCTGTGTGAACAGCACCACTGTTTCGAGTCATGGATGTCAAGAGTCAAGCTTTCAAGCTGTGTTACTAAAGACGGTAATAGACGCCCGCCGAATGATGCCGCGCGGCCGAGCCACCCACACCAATTGTCCAATGAAAAGCCAAACATTAAAAAAAATCCATTCCAAGTACTATCTCTTCAGGGTACATGTAATCAACGACAAAGGTGGTGTCCCCAGAAAATCAGGAAAATAGTTCCGCATGAGATCTCAGAAGCCCTCGAAAAGAGCATCATCATCTGAATCGTCCAGCACACGAACTGGCCTTCTCGACCTGGCCTGCCTAGTAGGTGCAGCTGTTTTCGCTGGTGCTGGTGCTTTCCTCTTCTTCGGAGCAACTTCCACATCAGAGTCGTCAACCGACAAGATTGACAAACTACCCAAGGTCTGACTCTGCGATTCGTCGTCATCATTCAAGAACAGTGGTTGCTTCTGAGCTTTGTTCTTGCCACCAGGTCTAGTCGATTTAGCAGTTGGTTGAGATGACCCGGCCCTCGAGCCAGGTTTCGCACTACCCGCACGAGAGCGCCCTTTCTTCGTTGGCGGTGGTCCTTCCTCGGGATCGTCGGACTGAAGATCTGACAATGCTTGGTCCTCGTCCAAGGCTTCCAACGTTCTAACCCGTTGTTTAGATCTTGCTTTTTGAGTTTTGGGTTGGGGAGAGGATTCGTTCCAATAAGCTGTACATATTTATGTCAGCCGTTTCCCTGGATGCAACAGTGGTTCACGTACAAGATCCCATGCTATCACCATCGTTGGCATACAAGTCGATCTTTGGCCTCGAGTCCGACGCAACCTTCTGTAAGTCCACAGTGAGTTTATCAGCCACTCCCAAATCCACGAGCACCAACGAACGTTACCCACCTTCTTGAACTTCTTGAAATTCGGCTGTCCTTGCCAATCCGGATGATCACCAACAGGTCCCGCTCTGGCTCTTATCCTTGCTCCATTCTTGTCCTTGAACACGTCCATCTCGCAGATTGTCATAAAATTACCCCTGACTCTCGAATCATCTCCAAAGTCGGCCAGAACCGCCCACTCCTTCTCCGGTTCCCCGTCATTCAAGTCCGGTTTCGCGATCTTCAATTTGTTAAAGTCGCGGTCAAACTCGTCTTCACGCTTCTTGCCCTTCTTCGTTGAGGCAATAGCCTTCAGAAATTCGACGTCCTCATCAGGTTTCCCAATATCTGCACCTTTCGCGTCCTTCGAGCCCTTCGCGCCCTTCGCACCCACAGTCCCGGCCTTGGAAGGTGGCTTGCTGGTAGTTCCCGACTGAGCGGTAGTCGGGTTTGCTCCTCCGCTAACCACCCTGTTAGCTTCCGTCGCTCTCTTCTTCCTGGGTTGTTCTTCCAAAGGGGGGTCGGCAATATCATCCATTTCAACATCCTCGTCGATATCGGCCAAACTACGCTTCTTAGCTGTCCCATCATTCCCATTTGGCACCAAAGATGTGCCCATCATGCTCTCTTCCTCCTCTTCCCTCAATGCAGACAGAGAAAAACCCCCAGCACCAATCCTGCCGCCACGCTGTGTTTTGGATTGGGTTTGGGACTGCGTTTGAGAAAGACTTGTGGTCGTTTCTTCAAACCTATCCATAGTATCCTCCAAGATCGCAGGTGACTCTGTTTCTTGCAGGTGTTGTGGATCGCTAGCATCAAACAATGCTTTGAACTTCTTCAATGGCGGTTCCTTGTACGTGTCCTCTACGACGGTCTGAGGCTCAGGGTCCACCGAAACGCTCCTCAATCTGCGCTTCAATCTCGTCGCTCTCGGGGCAGCTGCAGCCAGTGCCTATTCCAAAATCAATGTCAATGAGAACTGAGTATGTCCATACGATACAAAATTGACCTACGTCAAAGTCGAGAAGCATAGGAGTAGGTGGCTCCGGTACCGCGGGTGCGGGAGTCAATATACCCGAGGTATCTTCCGCACGAGTTGCAGAAGTGGCAGCACGGCGAGTCAACAACTGGAAAAGAACGTTCAAGGGAAGTCCGGAAATAGCGACGAACAGAACGCACACGTCGCGGTCGAGGCTTCTCCTCCTGAGCTTCGAGCAGAGCATCAAGGTCCAGGAGATCAATGGTCTGTGGCTTCGGTTGAGTGGTCACAGAAGGCTCTACAGAGGCCTGTCTTGAAGCCCTTCGAGTAGGACGCCGAATAGAACGAGCTGGCGGTGGTTCATCCTGTGTACTCTCTGAAATTTCTGGCATAGGGAGTACTGGTTGGACCGCTGGTTCTGCTATTCGTGAACACATTTCGTTCTAGCAAAGGAGAAAGACACATACCTGCTGGTGTTTGCATAGTCTCCGCAGATGCTTCAACGGGGACGGGACAAGGGTCGCTATGCAAAGCCGAAGTATCGACATTCAAAACCACCTCGACAAGCTTGTCAGGGGACACAAATTTGAGGCCGAACCTGTGGTTCTGTCAGTCTGAGAAGGCACAGTACGATTGCCACACGCACTGCTTTGCCTCTCGATTTAATTCGTTCCAAACATCGCTTCCAACAGCAGCTGAAACAATGGTTTCGTCCCCAAGCAGGACCAATGATTTGCCTTCTTTAGCGCGTCCCCTAATCAGCGCCTTTTGAAATTTGGTCACGCCGGATTGTGCGTCAAACACCTCCAACGTTCCCTTTCCACGGCTTATCAACGTCCGAATTTCTAAAGGAAGCTCCCGGGTTTTCTCTCCGACGCACAAGAACCTGTACTTGTGAAACAAGTTGAGCCTCTCTTCTGTTGGTTCCCATACTTTTGGGACCTTGTGGGGTGACGATAACGCTGGTGAGAATGTCGGACGGTATTTAGTAGTTGGAGGAAGAAAGAAAGTTTGCTCGAGGGGCACTCCTTCCGAAGGGCTGCAATCCCGAGGGAGACTACCCAACCGCACAACCTCCTGCAACCACTCTGGCGTCACTAACTGACATGATGAAATGAGAGAGGTTGCGATCGTAGGTGTAGCAGCATATGTTGGTGTGAGATGATGTGTAACTTCCGGTTTATGATCCAACGAAAAGTGTATCCCTATTCAGATATGTGACCAACGGGCCAATTTTCAAATCGACGACGATATACTTACCGAGTGAGGCACACGAGTCTTGGGAAACAGGCAACCTGCCTCTCGAGGCACTAGATAAACAGCATATCGGGCGCCACTCAACTCTGTCAACAAAGAACATGAGGGACCCTTTAATAAGATAGAGAGAGATAACCAACGCACCGGATAGTAAACCCTCCACCCGCGACAATGGCGAGCACATCTCCATCCCTCAGTTCCTTTGGCACCCCTTGCTCCACTGTCAATGCGTCTATCCCTCTCTGAACAGACAGTGTTTTTGCCTTATTGGCATAAGTCAGCGTCGGGATGAAAGCCGGGTTAGCCTAGCAGCAAACCGGATATTTGTCAGTCTCTGTCCGTGCGCAAGCCATGTTCACAGCAACCGACCGCTTGCTCCGTAGAGAAACTTCCAACGTGGAATTCCCCATGTTCACGAGACACCCTTTTGCTGTTAAGGATGAGATCTACGCCTTTGCGTCCAAGGATATACGTTGAGTTTGTCTTGAGGAGTTTTGTTTCTGTACACCAACTTGAGTTAGGAACATTGCCGAGTCAAAGCTGTGTTAACAACCATACTTTGTACGTTGCCATTGTTCAGTTCGCCGTCGAATGGCGCTGTCACAAGCCACATGTTCAAGTATCTTATCCTCGAATCCAATAGGTTTCACAGTATGTTGGTAACAGTAACAGTTGGTTGGCAGTTGTGCACGCTCGCTTGATGTTGACTCGGCCTTTGCAACGATTTAGGTATTTGCAGGCGTCAGAGGGCAAGCAGTGTTCGATTACAGTGAGGTCCAGAAAGCAATGGCTGCTAATCTTGCACAGAATGATTTGGTCGTTGTCCCTTGAGTCATTTAGGTGACCGTCGGTGTCGAAGGCCCCGAGCGCGACGATGACAACGCAAACGCGTCCGTCACGCTGATGGCTGACTCACCCAATGTTCTCTCGGCCAATCCGGCTACGGCAAGTTAGGGGCCCCCGACCACGCCGACGATATAAATCTTCTCATGCTCGTTTACGTTCATCACAGTGTATACTTACAATGTAACCCCAAATAAGCCAAAGAGAACGAATAAGATGGTATTAAAATTACACTTATTATTGACGGGAGAGCTACGAAACACGAACGAAAAAAACGCAGGTTCAAAAATCACTAAAGCTATAACGCCGAAAGTAAGTGCGTGCATATATCACGCTGAAACATGAGAAGCGGAAGGCTGTGGTAATGTATTGGATTGGTGAATGGCAGCCATAACATAATCACGCAACTGCGGATTAAGCCGCAGAACCTCCGTCAACTCTTGGTGTGGCAATCTCGCAAGGGTTGTCAGGTCTGGATATCCCTGCTGGACTTGCGGTTGAAGGGGGGCAGTACCATTGACAGACCCCGCTGGTGGCACATGCATCACACCAGAGGATGTCGCGCCATCGGAAACGGATTTCGTCAGATGTCCAGAAGACGCGTCGGAGGATTCTAAGTGCGGCTGCGAGCCGAACGGAATTGCGACAGTGCCCCCGCTAAGTTGGCCTTGTGAGATGTTGGTTTGGGTGGTGGTACTATGATTACTAGAGTTGGAATTGGCTGATATGGGTCCCTCGTATGGTCGCCATTGGTACCGGGGATCCTGCTGTGACGCAGGATACATCTGGGGTGAAGGATATGTTTGGTACCCCTGTGATGTTGAGGCAGCAGGATATGCACTTGCTGGATAGTATGCGCTGTATACATACGTATATGGTGTTTGTGCCGACGCATATGGAACTTGCTGGGTGGGATATGCCCAATAGGGATTTCGAGATCCAGGCGTCTTGTAGTGCGACGTCGTCGCAGGCTGAGCAGCTTGAGCTGAAGGCGGACGGGTGACGTTTGGTGTCGGTACGTGAGCATCCCCAAATGTTGCCGCAGTTAATGACGGATATGTTTGGACAGGAAGAGAAATATTTGACACCGCAGCACTGACTGAACCTAAAACTTCTTCATGAGACATTCCCCAAACGACACACTGACGATTTGCTTACGATCGTGGTCGTTTCGGGGAGTACATGCTTCTGCAGGCCTTTGCTGTACAGGACCATCCGTGCTTCCGAACACAACACTCCCCCACTTGAATTCCCGCTTTACATCGCGATCCCAGACCACCTCTACGGATGCATTTTCCTCGATAACACGGATCAAAGACACCTCGAACACGCCTGAGCTGACACGGATCTTTATACGTGACAGTGTTGGAAGCGCGAGCAGATCGCTCTTGATCTTTTCCTGTTTCGAGGCCTTCTTTTGCGCAGCAAGAGCCTATCATATATCAACCCCATACTAGTCAGATCTTGCACTCAATGAATACTCCAAAAGGATACGTACGGGATTGTGTTGTGGGCAAAGAACATCGCACACCAGCTTCTTAACCACTTTGAGAACCTCTAGCTCCTTCTGGGACTGCCCATCCAGCTCCATTTGCATCGGGTGTATCGAAGCGAAAGCCTGGTGTGTTTCGATCACAACTTCCTTTTCCACCTCCCGAGTTACGGAAAATACAATACCGAGGGGATGCCCCTCACGAGCACACGACACATGGAATGCCTTTGGACATTTGCCTCTGGTGCACTGGACCGGTGCGCCATGGCCCTTTGAGCGAGTTTTGGAACACGCAGAACATTTCTGAAACATCAATGTTCAGAAAACGCATCAAGCCATCGTCGAGAGTCGGCGAGAACTTACCAGGTTCCACCTATCCTTCACAATGGCGTCTACTCCGAACACAGCCTTTACTCTCGTTCCATCCTGCAGAGGGGCCTCATCAACCCACGTCTCTGGGATGATGGATGCGCATTGTTCGTGTGCCATCCATATTCTTGGATGTCCTGCAGCTTCCACCGCATCCTTTCTTCCTTGTGGAGGCGAATTTACTGGAAGCAAGCCAACCTTGTCCATCGAGACACACAAACAACATGGGAACTGCTCCGCCTCCACCGGCTTGGGACCCAGCTTGAGCTTCAGTTTAGGCAAAATAGGTGCCGAATGCGAGGTTGGGAAGGAAAGGAATGAATTTGAGTTCGAAGAAGATTTGTGGGGTGAGGCATGGGATTTGGATGGTGATGGTTTCAGCCTGATTTTCTTGAGTTTCGGCTGTTCTTCCTTCTCTTCCGCTTTCCGCTTGAGAGGTATTTTGAGTGGAGGAATGTATCCTTCTGAGGCTTCTTGTTTCATTGTCGGAGTCAATTCCGTATTGGTTGATGACTTGCGCCGTTTAGATTTGGAAAGTTTCTTTGGTGATCCCTCGGTCTCCATCAAGGCCTCAGCCGCAGCAGCCTCGGCAGCAACCTCCGCCTCGATTGCCTGTATACACTCCTCGGCTCGATCATGCAGCAGCTGATCAACATCTATCCGGACACTATGCACACATGTGAGAAAAACACAGTTAAAAAGTAACGAGCGACCTACCTATCAGAAACACATTTGCACGCTTGTGCAACACGCCCCATCTCGATCCAGCATTCAAGGGCGAAATTAACACTTTCAGCGCAATTAAAGCCCAAATTGAACCCCGCGTGGTAACCTCTCGGATACGTGATCACGAATTCGCCGGCATGTTGAACGAGGTGGTTGGGGCGACATGAAGATTTTGCCAGGGTCATCGGCGACACCAGGAACGACTTATGTCGCAGGAACTGGGGGCACTGCGAAGTGTCCGAGGGAAAGTATGCTGAAGGGGGCAATTCAGAACGGCCGTGCAGGCGTGAGGGAAAGACACTCACTCCTCATGGCGTGCTCCAGGGCGGTAGATTTTGTCTGTGGAACGGCGTACCAGAACTTCGGTGCACCGAAATGGATATAATTGATACTATACAGATCCATGTCTTCCACATGCCACGCGAAGGTGGCTCTCCACATTCCAAAGTAAAGGTAGGGAGTGTTAACTCCAGGAAGGCCAGCATTAGAGGTCGGAAGGAGACGTGACAGCGCTGAAGGGAGGTGGCCGACGTTCCATGATTTCGTCTCGTCGGTGAAAAGCGTCCCTGTGACGCGAAATGAGGAAGGGTATGCAGGCAAATATAGTAAACCGTACCTTGTGTGTCTGCCCCATACCAAGCAGATTTACCCAGCGAACAATTTCTCCAGTAGTGCCTTTCCAACTTCTGGCAGAACTCCGGTGTATAATCCTCCGGGGTCATGTTATCCGGAAGCCAGTCGGTACGCGGTTCAAAAGTGTCGAGAAATTGGCTGTCTTTAACAGCGCGATCCGCAAGGCTGGCTTGTCTCGCTTCCCGCGATTGATGCACCCGTTTCGCCTTGGCCTTTGGCTCATCCTTTGGTTCCTGCTTGGGTGATTTGTTGGACTTGCGAGTGGATGCGCGACTGGGGCCGCCAGCATCGCTGGCAGGTGGAGAGGGCACTGAGGGTCCAACGGAGCCCATCAGGCTTGTGTCGTCCTCCGGCTCCTCCTTGATGACAGTAACTGCATCAGGTGCAACCGACTCTTTCTTCCTAACTCTGCGAGTTCGTGGTGGTGCAGCTACTCGCGCTCCGCGAGACTCCAGGCCTATCTCTTGTTTCACCGGAGCCCGATATTCGTCCTTGCCACATAATTCGGCCCATTCGCGCACACTCATAATCCTCCGCTTCTCCATGTTCTGCTGTCGAAACAAGCCACCACTTCCAAGCATGACTTGCTCAATTGGCGACCGAATTTTGACGTCCTGAAGTTGAGGCTTGATATCAGGCAGTGTAGAAGTCCTGGAAGGTTCGGTAATTCTGATTAGCAGGTGGAGTGCATTAAAACCAGACTACTTACCATTCTTTAGGCGGTATGACTTTCACAATCCCACTTTTCATACCCCAGCAATTGACCTTTTCCATATATGCTTCGAAATCTTGGAATTCCTCCATGGATGGCTTGAAAACAGGGATACCCCGCGATGCTGCAGGATCGTCTTCTGGGTCAAGCCACGTCTTGCCATCGGAATTAGGAGAAGGCGGCAGTTGGATGCCTTCTGAGCCATAGAAATGGTCAGGTTGGACGATTGGAGGCTCAGGGCTTGGCGAATTGCATGGTGTGAGTGTCGATGACCTCGAAGAGGATGCCATTGTAGCGTAAATTGCCTCGACGACAACCGAAAGTCCTGGCCGTCCAATTGGACCGTTCTAGGTCAAATTTGCTGATTGAAAGGCGTCCGCTCGTCGAGGTCTATGCTGAAAGTCGTTAATGCAGAGAATTAGCGCTAGTCGTCGTTGTCTTGGGCGTCGTAACACGTTTCTTCCAATCGAACTGTCTCGATGAGCGGGACCAGTGGTCGGAGATTCAAATCATTGCCTAGATTGGGGTCACGACGCCTTCCAGGCCGACGCGTGACCTTAGGGTGGTCCGTGCAACTTGAATACCAACTCACCAGCCAAAATTTTGGCTAAGGCTTTCCCTCCTCCATCGGAGCCCAGTGTCGACTCCACTGTCCAGACTCGCGAGTCAAATTCGGGACTGCATTTTGATTCTGGACAACCACCGCCATTTGCTCTTTTCACGACAATGTTCTCTCATCATTCTCTGCAACCGTATTGGGGAGACGGAACTGCTTCTCCTCCACGAATCCGGGACAATGATTCCTAGTACACAACTCAAACTGGATGAATCCCTGTGCTACACAGTTTACAGGGATCTTTTCGCCAACTGAATGCTACTGACACGCAAATCTGGCTGTAACCATTGCAACGAACGACTATCATTCCTGTCCTGTGAGGATTATCGCCGCTCTACCACCTCCGATCCATTGGGCATCATCTCTGGAGTACATGCTGGCCGAGTTGCAGTCGATGCCAGGTCCTGCTTCGCAACGCGCTCAATGCAGGTTACGTCGGGGTTCGATACGCATCTAAAGCCGCGCGATCGACTATCGAAAGATGCATTAATCGACGCTCACGGACTCGATGTTATTTTCAGTTTCCGTGAGGCAGTCCACTACTAGGTACGCTCTTTTCGAACCCTGCTCTTTCAAGTTCGCCTTACGGCAACATGTACAGCGTCTACTATAAACGCACCGAGCTGGGAAGACCATGATCACAAGGCCCAGCAAAATCGCGACTTCCCCGACATGACCGTCACCTATTCTTCCCCACGGTGGCACTACAGGCTTTCGACAAGCCTGGCTGTGTTAAATGTAATTTATTTTGGTCCGCGCAGGTGCTCAAGCTCATGCAAATGATCGGCTCTGCTAAACAAGGAAGCTGACCGGTCGAACACCGGCTGTCACGCGTGACACGGAGGGGCTTCATGACATTCTAAGTACGGACGCAAGAATTGCTGAATTGCTGTGACAAATGTGATGCACGCCCCTCGACAACTAAATCAGTTCATATGTCCCAAGATAGTTATCTTTCCAATTCTACCGTGTACCTTGCGGCTCACATCGTTTTGCCATCGAACTCGATCTACCAAGTAACATGTGCTAAAATGTGGTGAACACTCGGACTGGGATTACTATAATCCAAGCGTAAGCGATACGCATACTTCAAGTTTGTCAGGCTTCTGCTTTGTTGTAATTCTACTCACATCCGTGGTCGCAGGAGTTCTCGCGCGTGAACCAGCATGGGCGTGGTGCAGTGCATGGAGAACTCACGCCATGACGTGGCGTCCTCGGAAAGACTTTGGCACAAGTCGATTACATCTGCCGAAATATCTATCTAACAACTGACAGCACAAGCGCTTTCGAAGTAGTAAACGATTAGATGAGATATCCGAGCTCCCCGTGCTCTCCGAGTCCACCTTGTTCGAATACCAAAAATCTGGACAAGACATCGGCGCTGTTCAAAGTCCTTCGCCTTCCTTCCGATTCATGAGACAATCCAAAATACATACGAGTTTCAAACCTGACCCAGGTAAGCTAGTAGACACCCATAACCAGATGTAGGAATCTGTCAATTCCTACCAATACGTATACGAGCTCAACAAAGACAAAGACCACGGGCTTTGGAAGCAAAATCCGAGCGCTATGGAAACCTGAGATTACGATCTTCGCGTCTATCCAACTGTACGCTGGGGTCACAAACCCTCTCTCGCCTTACAGGCGCACCTGGGATCACAGACCTAGCGTTTTAGAGTGACAATCTGGCTCGGGCGACCTGGAGAGCTCGGATTCCGGTGAAAAGTGCTCAAATTGGGTTATATCGTAGGTTTTACACCCCTCAAGTGAATGGCACAGCTCCGAGGCAACTTGAGGCAAGACGGAAGGAAATTCGGGAAACGGGACAGGGGAAATGTACTCTCGGCGGGGACGGCGGGTACTTCGGAACGTCTCCGAGATAGCCAGGTCTCGCAACTTTTTAACCGGGACGCCTCTCCAGGACAGCACATGGCTGCAATCGATGTCAACGAACCATACACGCAGGAACGTCGAGCGCGACGTGTTTTCCACACCGATAAGACCTTTGCACCGAATAAAATTCATGGAAAGGCTAATAATGCGTAGGTAAATGGCGATCCATTCGCGGGCTGTGACCCTCGCAACAGGTGCCAAGGCTTCTGACCCCGAACCTGAGAAAGCTTAGGCGTCAATGCAGATCCCATGGTCAAAACCACACGACAGCAAACAGAAGAAGTGGCAGTGTCAGGTGAATAGACCTTTTTCATCGAGCTCCTTTCCAGCAGAGAGAGTTTGTCGAAAGCTTGCATCTGAGATGTCGCACAGCTCCATGAAAATGATCCGGCCATCCATGACAAGCAATCTTTTCGAATCAAGATTGACTAACACGCCCCCGCTTATTGTCCCCTCCCGTATGCTTACGATAATGCTGGCTTACGCAGTGGCGAACCTTACCTGGGGTGTCACTCATTCTCCAGACATTTGGATATCCGCATGATTGGAACGGTCACAAGCCAACAGAGGCTGGCTATACGTACGTTGAAGGACAAACGAGCTACCCCAAGTTCAAAACAACAGGTCTATTCCTAAACCTCGGTTAAATCGTTAAATCCCTGACTCACCGTGATATCAATTCAAAGGCTGCCAACTACGCTTGCTCTCATAGCAACGGTAAAGTTTTTCGATACGAACTCATATTGACTAGACCTCAAAACGAACATAGAGTCATGAAAATCCAGCCGCAGTAGAGTACCTCTACATGCACCTGTTCAACTCCGGGAGTTACCATCACGAGACTGGAGGCTCCGAAAGACCAGAAGGGCTCCTGAAAGCACGGACAGGCTCGGACTGAGAATGTTCTGTGGCTGTTCCAGGTACGAATCCAAAATAGGGATCCATTGATTGGCACCAGATCTCGTTTTCATAACCCCCAATCCGGCCATTAAGTGGCATGACCTCCGTAAAGGTGTCCTTTTCTGGGAAGCTGAAGGTGAACAACATTGCCTCGAAGGCAAACCAGCTTACCAAATGATATGTCCGAGTCGACCGTGCTAACCGAGCCAGCAGTTTGGCTCCTTTCATGGACCATCTCCTGCCTGAACCTTTGCAACGTGAACGGCGTTCAGCCTATCGCTGCCCTCAAAGGTCATCTGGACAACCTTGAGGCGGGAGGCATACTTTATGTTGCCCACTCAAGTTACCGGGAGGCCCACAATCTTGGCTTTCAGGAAATTCCAGAATTGAGTCTCGGTTTGTTTCCTCTCGGAGGCTGTCCCTCACTTCCCACATTTGAGCGCTCAATAACGATCAATCGGGAGGATATTTATATTTAGCTAACCGTCCCTAGTCTCTGATAAAGTCAACAGACCCTGGAGGACCAAATCATCAATCTCCAGGAACACCCTCACCCTCCCCTCTACGCGAACCTCATCTCCTGCGCGTCAGCAATGCCTCCCATGCCCAGAACCCCATCTGTTCACCAACGTACGCGTCCACTATGTCTCCTCGTCATCACTGTTACTCACCACATGCCACTCCACACCTACAGGTCTTCGATCAACTTCCGCATATCTTGGCTTCCTCACCGGGTCCATCGACCACAAGGCATTTTATCCCTCAGCTGATAGCTTCTTCTCAAATGCCGATACCGAGTACCGACACTACGATGGTCAGTCGTCGGATGCCCCTTTGTCGACTCGTTCACTCAAACTTCCCACCAGATTCAAGCTCCCTGTCACATTGGATAGGGTCTAGCTCGTTGTTGACAGACCTCGACGTGTATGAGCCTGGTGCGCGCAAACATTGTCAAAGGCAAAATCAGTTCACTGAACTACGTTACCCAGGCTCCCAAGTACCTCCCGCATTCTGCACCTCCAATGAAGACCTGCTGAGTCGATCATATGGTACGTTAGAGTCGAGTTATCCCCAGTTTCCGACGATTGACGTCAAGTCCGGCAGATGACTCCTTCGACAATAACTCGCTATGGCCCTACAACTCCTCGTCGACGTCCACCGTTAATTCTCCATATTTGATTATTCCTGAGTCAGGCCCCATCCCGATAAATGCCATGATGTCCCCTAGCATCTCAGTAACGAGCAGCTCACCACGCTCAGAAAGCGGAGGTACATAATCCTTTCTGATGATGACCTATTTTCGGCCGGATGTTAACCCTCGACCCTGCAGCTCTCACACCACCTCAACACAACTACTCTGCAGACTGTAAGCTGGAATTCGACCAGGCGTCTCTATCGACGTCCTTTGGAAGTGACTGTTACGCTGGTTCGTGGTCACCCCAAGGATTTTCGCCAATTCCCGCCTCCCCGTCACCGTCCTCAGGCAGCATCGATATGTCCGACATCAAGCCTTCCATCTCGCGCGACCCTTCACCTCTGAGTGCACTGAGGGATGGAGCCGAGAAAGCCGACAGGCGGCGCTTCCCATGTCTAGTCTTGGGATGCAATCGTCGATTCACTAGCCAGTACACCTTGAAGGTCCATGTGGAGGCTCACAGGCCTAAGCCGCGTGTTTCCTTCCCTTGTACTGAGGGCTGCAACGAACGCTTCTCCCGTCAGCACGACAGACTGCGGCACGAAGTGGCAAAGCATGGCAAAGTCTGCGAGTTCCTCTGCGACGACTGCGGTCGATTCTTTTCCACAAGGAAAACATTGGGCAACCACAAGTGCCCTGTCGCCCAGGGGGGAACACGATGGGTCACCAGCTGAATGGTTCACGCCATTTCTTTCTCCTTGCTTCGCACCCTTCGATCTTCGTCCACGACCCTTTCATGACTTACATTGACTCTCGCCATTTGGGACTTTTGTTTGTTGCATTCCACGTGTATCACCATACGGACCTCTCCTACTCTTCTCTGAGACATTGGCTAGGCATCATTATCTATCTTATGGACTTGGTTTTTCCGAACTATCTTACTGAAGTATGTACCTAAAGTAATCTTTCCTTCGCGGACTGTGTAATAGTTAGCTTACCTGCCCAAAATAAAGCTCGACTCTCATTTCTTTGTTCATTTTGAGTTATGAAAACGGTCAAAGCCATCCAACTTGATGAAACATACTCTGGCTGTGATTCAGTGCCCTGCGGGTTCATTCTGGGCTTTATTATTCCTACTTTTTGAATATCTAGCGGAAAACAGAGATATCTTGGAAGTGCCCAAGTTTCTCGGCATTCGGAGTTTTCCGTGCAGGCCAAGTAGAATCAGAATCTAGATTCCCAAGCCAAGCCAACGGTTTGACACCAACAGCCTACGGACGTTTTGGACTGTGGTCAGTGCTGCATAGCTTTCCTGCCTCTGAACGCCATGTCAGATCGCCCTCGTCGCTCGACAAGGCCGCCTAAACCTTCTGCAATAGTAATTGCACAGGCCGCTGCTTCTTCACCAGGGAAATCCAAACGTGTTAGTCAAATAGCAGATCCAACAGAAACACTGAAGTTGCTCCTTGACAGTCCTAAAAGCATTCTCACAAAAATTGATATATCTGTGTGTTTTTGAAGCATCAATCAAGACAGGGCTCTCGCTGACCACCCATCGGTTTAGGATGTTTTCAATCTCGGTGCTTGGGAGATGCTTTCTGAGAGTTCACGGGTAGAATTGTCAAAACTCCTCCCTCCAACCAACCGCGTAGACTATAAGCCAACACTAGATCGTTCTCATCCTGGGGCTGGTACTACTGCAGACATGGAGATCGACGACGGGCCCACATCCTCATATTCGATCAACCCTACCTCAGTGTTCAACAACCCGCATTTCCTCGCTGCGGCACAGACCTTCCAGGACCATCTGTACTCGGGATGGCTATCTCCAAATCATCTCGAAAAGGTTCAAAAGTTTCAAACAGCTCTTAAGGCTGGCACTCTATCTGCGCCGTCGAAGGACGAAGCTTGGCTCTCCGAGAACGCAGTCGAATCCAGAACCACACCTGGGAAATCGGTTGTACTCGGGATTCTGGCAGGGTTCGTTACTTGTAGTCTTCTCAATTATCCAAGACATTCTTCTAACAGCTACCTTCTCCGCGGCGTGGTAACCCGGATTTACGCACCTTCTAGAGGCGCAGCTCAAATCAAACTTGCAACTCTGGTTAAAGAAGGAATAATCCGAGCTGGAGATATTCTCGCGTATAGGAGGAATTTCACGAATTTTGACATCACTGTGGAAAAGGATGCGATCGTGAGTCACCTCGAGTCATTGGGACTCTTAACTTTCCTTTGTCTGATAGTACGTTACTGCTGTATAGATTCAGACCATCGACAAGAGTACACATGCTTTGACTGTCCTGACAGAAGCCGGCCCTACCAGGGACTTGTCTGATGCGGCTCTTCATGCAGGCCCGAGTGATTCGTCTCTACCAACCAGGCTGACAAACATCACCAGCCCATCCATGTTAGAAACGTGGCTATTGGACACCGACGCTCGGCTCGACAAATCCCAGAGGCCCAATGGGAACGCCTGGAAGTGTTTTACCGTTTGGAGACGACGGGGAGAACAGGAAACATTCGCCGAAGACAAAAGAGGTGGGCGAGAGAACCACGGAACCCTTTTCTATCTAAGAGGAATTTACTACAACGAACAATGACTATCTTGCGCCACTACATTCTTACTAGAATCAAACACATCGCCTTTGACTTCACGTACATATTCCGAGCCCTTCCTTACCACTACTAGATACCAAATTTCGTATTACTGTGTTCCCAAGCTGGTTCGCTACGTTTATACTTGTTCACGGGGACAAACTCGACGTTCTGCCTTTCGTAACACCGAGACGGAGGAATCCGTTCCGCATTCCTGTGCAATCAGGGCAGGTTGTGTGAGAACGTGAAGGCGTGCAGGGCGGGAGTTCGTAATCGAGGATCCAAATATGACAGTGCTGTTAAATTGCGCTGCTTGTGTGTTCATTCTAGGATTTTATTGATTCTACTTTGACAGATGGGGAGGGATACACAGGCTTTTGCTAACACGGTCCGACGCGTAGGTAACAACTCTGGTGGCGCGTAATTCAAGCCTCCATCCACGTTTGCTGAAGGGGCGGTGTAAAGTGTGGGATCTAGTGGCGGACAACATCACCATGAGGGTCTTTAAGAGTCACAATCGCATAGCATCGAGTTACATGCATGAGATAGCGGAAGGTCATTGGATCGTCACAAGACACAGACCAGTGATATCAGTAAAACTTTCATAGGATTCAACCGTTATTGTGTCCTTTCTTGACACTGCCTGTTGCTCTCCGCTTTCTGCCATTCTCGTCGAGGTTGAGCAATCCGTTCAGTAGACCTTCACTGTGCAAAGAGGTGACGAAACTCTTGAAAAACGGTTCGTAATCGAACGTCCGGTTAATGTGTTCGGTCTGCGGATGACGAGGATTTGAGTCAGGAATTTGACTCGGAAATGCGAGGGTCGCAGCCAGGAAAGAAAGACCTACATTGGCGTTCAACCCTTTGGACATCTCGTCTTCGATAGACGTCATCGCCTTCTTGATATTGCGGACGCAGTCCTCCCATGCATCAATTAATTCCTGCTGTGGCATTTTCAAGATCTCCATATCCCTTTTCATCCGTTTGGACGCGAATCCTGCGGTGCATGGTGCATTGGACCCAGACAACAACGAGTTTCGGTCACTCCCGGTGGCCGTGGTCCAGAGGGACATGTCCACCTATAGTACAAGGTCTGAGATCTCCGCGTTTCACAAAAAACATACCGCCTACCTGCTTGTCCCAGCCAGCATCAAACCGTTTTTCGATACTCGTCTTTTCTCGTTTAAGGTACTCGAGATCGTCAGAGGCTGTCTGGTATCCATCGTCGACTATAGCCAGCAGACTGAAACGAATATTGCTCCCGTCGTCTCCGGACCCGCCGTACTTGTCCATCTTGAGCCTCAGGGCTGGGCGAACCACATCCATCCACAGATTCCTCGTTTCAGCAGAATGGTCCGCGGATTGGGAGCTTGACGAAAGGGTGGGCAATTCCCCAACTTCCAGAGGACCCGACTTGAACCCATCGAGTTCCCAGACCTTTCCGGATGCTGGAACGTATCCGATGAAATGATAGCTCTGCTCAGCTTCTTGCTCTGGGCTCGCTGCAGGCTTCTCTTTCTTGGTCTCCTTGGAATCATCCGCCTTGCGCTTTTTAGCAGGCGGAGGCTTCGTGCTTTCTTTGCGCTTCTCTTTCTCCTTTTTTTTCTCGAGGTCTAGGGTGTTAATTGCCAACGCGTTGACGGCACCCCGCAAGTCTGCGGGCCTGCACATCCGAGCCAACGTCCACGGTTAGCTTCAAGTGTCCATCAGGCCAGTCGACGGGAATACTTATTTACCGAGCGAGTGAATTATGAGCTCGACGGAACAAGGACACATTCGTAACCGCAAGGCCTCTCATCTTTCGGGGCCGATGTGGTTTCAAAGAGGTCAGTTCTGGTTCTTCCGTCCCACAGAAAAGAAGGAAAGGACGCACCACAGGCGACATCTGCTCCGTCTCTTGTTTGAAGCGAGCGAGATCCTCGCCGATGTCTATTCCAGGGCAGTTCAAGACCACATTAAGAATGGCATGGGTTGCACAGGCGTCATCGCTGAGTTGATTTGCAAACCAGACGGTGTCTGCTGCAGGATCGTCAAAATCAGCGGCCCGATGGGTGTCCTTGTGCCACAGGAAGCAGAAGATGAGGCCATGTGGCTTCAGATGATCCAGAGCCCATGGTTCAATGCCGTAGACCTCGACAAGCTCTATGCCCCGGATGCCAAGCTTCCGAACCAAGGAGGTGAATACTCCTAAATGTGGGGTATGCCATGCTTGAGCAAGACTTCCTAGAGACGAATTCAATATCAGCTTACCGGGATCAGATTCAACAACTGCAAATGGCTCTCCGACCAGGTCTAATGGCATTTCTCGGTCGTTGTTCATGGTCAAGAGCACGACGTGTTGATCGCTGTTGAGTACCCCAAGCCTTAGGGGCTAGGAGCATTCCCAACTCCGACGCGGCGCACTGGTACTACTAACGTTGGTTCGTGTACCTCTGACCACGACCATCCCCACCTTATGTCGAGCGAAGCTATTGGCTGACAACCTGGCCGGATCTTCCGTGTACAACAAAACGCTATTCAATATCACTACCAAGGCCCCTGGTAATGTCTTTATTAAGCACAATCGGCAAATTCTCGGTCTCTCCAGGTCACCCAGTTGGAGATTCTCCGAACGCGACTTTTCACCGGCTGTAGTCTTTTCCACTATATAAAGCTGTAGAAATGAAACAGGGAGCTCATAAAGCTCAACATGTCACTCCTCAAGATATCTGGAACCAAAATTGTCGATGAACAAGGTCAGGAGGTTATCCTCCGCGGCGCTGGCCTCGGTGGTTGGATGAAGTAAGTAATACGCCAAATGCATACACTTGTGTATTGACCATTGTTCTTAGCATGGAGAACTTCATTACGGGTGCGTGTGGGATTGCAAAGAATCTATAACTTTAACATTGAACAAACCTTCAGGATACCCGGGATGCGAACACCAAATTCGGGAGGCCCTCACTGAGGCCATCGGCCAGGACAAGGCAGCATTCTTCTTTGACAAGGTTAGTTGCCGACTCTCTGCTCTTTATTTTAGCTTTCCTGAGCATATTTCACCCTTAGTTTCTCGAGTACTTCTTCAGCGACGACGACGCCGCTTTCTTCAAAAGTCTCGGACTGAACTGCATTCGTATTGCGTTCAACTACCGTCACTTCGAAGGTAAGCGCTCTACCCCTATTCCGCGAAATCGGTCTCTCAACACTTAATTTTTAGATGACCTGAACCCTCGAGTTTTGAAGGAGTCTGGTTTCAAGCACCTTGACCGTGTGATCGACATCTGCGCACGACACGGAATCTACACGATTCTAGACATGCACACTGCTCCAGGAGGCCAAAACACCGATTGGCACGCTGACCATGGAGGTCACATTGCCAACTGTGGGTTCCTTTTCTCTTATCTCCACCACGTTTCATCCTTATTTTGCCTTTTCCAGTCTGGAACCACAAGGATTTCCAGGATCGCAGCTTGTGGTTGTGGTCAAACCTCGCTAAGCACTACAAGGGCAACAAGTGGATCGCTGGCTACAACCCATTGAATGAGCCTACCGACTCCAAACACACTCGTTTAATCGAGTTCTACAATAACGTTTACAAGGCCATCCGTGAAGAAGATCCCGACCACGCCATCTTCTTTGACGGTAACACCTTTGCCTCCGACTTTTCTCAGTTCGGTGACGCCCACAAGAACTGGGAGAATACCGGTTACTCCATCCACGACTACTCCAACTTTGGGTTCCCCAACGCCTCTCAAAGGTACGAGGGCAACGAGGAGCAATTTAAGCGACTCCGTCGCAGCTACGAGAAGAAGCGGCAATGGATGGATGAGCGAGGGCTCTGCGTCTGGAACGGCGAGTTCGGTCCCGTGTACGCTCGCAGGCAATATGAAGGCGAATTGACCGATTCCATCAACGAATCCCGCTACAAGGTCCTTGAAGATCAGCTCAAGATCTACCTCAAGGTAAGCGCACGCAAACCGTCCGTTTTCTGTCCTCTTACTCATAATGAAACTCTATTAGGATCGTCTTAGCTGGACGATCTGGCTCTACAAGGACATTGGGTTCCAGGGCATGGTACACACCAGCCTCGAGACCAAATACATGACCCTCTTCAAGGACTTCCTCGCCAAGAAGCACCGGTTGGCTACAGATGCCTGGGGAGCCGACGACGTTAAGGTCAGGCACGTCTACCAGCCTCTCATCGACCACATTCTCGAGGAAATTCCCGAGGAGAACCGCGCCCTCTATCCCGCCCCCGTCTGGAAGCTCACGGACCGCATCGCCCGTATCTCACGCAACATTCTCGTCGCCGAGTTCCTCGTCAAGGAGTGGGCCCAGCACTTCGTTGGCCTCAGCGAGTCCGAGATCGACGAGGTCGCTGCCAGCTTCAAGTTCAAGAACTGCTTGCAGCGCGAGGGCCTCAACAGGGTCTTGTCCGCCAATGCCCCCGCTGCCAATTTCGAGTAAATTGGGTAAGGTTTAGGAAGCATGCGGTATCTAACCGCGTGTCGATAAACCGGACTTTCGCGTGCTGCCATTCAGTATCCTTATTCTTATGTGAAAGTTGTGCTCGAGACGATCAATCATCGTTGTACCACCATCTCTCATCCAATCCAAATGTATATATAGATATACACATCTATGTTACACACAGCTTCAAGTTGTTCTACGCTCATTCTGTTGCTTCCGAATCCCCGAAGAAGGGTCTTGATTCGAATGATGATTAGCACGAAGCGAGGTAGCTCGTGAGTGCAGCCTTCTCAGCCGAATCGACCGAGAGGTTGTAATAGTGCTTGACCTGAACCCAGGCCCTAACATAGGTGCATCGGTAGCTGGCAAGCGGGGGCATCCATTCAGCGGGATCTAAACGCCCAGGTGTCAGCATTGTCCTAATCGATCTAGATTTAACTTCAACAATTGAATCTCACCCTTGTCTCCTATCAGTACAACAGCGCAAAAAACGTGGGTTCAGTTCATAGTGTCCACCATTTCGTAACAAAGACAACCCGAGCTGGGTTCAGCTCACCTTTAGCTTGGTTCAAGCTGATAAACAGAAATAGAAATTAACGTCAGCACTCCTGAGGTGCTCGTATTTAGAGCAAAGGTGTAGACGTACTCGTCGGTAACTGCGACAAGCTGTGGTCGTGTGAGATCGTTGGCGAACGCTTGCCTTTGAGCGTTGGTCCAGGTGCGAGCGCCAGACACCCAGGCCTAGAATAGGTTAGCTCGGTCTGAGATTCTGGAAGTGTGGAGCCGCCTGATGGAGTGGCGCGACGGAAAAAATCAATTCACCTCCTTCAGGGGCACTAGGTGATCCTAGAAAGAACACCGATTAGCCCAACCATTTAATTAAGGATCATTCCGAGCAGGAATGTGGTGGACGTTCACGTACAATATCCAGATCGCTGGCAAGGGTTGTCGCAACGTTGTCGAAAGGCGAAACCCAATTTCCAGATGTTGCAGCGCAGTTGGTGCCAGTTACGACGTTAGTTCCGTCCCGCTTCAATACGGCTATCAATTTGGATCGAAATGGCAAGGAAAGTGCTCTGATTTAGCCCTTGACGTTCCAGCTTTTACGATCAGGACATACTGACTTTCACGAGTGTTGCACTGGCCCGAGACTAGGGAACATTAGATCACGTTGGGCGGGTGTGGCAACAAATCGGGGTCAACGCACTAGTAATCCAGTGATTGAAGAGATCGCGGTTATACGCGGGAGAGTTTGATTCAGCCTGCACGGTTACTGAGAAATATTTTTCAATTTGGTGGGTTTTCTAGTGCACTGATGGGAAAACGGGATAGAACGTACGCTGGGCCAGGTATGTTCTGGCTGTCGCTCCGCTGATGGGAGTAGGCAATGCCCTTTGTTCCAAAGGAATGGCCAAAGATAAGGTAACGAACAAAAGGAGGGACACGATGGAGAGCTTCATTCTGGGTATCGGAGTATGACTTTACTCTGGGAGGGGGGCAAAGACACAGAGCTATCATCCTAATAGTGCATGCAGATTAAATAGGCAACAAATCGAAGAAACACTGATACGGGTGCGATGGCGTTGCTGGGGACAAGGACCGACGACTCCGGTATCTTGCAGAGAATCAAAGATAGACGGACGCACATGGGCACTAACTTCGGTGTGCCTGCCCATCGCAGACGAGACATGCTGGTTACTGGGTTCTGTTCATGATAACGCCCCTCACGAGGTTGTTTTCCAAGAAACTGTACTTCTATTTCCAGCAAAATGTCCTGTGGCGATTCTTTAAACGCAAGAAGAGCTGTCGCAAGATAAGAGGCACGCACATGGGTTATCAGCAAGCGTCTCTCTCCTTCAGCGGTGAAGTGCAAGACTGTGCTGATCACTGATTGGCGGATTGTTGGGATGGAATTGGTCACCTGCCGACTGTCATCCCAGCTCAGTGCTATCGATGAACGTTGCAACCTGTCTCAACTTCTTGCGCATCTGTCGAAGGTTTCCACGAAGGATTTTGATAAATCACGAGAACCTGTTCATGCAAGGGGTCAATTCTGCAATTAACGGAATGCAAATATGCGCCGCCACATCGTGCAGCCTTGCAGAAACACTGGCTAAAGATAGACTGAATTGGAGCTGTGTCAAGCACTGTGTCAAGGAAAAGTCAGCTGATGACTCATTCTAGAGCTGCCGCAGGAAATGAAAGCCTGAATTGTCATCTCGGGGACTCTTGAAGACCTGGAGAAACAAAACAAGCTTGCTGCCATTCTTCTCAATTCAGTCTGAATTGAGTTGCCACAGCAGCTCGAACGACCAGATCGTTCCTCCCCTCGATCGCCGAGATCTTCGACGACGATTAGGTTGGGACAGTTCAGCGCGGTGCATGCGAGGCGTTCGAGAGGCGTTCGAGACCTAGAAAGCTAAAGTTCCGTTGTAAAAGGTAGAGCCTTGTGGAAGAAAAAGCAATGTTTCACTACGTATCGCTTCAAGTCGTTATCATCGCGCCCAATATGATAACCCACAAGTTGGAGTTGTGGCGGACTGCACCGTCAAGGTCACAGTGGTGGCAAGTTGATCCCAAGTACATCCATAACAACGATAAGATATCAAGAAGTACATCTGGATCATTTGGGAGTTGGTCTGAGTTGGTATACCGGTAACCGAAGTCTGATACTCTTAGTAGCATCTGCTGACGAGACAATGGCTCTGGTGCAGCGAGCGGAAGGGGCGGCTCCGTAGCACCGTCGGCGGGTCCTCACGGATCAAAGTACGCTTGCCGTCGCCGACACAAATCGTCATCACAGCACCCCAGAGTTTCTCGCGCGCTGTCGTCGCGTCCGACCGGTGTCGGCACCTCCTGCCAACTCTCACCAGTACTCGACGCCATCACCATTGTCGACTATATCTACGACATATCACCGCAGGCTGGCTAGCCTTGTCTATCCTTCATCAGCAGCCTGTCGGGGTTCTGGCTGGCTTAATGTCTTGCTCCCTGTTTCGACCAGCACTACGATGCCCAAATAGACAGCTTCCTCTACGGTTTTATTCATCCCAGCCGCCACTAGTACGGGGCTCTAGGCTTGCAAGATACTCAAGACGTCTGGCCTATGCTGGGGTTGGCGTTGGAGGAATCTTGGCATGGGACCACTACTCCAATGCATCGGCAATATTTCGCAATCTACGAACACTATGGACCGTATGTGCTTTGGATTTAACAACACGACGTTCAACAGCATATCTAACTATCCCACTCAGTGCGTCGTGATCACAGTAGACTATAAGCTCAACTTTACGCCAGAGAAGAGCGACCAAATCCCTGAATTACACGAACGAGTCGCTGACAGAATGTACAACCTCTTGACGGCCAACGGTGGCCTGTACATCAAAATTGGTCAAGCAATCGGTGCCAACGCAGCCATGCTCCCGAAACCTATGCAAACCAAGTTTGCCAGTCTATTCGACGATGCGCCTCAAGTTCCATACTCGGTCGTTGAACGAGTATTCATCTCCGAGCTTGGTAAACCACCAAGTGGGCCAGGCGGGGTATTCGAAATCTTCTACGAAAAGGCCGAAGCCAGTGCGAGTATTGCGCAGGTGCACAAGGCCAAAACCTGGCCGACCACTGGTCCTGACGGAAAGGTCAAAGAGGGCGAATGGGTAGCAGTCAAGATCCAAAAGCCGGATGTTGCAAAGCAGATGGAGTGGGATTTGGGTGCTTACCGGATGGTCATGTGGGCGTTCGAAAACTGGGCATTTGACCTTCCAGTGTATTTCGTTGTCGGCAAGTATCGTTGCTTCGTTTCTGTATCATTAAATTGACGACAGTTGGCCACTCCACAGACTTTATTTCCGACCATCTGAGGCAGGAACTTGATTTTGTCCGGGAGGCTGACAATGCCATGCAAACTGCCAACTTCATCGCCAACGAGCCAGCACTCCGTCACAAGGTCCACATCCCTAGAGTGTATAGCGAATACTCTACCGCCAAGGTTCTCACCGCCGAATGGATTGACGGCGTCCGATTAAGCGACAAACCTGGCATTTACAAGCTCATGGGTGAAAAACAGCCTTCTGTAAACTTTGCCAGGATTCCAGATCCTTTGAGTGCTACTGCTCTCATCGTCGAGTCCCCCGCGTCTATTGCCAACGAACCATCAACACCCTTCCGCATCCCTGACCAACCACTGAAGGGAGGACTGAAAAGCGTAATGCAAACGATGGTGGAGCTTTTCTCTGCACAGATGTTCTCTTGGGGGTGGGTGCATTGCGATCCGCACCCAGGGAACGTTATCGTCAGACCGAACCCATCCGACCCAACGCAACCACAACTCGTGCTCATCGACCACGGCCTTTATGTCCGCGTACCGGAGAAATTCAGACGAGAGTGGGTGCAACTTTGGAGGGCCATGCTTTCTGGAGACTATCGAGGCGTACAGGACGTTACTACGGAATGGGGGATGGGTCTTCCCGACTTTATGGCCAGCTTCACGCTCATGAAGCCCGTTAGACTGCGGCGCAACAAGAACAGTGACGAAGAACAGGAACCTCCACGCAAGCTGACACAATACGAGGCCAGTGTGATCATGAAGCAGAAGCTCAAGGAGTTCCTTACGGACACGGATCGCATGCCCAAAGTTTTGATTTTCCTGACACGGAATATGCGCATGGTTCAAGGTACGCTCTCTCGATGGATCCCCCTTCCACTTGTTCTTAACAATCGTACAGGGAATAACCAAGCTTTCGGCTCACCTGTCAACAGAATCAAGATCACAGGCAATTGGGCCTCACGCGCCCTCTTCCGCGACAACAAACTCAGTGGCACTGAGCGTCTGAGAGAGTGGTGGCACCATCTCATCTTCCGCACTGTCATGTTCACTATCGACGTCATCTTCTGGCAGAACAAATTCTTCTCGTGGCTTCACCAAATCCGGGACCGTCTACTAGGTCGTCCCCCACAGAGCCTCAATTTTGAGGATGAGTTGGAGAGGAACATGAGAGACTTTGCGAAGGATAACTGGGGGTTGGACGTGCCCCAGTCTGCGTTTGTTGGATAAATCAGACTTGAGGATTTGCTTATATATATATTATATCAGGTATCATAATGTGTTGTACAACGTACTTGCTTTCCCTCACCCACTCAATACTATAGAGCCCAATAGACCCACCCCCCTTGCAAAGCGTCGGGCGACGGATCAGAATCGTGCGAATTACGACAACGGTGTGAGGCGGCCATCCTGTTTCGAACGTTCGTCTCACTCCGCGATGTAATGCTCCCAAGTCGTCAGTGCTTCACTCGACCACCGTGTTCAAAGCGAGTTTCACGAGATATTTTCTCATGTGATTATGATTCTGCAGGAACGTGCGACACAACACTAGGAGCAAGCATATGTACAACACAACAGTTCCCTATGTGCACTGGGAATACCAATCATTGACCTTGGAGCAAGTGGTGCCAGTCGCGCAGCAAGTTGGGCCAGACCACCCTTGTCCGCCACACTGGGCAAATTTGTTAGCGCAACTCCCAGGCGGTGGCGTCGGAGTCGAAGTTGGAGGAAGAACGATAGACGTGGGTGTCGAGGTAACGGGTGGAGGCAACGAGGTTGGGGGAGAAGTATTTTGCGGGAGGTTGGTCCCCCATGGGTACGCCGTCGCTGTAGCGGACCATGGAGACAGGTTGTTATAATCCCTCGTCGTCGAGGTGTTGAAGAACACCTTTTGCAAGAACGGAACGACGTTGGCACTTTAGGAAATTCGCGTCAGCCTCGACTCTAATCCCAGTCCAGGACATGATGATAGAACTCACTGTCCAGAATTGTCACAATGGCCACCGCTTCTAATTGCCATCCCAATCCTATCACCCACACCCAGCCAATTAAACACTATCTTGGCCGCAGGGAACACCATCGTCGCGGTCCCTCTTGCATTCACGTACGGATCGCTCTGGCCTTCATCAACGACCATGTATCTCGGGGCGATTGCCGCAGCAATCATATGGGAATCGTACGGCAGTCTTTGGTGGTTATTCAAAAACCCACTAATCACGCCACACGTCCACCATGGCGCACCCTGCTTGCTGTTCTCCAAGTTCTCTCCTTGTCCAGAGAGCTGCCAGTAGCGGTAGGGCCCGAGACCCTGGATGCCGCTACTCATGGGGACGGTGACAAGGATACGTTCGTCGAAGAGGCCAGCCGCAAGCGCAGCCTTGCCCAACCGCGAACACCCAGTTACTGCCGTCTTCGTTGCGTCGATTTCGGGAACAACAGATTCGATGGCGTCGAGTGTCCGGTGGACACCCCATGCCCAAGCCGTCAGAACACCTAGTGTTATCAACCATTCAGTCAGCGCATTCACCCGCATCAGGATATGTGGTGCTACTCACCGATATCCCGACCATTGTACAACGCCCAAAACGCTCCCGTTTTGCCATTGCTATCCGGGGCAACGTTCGTATAGCTAATCGTCGCAACAGCGATCCTCGCATTCGTATAGGCGGCATTGTTCACGCCCCCGATGGCTAACATCACCGGTACCTTGCTCGTCGGACTAGCGCCGTTCGGAAGAGCCAAGCTGGCAGTGAAGGAGCCGCTGCGTCCACCGGAATCCACGCGAATGGTTATGGTGTTTCCGCTGCGCGTGGCGGTAACAGTCTCCTGTGCGTGGTCGGGGTAGAATCCGAACTGGTACTCCTGTAGGAGACGCTTGATCTCGGGCTGGCGGCACTTGTACCATTCGTCGATGGAGGAGACACGGCGGTCACTTTGGAAGTATTTGAAGGGATCAGGCAGGGTCGTCTCGGACGGGAGACTGCTGGGCGCTGGTCGGGGCTCTGGGAACGCTGGGCAGCTTTGTGCGGCGACCAGGCTGGGGAGTAGGGCTGCTAACAGCGAGAGGAAAGGGAGAGATGGCTTCATCGTCGTCTGAGGACCTTGTGCTGGGTTGGAGCTCAGTTGCACTACGGTAGCTGGGTTTGTTACTGCGCTTGCTGTGGGTGGCTCGTTGCAAGGCAGGTCTGGCTACGTATATTGCATACTCGAGTAAACATCGGTTAAGAGGCTTTATACCATTTTGCCGGACTGAACGTGATCTAAGCCAGCCTCGAAGGAATGAAGAACAACTTCCCAATTATCCGGTGAGGTCTCATGTTCTCTCCAAGGCTCCAATACCTGTCCAACTCTCTACGCTAAGCAGCATTCAGCTAGCGTCTTACATGTTCAGACTGTCTTTCCATTCCGGTCCTTTGTCGCAGGTTGTGATGAGCAGCCTCCGGTTCCTTTACGACATCGAGTCACGAAAAGAAATCCATGATTTACGAACATCATCGGACATAAGTACCACCTCTGAGCACAACCGGATCCATTTCAAATTCACTTCCAACACCGCACCGGAAATACAAATCTCACCTACCTTTTGAACCCCCAACGGCCCGCGTCCAGCGGTCATAGGTCCAGTCATACTCGGACTTCCCATACTCGTGCTCCGTTTTTGATAAGTACAGGTCTATGACATATGCGCTCCTGGTCCGCGGCCGGCGAAAATCTTCAAGTTCCCCAACTGATCACCAGAAAACATTCGATCTCGTGGCCGCTCATGGCACCCATGCGAGGATCCGTGGTATACCCACCTCGCACTTGGCATGTAAGAAGAGAAGCCTTCCGGCTTGCCGAGATCCATCGTTACTTCCTCGCCGTTCCCAGCAAAAGCAGATGGAACCGGAAAGCCAGGTCTGATGTTCACGAAGGAACTCCTCAAGAGAATCTAATATCTCGATCTCCTGTGATGTTTTTGACGGTCGGTTTTTGAACGTGGGTAGAAGAGGAAAAACGGTTGAAGTTTATCCTAATCTCCAGGAAGGACTAAACCACCCACCACACGAGGAGGAAATGCCTTTGGGCGAGGAGAGGGAGAGAGAAAGGTTTTAATTCGGGCAGAGTGCTAAATATACATACAGGTTTCATTCAACCGCGCTGTCCTGGTGAGCCAGCACTCCAGTCAAGCGCCAACGTCAAGCACACATGTATGGAGGTAATTAAACAACACATCGGGAAAAGTAGAGATAATGTACAGCCAAAACAGATTGTACAAAATTTAGTGATTGGGGTAGAAATTCTGGCAGAGAGTCAAAGGAACCGTGGTAGACATGAGGAAGAGGTAGGGTGCAAGACGATACTGTAGCAAATGGAAGTGAGGATATACAGAACAAGGGAACAAGGGGGGAGGATTCGTGTAAGATGCTACAGTGTACCGTGCCACGGTGTTGAGATGAACGGCTACGTCCAAATAGCTCGAGCTTGCGGGCGGTACCGATTCCAGCCCCAAGTCTGATCAGGGAGGACCGCGCGTCGGACTCGGAACGGAGGGAACGGAGCGAACAAAAGATACATGTACGCAACGAACACCGACTCAAGAGAAGAGGAAAGTAGAGTGTGGTACAGCGAAAGTAGAAGCACATAGTACAAGTACAAGTACAAGTTGATTAGTTGAACCCTAGAAAGCTAAAAGAAAGACCATGTAATAGTAGGGGAGAATGGTAAATAGAAGAAGATAATGTGGACTCAAAGCTAGCACGAATAGTGAATGATATACTTTTCCAACCAGCGAGTAGCGTAGAATAGAAAGCTAAAATGAACATGGAATCTATGCAACGGCAAATTGAATGCTAGGATGAGTGCTCGATGAAGACAAATGGTAGTAGTGCACGATGGATGATGAATGTAGTGTGACGAGTGTCGCGATGATAACTTGAACAATGGGGAATTGCAAAGCAAACAAACGATAGCAGTAGCGAAAAAAGAAGAAAAGAAACGGGCAGTAACCAAACCAGGAATTCGAGATGTTATGAATGAAAGTGTGTAGAAGAGAGCAAGTGTAGATGGAGAGGGACGATGGGCAATAGATCAAGGGAGAGAATGTCGCAGATCAGCAACGCACTCAACTGACATATGTCTTATCCCTATGGTTCCTATTCCCTGCCCACTACTCCCGTCGCGGCCAACCGGTGGCCAAAGTGTTCCACAAGGTATCGGCAAATCGGCGAGGTATCCAGAATCGTGATCGCAATCATCACCATCGCCCAGACCAGAAGCAAGCATTATCGCAGAACGCAATAACACCTTCCTTCCGGTTTAGGGGAGACGGTAAGAGAGAACCCAGGAAGGGGCGGATCCATCACTGTTCGGGTTCGAGGAACGAGTGCAAGACAACGCTCAACGCAACGAGGCGAGCGAAGCTAACGCGCGTAACTTAAACCCTACAGCATGGGGTCTACGAACCACAGCCACTACCCTTCTGTCCCCAACTATGTCCTCGAGGTCCTCACACTCCTGGCTTCACTCTCCTCCCGTGCCTTGGCTCTCGCGTCACAAGCCACACAGTGTCTCCCTCTCCGCACTTTCTTCGACGCGATGCCCTTGCTCCCCGACGTGGTGCTCCCCGGAGACTTCTTGGCCTTGATCGTCTGCCCAAACTCGTCAACAACATCGCAATCCGCGTCCCCAGATGGACCATTGACGCTCCAGTCGAACTGCCCGTCGTACGCGATACCCATCCTCTCCGCCAAGCCCCTAAAGCATCTCCTCAATCCTTCATAGTCGGGCAAGTCATCGTACTCCAAGCTCCTTGCGTATCTATAAAGGACGCCAAATTCCTCCGGCAGACCTTCCGTCAAGGTGGATTCGTACATCAGCTTGGAGTCGCGAATCAAGTCCCATGTCGCCGTTACAGGGCTGTAATTTTCTCTCCTCTCCTTCCAAGCTTCTTCCACCCTCTGCTGGTACTCCTCGCGGTCTTCAGTATTCGAGATGACTTGTGCCAACTCCATTTCCTGCCCTTCTGATTCATCGGGTAACTCCGCTGGTGCCCGAAGTTTTCTCCATGGCAGGGTTCCCCGCATGAAGTAGATGAGCATGTACGCCAGGCTCTCCAGATCATCTCGCCGACTCGCGTCGATACCCAAATGCGTGTTGATGCTGGCGAATAGACTCGTGCCTACGCCATGTAACCCGTCAGGATGGCGGTAGTACGGGATGTGGGTCTGGGTAACGCTGTCCCGGAACTTCTTCGCGAGCCCAAAGTCGATGATATTAACCAGCGGGTGGTGGGGACATTGAGGACGCAGTGGAGTCGGAGGGTTTGTGGAGGCTGAGGTCGCAGAGGTGGATGGTCGCGTGATTGTTGATGGGGTACGCGATCGTGTCCGTGTCCGTGTTGGTTTAACTGGCTTTACGACATCGTCTGGGGCTGTGGCAGGTGGTTCGTCGTCATCGCAGGGAAGAGGCGGTTGTGTGGATGCCGGGGATGAAGAAGACGAGGAGGACGAGGATGAAGGAGTCCGTGAGGGCGGCGCGGGGTTCACGGGGTTAATTGAACATGAACAAGGCGTATGCGGCGCCACCGACATTACAAAATTGGCGGGTTTGATATCCCGATGCACAATAGAATGTGAGTGCACAAATTCTATCCTTGAGATCTTCGGCCATAATCAACGCACTGCACACACGATATTGCTCAGATAACTCACCAGCTGATCAGCCAACATCAAGACAGACTTTAGGCTGAAGCTCCTATTGCACATCTTGAACAAGTCTTCCAAGCTTGGGCCTAGGAGATCCGTGACCATGACATTATAGTCGCCTTGCCGGCCACTCCATATGATCCAGGGTACACCAGTGCCACCACTCAAAGTTTTATAGATTTTACTTTCGGTTTTGAGTGGGCTGGGATGGGAAGGGTGGTGGTGAGTGCTGGGCGCAGCCTCGAGCTTGATTGCGACCTGCTTTCCCGCCGTCGTATGCACACCGAGAAAGACCGTCCCTGTTGGTTGGAGCAGTTGTTAGCAAGAGACATTCGTCTGAGGGGCATCAGAGTGAAAAAAGGTTGAAGTGAAATAGTTGTACTCCAGTCCTCGAAGATAATTCGGGAAAAATCCGTAGAAATACTCACCACATCCCCCATTTGCTATTTCCTCTTCAAACCTATACTTCCCAGCATAGGTAGTCAGTACCATCGTTTCGAGTCCAGTTTATATTCCTTGAGGTAATAATAGTGCGGATATGAAATGGTGCAGCGCGATCGTGGCTGTTTGTCGACCACTGGGTGGCTTTTGCGACGTCGTGGAGCTTGAAATTCGAAGCTGTGGGTACAGCTAGCGATCCTGTGCGAGGAGAAAGAGCGAGAAACAGGGACAGCTCTGCGACAGAGCTTGCCTAGTAGTCCTGGTCGAAATGAACGCAAGTGGCCTAGTAGCGTCGACCTCCAGGGTCCCCACACAAACGCGAATCACGTAAGAATATCCCACGCATAATATCATCCATCAGAATCTCCCTTTCCAGACTTACCCAGTTCGTTGTTGTCTTTCCTTGTCCTCCCCCCAATTCCGAATATGAAGGTGGGTATCAACCCTAGACAAAAGACAAATGGATCAGAAATGTGTCCTCCTTGGTTACAGAATTTATAACAGGCATCATTCGTTCAATAGAATCCTGTCAGGCGTACCCAGGGCGTGCCACCTTGATGATGATTCAGAATCTTCCCTCACACGAGGCCTTCTTAAGTAGATGCAAATAGATTACACGGCGACGAGTGCTACTTATCAGAGAAAAGAGCCGAGAACATGAGGAAAAGGGCAGGACTGGAGATAACCAAGAGATGACTGGATCTGGGGTACCAGCACACCTGTATTGATCGGGCTAACATGTGTCGCAATCTGTGATGGGCGGTATACACTCATGTACAGCTCAACAAGGTTGCAGGAACAAAAGAAGCTGGAAGTGGAATATCTGAATACTCAATAAGTATACAATTGATGATGAAGAGTGCCGCATTTGAACGGGCCTCTAATGCGCGTTCAAAGTTTCACTGCTAACGGCTATTGAAATAGACTTTAACCGGAAGGCATGGAGATAGAGGAGAATAGAAGCTGTTCGCCAGTGTTATGCACTTTTAGGGTTAAAATAAATTCTGAAGCTTGGTTGTGTCCTCGACAACGCACCGCTAAGCGCTGGTGCCTTGCTTTTGTTTATCAAATGATCAGAGTAACTTAACAGTGGGCTCGAAAACACTACTGCGCAGAATAAGAGGACCAATCCAACTACAGAGAACGTGGTAGAACAGATTACTCGTTCTTATTGCGTTCTTAGACAAAATGTATAACGTCGAAACCTTTTCCATACCATTTGTCCCAATCAAAACCATTACTAAAGTTTTCTTCGCCGAATGCCCTGATCACCTCTTCAACCTCCTTCTGAACGGTTTCCTGCGACGCCTCTGGGTCCAGACCTGCAGTTGGCCCTTCCTCACCACCCACTGGAGCTGGAGTGGAAAGTGTGTTCGGTGGAGGTGGTACCAGCTTGGCACCTTCCAGAGCCTTTGCCGTGGCACCTTGTCCGTAGATGAAATGTCCATTCTCCGTTGGTACCAAGTAGGTTCCAATGCACCTGAATGTCAGGCTAATCCTCGCCCCATTACACGAGGTCTCCTCCTCGGTCTTAGTATGTGAGGGCCTGTTATCGTGGTGTATTCCGTGCAAGAATTTCTTGTTCGTGTCCAGCCCCATCACGAAGACCGAATTATGAGGTAGGGAGATACGCTGCGTGGGCCTTGGTGGAGGTTTAGCACCCGGAGGAAGAGCCGGCTCTTCAGCGTTCCGATCCTTCTTCAACCTCAATGTCATCACCCTCTCTGCCCCAAGACTAACATTGACGATCTTGGTCCCCTTCACAACATCCAACGTCTTATCAGAATGCTCGCTGATGAAGTCGGATCCGCTTCGGTAATGCTGGATGAGGACGTGATTGAGCTCGTGGCCAACGTCTTCCAGGCCCTCCACGATCTTCCGTATACGATCGACGGTCTCGGTGAACCGTTTCTGGTGCAGATCCGGTGGACTATCTGCGGGGTGCCTGTAAATAGGGAACGCAAATGGCGCTTCATTGATGGGGTTGTCGGTGTGTGCTTCAGAATGGTGGGCGCCCATCGGTATGTGATCGGGAATGGAATGAAGGGGGACGGTGGACCCTTGGACTGCGACGCGACGGGGGACGGCCCCTCCTCGATGCACCATGGTTCTCCAGTCTACTTCCTCTATCAAGCGCTCGAAGGCAACCTCTGCGAGGTCATCTGGGAGAAGGGGGTGTACGAGAGTCGTATCTCCCGCGCCGAAAGGTCCTTTGACGATGGTCATGATGGAACAAGGCCGATATGCTCCTGCACAGAATGCGTTACGACAGATTCGATTTATGAGCGCCAAACCGGTACAAGTTGCACGGAGACTCCAAGGGATATTCTGAAGAGGGCTTGGTTAATGAAGTTTTACTTGAGAGCAGGATACTTCAACGCACCCGACTTATAACAGAGCAATTCAATGCGTCAGATGATTGTCAGGTGTACTTCATAAATGACTCAGAGTTCCATTCACAAATTTGAGCGCTGGGAGAATGACTCATTTCAGGGAATCTGTAATGAAATTGGGTCATTCACGTAGAGTACAGGCAGAAGCACGTCTTCGTCGTCAAAAAGGAATGGATGGGAGAGAAGTAACGAAGCGGGAGAATGGATCGGAAGGCCACAGGTGTGCAGGATGACGTCACATTACTTAAGGATCATTTTCAGGGGCCATCATCATGTTCGAGTTCGACAACGAGAACGGCGTTCGACCGCCTACAACTTGCCCACGTCCGACGTCGAGCGCTGGTAAACTTGACAGACGCCTTGCTCAAAGCAGAAGCTGGAAAGCCAATGGTACATCGCGGTGCGGATGCCAGACTGCTCAGCAACCTTCTCCAACACGAGAAAGACTACAGCAAACATTGGGCTTCTTTGCTTGCCACCAGCAACGCCAGCCTCAGCAGCTTCACCGCATATGCGGCGGCATCACCTCCAGATACCAGTCGAGCCATACTAGATGTGGCGGGAATCTTCCAGGCGGCGGACAATGCATTGGCCACGTACGCGAAGGCGGTAGACGAGTGGAGAGACTTGCTAAAAGGATTACACCAATTGGAGGAAGAGGTCACGAACATAATGAGAGATAGAGAGATACTGTAAGTCAAACTGATCGATTGTCTGACACATGTACTCCACCATTTGGAAATATCCGTCGTTAAACATTGTCTCCACAGAGTCACTCGTTTAATCAAGGCCTCCAACAAGAGCAGCAATTCCTCGTCAGCAACACACGGCTTGCACCATCTGAGACGGTTTTCTGCATCTACTTCATCCTTACCAGGACCTTCGAGCTCACCATCATCCCCCGGTATACGAACGATCCCCACTTCAACCAAACTTGCAGCAGCACAGACCGAATTGCAGGCTTGTGAAACCCACCTCGCATCCAAGGAACGCGAGTTAAGCCAGAAACGTTACCAAGTAATTCGAGACGGACTGTTGATACGCGGACGTGCCATGTCAAGTACTGGATGGAGCTGGACTGAACTTGGCCGAGAGGCTGTTGAAGTCATTGAACGCGAGTTGGGTTTTGGAGGTGTGTAACTCTCGGTTTTCTTGAATCAGCGTTAACTCATTCGGGGGCAATTAGGTGAGAAACAGGTTACACCACCCCCCGGCAAAAGCACGCCGTCCTCCCCTCCAAGCACAATTCCTGGGTCGTTCATTGACTCTTCGAACTTTGATTCGTCCGAGAACCTGAACCACTCCCCGTCTCCCCATCCGATCTCTCGCAAAAACTCTGTACATCATGCTCAGAGAAACTCCCTTCATATCCCTGCCGCGCATGCCCTGTATTCGGACGACATGCCAATACCGATGATGACTGGGACGGTTGGAATGCTCCACATCAGTCCTCACGGAAGTAGAAGCGCAAGCCCTCTTAACAGGAGCTCTTCGAACATTTCGAGGCAACCGACCACGCGAAGGCCAGATAGTTCTTCATTTGAGAGTGGAACTGGGCTGCGACAGGTAGGAGAAATAAATCAAAGCTATATGAGAATTTACGCTAACAACACACAGAGCATGTCAATTCAAGAAGAGCCTCGCCAACAACTACCATTTCATCATCACGCAGCTTCGTTTTCCGCAGCAAATCCTGCACAATCAAGCCCGGATTCTCGCCCTTTGAGCTTCTCAAATGCAGGGGTTGCAATGCAGAGGCCGCGGACCGCCCCTGCTACATCACACCCATCTTCTGGTTCGGGAACCGAGACACCTCCCCCTCTTCCTCTTCCCGTCTCATTTCCCACAACACCTAGCCAGCAACGCCGACTTTCTAGTCAAGGGCAAGGGTTATCGGCACCTGCGGCTTCTCGTCCTCGACGTTCACTGAGTGCGGATAGCAGGGAAGGAATGCAGCGTGCGAGTTGGATCAGCAATGCCACTAGCGACGATGACTGGGCAGATGCCAGTGACGGCGAGGGTAGGCTTGGCCCTGAGTTACCCAGAGGCAAGTTCTCCCCTAATCCTGTCCTTTCTTCTGAGGCTAATCTCAGTTTCGACTTCACAGAGCCAGGTGAAACTCAACCGTTGTCTGACATTCGCAAAAACCCCCTTTCTCAACCTGAACCCCAACATCCGCGACAAGTTCGAGACCTAAACCATGCCAATGGACATGACGCGGGTCAGAATGGGTTTCCACACGCACACTTTCTTTCTTCCACCCCTCCATCACACCGGCATCTGGATAGCACTTCAACGACGCACAACAGTTCGACAACGCCTCATACGCGTCCGCATTCCAATTCCACGGCTATACCTCCTCAACATCGGCAACCCCAGCAGACCAGAGGTCGGTCACTATCTATAGGAGACCCCCATCTACGTTCACAGTCGTACAACGCGCATTCACGTTCCCAAAGCCCGGTTTCACCACCGCCATCTCCATTGGCGAAGGCGTCTAGCACTTCAGTTCTCCCTCCACCTCTTCCCGACAAAATCAGCCCCGGCATACACACGCGCAGTCAAGAACGGCCACATACAATCGGTTTGCCGGCCCATAAAGCCACTGCTCCACCCGCCATGTCGATTCCATCAGCCCCAGGGTCCGTGTTCGACTCGAGCGAGTACCGTGTGTTCAGAGAGTCTAGTCAACGTAACGAGAGCTCAAATTCGTCGGCCACTGCGACGCCGAGATTGGGTGCGTCTGTTCGAACGAGTCCGGGGCCGATTGGCCAAGGATCTAAAGACTTTGCGATGTCTTCGAACACCCCCACCGCTCCTTCCAATTCCTATGGATTAGGAGAGAATTTGAAACCGGCGAGCAAACGAGGGAGCACATTGTCGACAAGCACGTACGGCGTTGACGACCACGAGGGTGAAGCCACAGTGCATACGGGTACCCGAGTAGTTGTGGGTGCTAGCGAAGTTCAACCTGGGGACGTTGAGATACTCGAAATCCCGCAGGAACCACGCAAGACAGCAACTCAGGTTTCTCCTTCTCAAAGTCCATCAGGTAAGCTCGAGTCCATCTATTCTTGTTACAACCGACGTGCTTACTCCATCGTCAGACTTTGGCCCTCAGACTTCATCATCCTCGGCTACTGGCAGCTTGTCCAAGTCTGCCAAAATGAGATTGAAGAAGCAGAGGCAGAAGCAGAGGAGAATGGAACTCGCTGCGTCAGGTTTGAGGGAGGGGATCAGTGTCGAGGCCCTAAGCACCGGTGTGAGCAGTGAAGGGTTGAGCGAGAGCGCCACACGCTCCCGTATTCCTACCAGCGCGGAGGACAACACCACGTCCTTTGAGACTACGACCGCTGAGAACACCGCCGCAGAGGAGACTGTTGACGAGGACGAAGTCCGGCGTGAGCTTCCACCCCCGCTCTCGTTCAAGAGGTCTGCATCCGATGCCCAGCTTCCTGATGAAGGTCAGGGCGCAGCCCACGTCGACAAAGTGGTACTTGTTGAAGAAGGTTCGCGTGGAGCTCGAACTCCCTCTCCCCGGGCCGCCGTCGTTAACGCGAATGAAGCTCCTCCTGCGATCTCTTTCGGTGCTGTTCAACAGGAGCCGGCCACGACCTCGACCATCGGTATCGGGAAAAGCAAGACTCGCGTCAAGGTCAAGACCAAGCGCAAGGGTCAACTTCGAGCAGGTGCAGCTACGTCAACATCGGAGCGAGACGAAGATAGCGGTTCGAGTGAGCGTGATGAGCAAGAGTTGATTAGGCGGGGTGTATGGACTGTTGTGGACAACCCGAGGTTCGCGCAGCCTCAAGAAACGTCGGGAGGAGTTGGACAGTCTACTGCTGGGACTGCAATGGATGCGTCGACCCCTGCGAAGTCTTCTGCGTCTGTTACGAGGTCTTCATCCACAACGCAGCGGCTCTTATCTGCGTTATCTGCCCCTGTGTCCGGGCCGTTGGTTAACGAGCCTGTAAACGGTTCTGCAAGGAACGGTGAGTACCGGGTTCTCATCTATGCTTACAACCTTGAAGTACCTAACTTCTTCGCTTCAGGCACCACTTCACTCCAGGAAGGCGGCAATGAAGCAGAAGTTGTTGCAAAGGCCGCCCCTGCGATTGCCGACAAGACTGCGACGTCAGCTGTACCTCCATCGTCGACTCTTGAGCGCGTATCCGAAGAGGCTGCTACACCTCCCGTCTTTTCAACTTCGACTACGACTACGACAGCGACAGTGTCTGTTCTTCCACCGGTCACAACCAACAACGCTGCCGAAACTGCCGCTACGATGACGACTGCCCCGTCCACTGCGCCTACGGCCACCTCGTTGCCGACACCTCAGCCGCAGGACGGAGAGTCCGCTCTTAAGTCTGCACCATCGCCTGTGCCACTAGCACTGTCACCCGCAGCCAGGAACCCTGAAACGCGCAGGAGCAGCAGTATTTTTGGTCGGTGGTTCGGACGAGGAAGGAGCGCATCCGTCTCTGCTTCGCCTGTCTCTTCACTGGAACCCAGTGCAGTAGTACCAGTGGTCACCCAGCAGGTGATCGTTGAGCAGAGTCCAGCGGAAACTGTTGTTCTACCACCTCCGATCCCACTCGGTGGTGTTCCTGCATCTTCTGAAGCTCCAGACGCTACCGCCTCTACCGAATCTGTTGCGGGAACTCCCACTCCGCCCTCTGTGGTTGTCGTCGAGCCTAAGGCACCTACCGCCCTGGTCGAGGTTCACGAAGTGACGGAAGTGGCCATTGATGGGAACGTAGTGGAAGTCAAGGAGAGCCAGAGAGTCGAGGATGCACCTGAGACGTTGGCCGTTGTGACAGAGCAGAGTGTTACGATGCCTGTTCCTATCGTCGAGGCTCAACCGGAGCCCCAGCAGCACAAGCCTGTGCCGCAGGGATCACCGGATACTCATCCAGTATGCTCAGATGCGCTGGACACAACTCCGACGAGGACAACTGAAGAGCCTTTGCGGGCTTATAACCAGACGAGCCATGCCCAGATGCCCACCCCTGCTCGTGCACCTGTACCTACCGCGGCGGCGGAGGTTCCCACTGCAGCTCCGCCAGCCGCAACCCAGCAGGATGTCCCTGAAGCTACTCCAGCCCCATGGATGATCTCTCCTAAAGCGGTAGAAGAGGTTACGGCACCTGTTATTCAAATCTCGCACAACAAACTTAGCAAGAAGGAGAAGAAGGGCCAGAAGGAGCGCGAAAAGGCTGCCGAGCGGGAGCAGAGGGAGAGGGAGAAGGCGTCTGAGAAGGAGCGGAAGCAGCAGGAGAAGTTATCCAAGCAGCAAGGGTCACAGCAAGGGTCACAGCAAGGGTCGCCAGCCAAGTCGCAGAGTCGGTTCTTGGGTGGACTGAAAGGGTTCTTCGTGGCGGATTTAGTCCAAGATCATGCCCCGTCGAGGAAGTCCAGTGAAGCTCATGGGACTACTGATGGTGAAGAAACCAATTGGGCACCGGCCAGTCATCCTGCGATTCACAGTGCGATTACGCCTTCCGCTTCTGCCCAATCTACACCCACCAAAGGGCATCAGAGAAGCCCGAGTAAAGGTGGTCTCGCGGCATTGTTCGGAGGACGACATCAGCGCTCTGCATCCGTTGCCGATGCTACAGAGTCTCAGGAACCTCAGCAACGCTACATCGTGGTTGAGAATAAGCTTGACTTTTCCAACCGTGCTGCCTCTGGACCAGTGCCCGACGTCACTCCTACGAAGAAAATGAAGTCTAGGTCGGGATTGGACAGGAGGTTCTTAGGCGGCGGTACGACTACGACTGTGGCTGGTGTCCCTGCGCAAGAGATCCAGCCGACTCAGACAACGTCTAACTTCGTCGTCCCTCGGGCACCTTCCCCGCTGGACATCAATCGTCTGCAAGCCCAGGCTGACGCCGAACGACAAGCTGCACTTCATGCACAGCACCACAGATCGAGGTCATCTGCTGCCCAGCTGGAGGGTGTGGGTCACAAGGAAACCAAGGGTTGGTCTACCCGAACGGATAAGAACCTGAAAAGAGTGTCGAGGGATGGGTGGGGGTCAGACGATGATAGCGGATACGTAGCTTATCCTGGAGGTGGAGGGAGTAGGCTCCAACCAACGTTCGAGCCTGTTGTGCTGAGAGACGAAGAAGAGGTTCACCTACGAGGTGCGCCTGGGATGCAGCCACGAGGTAATCAACACACCGGCTATTATTCAGGAGATGGTCCCTATCCAACCATCGTCCCTGGTGCTTCGTCGTCGATGGTAGAGCTACAGACCTCTCAGACGCAAGGCGCTGCTCCGGGAAGGAAGAGGTTGATAAAAAAGGTTCGGCAAACACAGACTCAGACCTCTGCGGGTACCAGGAGCACCAGTGTTCCGGCACCTATCCGTAGTGCACCTCAGGCGGTTCCAGCTCCTCAAGAGCCACTCCCAGTGACCGTTCAACGGTCCGCGACTGCACACGAAGCGGGCTACGCAAGCGATGCAGGAGGCACCATCACGAGAAGGAAGTCGACCGGTGTGTCAAACGCTAGGAGGACGTCCTCGATGTCTATTCCTTCACCACAAGTTCCTCAAGGTTCGTCGATTATTTCTTCCAATGCTTCAGAATATGAGCTGACCGCCCTCTAGTCACCCAAAACCAATACGGAGCGACGGTTCTTCCTGCAGGTGGTTCTCAACCCAGCGGAAATCTAGCTCGTGGTGGATGGGGTCCGGATCTGGCAAGAAATACCTCGGTTAGGAGCGCAGCTAGTGCCCCTGGCGCGAGGGTCAGGTCACAGTTAGCACTTGGCCAGGGCATGACACAATCTCCTGTTCGCCGCACCAGCATTCAAGCTGGGCAGTATCCCATCCCTTCTGTTCCAGGCGCTTGGACGGGCATCGAATCAATTCCCGTTCCTCGAGCACCACCCTCAGTACTGGCTAGTGCTCAGCAAGAAAGCTTGGTCAGAATCGTGGAGAGTGTGTCCAGAACTAATAGAAAGGCTGAGGAGGAGTTGAGGCTCATGAGAGGAGCTCCCGTTGGATCTTTGAACACGCCCGTTCCCCAAGCACCGCGAAGGGTTTACAGGGAGGACCTGGAAGGGCCCAGCGGAGTATTGACATCGACACCTCACAGTCAAGGTCAAAGTGGCATCAGCGATCCGACTGTGTCTCGAAAACCCAGTACCAGTTCTCGCCCGGTCCGATCGCCGCTGAAGAGTGCTCTACGTCAAAACCAGACTCCATCTCCTTTGCCTGCGAATGTGGGCTTGCCCTCCTCGTCGTTCTCTAAGACCACTTCACCCCTCGTCGTTCCTCCTCCTGTCGGTGTCACCGGGCGTTCATTCGCACCCACTTACAATTCTGCACAGCGTGGTAGAGCGCCAGAACCCTCACACGTGCCGCCGACTCAAGCTCAGGCAACTCCTCAAGGTGCTGCTTCTTCAGGGCCACAGCGTCGCAAAAGCGTTCGTGTCTCCCTTCAACCCACATTTTCACCTTCCCCGCCGCCACTCGATTACCAAGAGAGTCGCGACATACACTCACGCATGCCAGTCGCTCCTCAACCGTACCAACATCCCTCTTCGTTCACCGACATCCCCACTCATTTGAAATCAAGAAAGCCGGTGGCCAGCCAAAGCAGGGATATCTGGCAAGATTCAAGCGACGAGGACGAGGAGTATGCCAAGGCTCGGTCAATGTTGAACCAGGCGAGGATGGAAGAGCAAAAGGCGTTCGCCACTTCGGCCACGTAGGATCTTTCTTTGTATTTCATTTATTTCGGCTGCTATTTATCTCCTCCATCTTGCTTACACGTTTCTGCCCTCTTTTAACTCATGAACTCGTCCTTTGTAATCTACACACACAAACTTGAAACTAGACTTAGTATATGTATCGAGCCATCCTCTGTATTATTAGTTACGTTCTCTGCTCTAATCATATCATATACTTCATTTCTCTTCAATCAGCGTCTAGAAAAGCTCCAAACAAGAAAGGCTACAGCAATGTAGTTGGTTTGTAGTCGAGTTTACACGATAGGGGCAGAAGCGTATTACGTAATACAAATCCAAAACACCAAATCGCTGTTGGATTCCAGTGTTTTGTTCTGTTCCACGACGACCGTCGAACAAAGACGCATTACGGACGGCACATTGCCACGTATAACCATCCTCGCACCTGAGAATCTCTCCTTTGCAAATTCAAGCCTTCAATATGTCTGACGAAGAGCAGAACACCCAGGATATCAAGGCTGAGGACCCCAACGCACCTATCAATGTCAAGGTCTGCAAGCCCACAGGCTAATTTTCTCGACACGAAACTCACGGTATCTTTCTTGTGGCACCGTTCTCTTCTATAGGTCGTGAGCGCGAGTGGCGAAGAGGTGTTCTTCAAGATCAAGCGAAGCACAAAGCTGAGCAAGCTACAAGGCGCCTATGCCAGCAAGGTTGGCAAAGATGTCTCCAGCATCCGGTGCGTACAACTCATGCATCCTGTTCACGTCTCTCCTGCCCCACGTATACTAAACTAACCAAAAATCAACCGTATTTTCTTCAGGTTCCTGTACGATGGCTCACGGATACAAGATGATGACACGCCCTCCTCGCTCGATATGGAGGACAACGGTCAGGATTTCCCTTTGATACAATCACCTTTTCATATACTGATGATAGTTTTGGGATTTAGACACCATCGATGTCATGGTTGAGCGTGAGTGGCACCTTGATTTTCCAATATGCTCAGCTATTAACCATACTTCACAGAGGTTGGAGGCTCCAGATCTTGATCCCATCCATCACACACTTCCTTCGATAGTCGCGCTGTCTGCGCATTAATAACCAAGTTCAGTGTAAATATTCTTTCAATCGCATCTTGTACAGTTACCGCACTAGCGAAATTTCCTCAGATCCTTTCGGGTCACTGCTTTTCATTCGGCGTTTCATCGTTCTGCAGGTCTCGCACGTCTGTCTGCATGCTATAGGGAAGTGAAATCAGCTGCTGCCAGCAGATTCCACGACAGTTTTGCGAATATACAAACCTTCCAGACCTCACTCCTCCGACCTTGCCGTTGGCTACTGACTGATCAATCAGAAGGAGAGGAAAAAGCTAATGATATCGATCTCGCATTTCTCCTTTGACTTGCTACCCCAATTATAGTTCAACCCAGTGCAAAGGTGGGCAGGTTAGGTGACTCCAGCACCTCATGGCAATCTATGTTACGCCCTTCATGGGCAATCTACGTTGATTTCTTTCTACCTTCCTACAGGAGAAGTGGACCACAACCAGCGGCATCCCTGCGAAAAACCAAGGCTCCAATTATGCTTATGATGCAACATACGTCTTAATGGCAGGTCAAGAATGCTTTCACCCCTTTTGTCCAAAAAAGCTGTTAAACCTTCGAGTTCTGACGCCCACAGAGGACGGTTCTTCATCTCAATTGAGATAGTTACTGTATCTGTACCGGTCTCATACACGCTCAGTATGACTTGATTGTCGTCATTAAACGTCTGAACAATCAGCCGCTTACTATGACCAAAATCATATATCAGATTCCGAAAATTAACGCGAGGGACTAGGGCAATGTTAATGATACACTGACATATCAGCGCCATAGCGATAAACTAGTACATGTATAGAGGTTACTGTTAAACAACCAGCTGAGGCTACTAGCTCCAAACATTATGCTCTTCGCTATTTCCTCACTTTGATATCATCCTATCATCGGTCCAAAACCAAAACCAGAGAGCGGTCAATCCACAGTAACCTACGCGTATTTTGCTACATACAGGGTTCACTACTAGCTTGCTATCAAAAAAAGTTCAAAAAAGCAAAGAGAGATAATATACAAGTCTAGGGGCCATCATAAACGAGGAGGACCAGCAAAAGGAGTAGTCAGGTAGAAAAAAATGCATAACAAATGTCCCAATAATCACCCAGAGTACGTTGACGAACGGGCTCTAGCAGTTAATACACTCACCATTCCCAAGAATAACAATGCTTTAGTCTCGAGAATATCCAACGTGCATAAGGCAACTTCATATACCCTCAACTCCGCTCCATGGCGAAGGGACAAGCTCATCCGGCAATGGCATATGAAACACCACACCGACATGCAGCCCCATCTCTTTCATCCTCCCCAGTCGTCGTCGGATATCCACATCCTCCTGAGCGGTGAACGTGCATTTGATAGACTTGAGCTTCGAGACGGCATGCCCGTCTCTCGTTATCGTGTTCGTACAATCCGGGTTTTTCGTATTCGTGTCCGTGTCTGTATCCAGAGTCGCATTCATAGCGGAAATCATTTTGTTCACAGTCGTAATCTTCATGTTTTCTTGCATAGGCGTCAGGTCGTGTTCGTCGTGTTCGTCTCCAGTAGGTGTATGGTCATCACACACCACCTGCTGCTCGGTTTCCGTTTCCAAATCATCAGAGGCAGATAAAGTAAAGCTCGACACGCGAGAAGGAGAGAGAGAGCGCGAAGGGGATATTGGGAGTGCAGGCGAAAGAGGATAGGGGCAGACGTCATGATCCGCAGCAGAGGAATCAAGGAACCTCGATTCAACAAATGAACAGAACAGTTCCTGACTCCCACACGAGACCGCAAACTCGAAATGTGTCAAGTTTGGGAGGACGGGTGCGGACCGCTCCCTGAACAATCGAAGCGGATCGACGTCAATCGGGTGGTTCACGGGCGACATCGAAAGGATAGAATCGTCCTCCAGGATCGTGCAGGTAGAGGTTGCAGGCGATGGGGGCGCAGTCATAATATCCTCCGATGCAACCGAGCTCCTCGAATCGGACGGTGGGGGCAAGGGTGGGACCTTTGGTATGGTCAATGCCTTCAGGATTCTATCCTCCACACACTCCTTCTCATCATCTTTCGGGGTTACCCTCGAAAACCCCATCCTCACCCCATAGTCTCGTACAACCAGATCCTTGACCCGGGGCGCCAAGACCATGCACGCCAAAAACTCTTTCTCAACCAGCGTCACGCTCTCCAGCTTGAGTTTCTCCAACGGGCATTGGCTCTGTCTCAGAAGCTTCCGAAGGCCGGCCAGTGGCTCAGGTGACAGCACAGGCTTGCCCCCGGTACCACCGTTATCATCCTCCCCAACCGTCTCAGAATCATCCCCATTGTCAAAGTTCTCCCCTCTTCCAGTGCGCCCGTAGATTTCCAGTTCCTTGAGCTTCGGAGCATTGATGTTCGCCAGCGTCGCAGTCATATGGAATGGCCCAAATAAATTCTGATCACCATCCACACAGAGGAATGTAAGTTCTGGCAGGGTGACGACATGATCAACCGGGTGGTATTCGGCCTGCGACAGCTGCATGCTGCCGCCCGGGATGGGTCCGTGGGGCGATGAGATGGACAGGGGCAGCTTGAGGGTGCAGCTCTGCAGTGCCTTGCACTGATCGAGCGTCTGCATCATCTCTTCCCCATCACGGAAGAAGAAGGAGACGTTTGACTCGAGGGAGAGCGAGGTCAGCTGAGACCAGTCGATAGTTCCTGGCAGCTGGATTCCACCGGCGAAGAAGGTCAGGTTGAGTCGGCGCAAATTAGTCGCCCTGGCTGCAAACTGGAGCTGCTCAGGCCAAGGGACTACAGGCTCGGCTCCTCCCAGTCCAAGACCCGTAGCGTTGTTGTTGTAGTCTTCAAAGTCCCCAGGATTGGATCGATTGTCCGTTAAAGTAATCCCCTCCAACAGCGGCACGTCATCAGCCCCAAGACCCACAAAGGGTCTGCACATCCGGAGCGGCATCTGAAAGTCGAGAAGCCTCCAACGCTTCGAGAGCGGGACAAGCAAGCTCAACAGACTTCCGCACAACCGCAGCTCCTCCTCTCCATGGCTCCCAAACCACACAAACGACACGGATAGTGGGTATGCTCCCGAGCGGCCCAGCCAGGCCTCCACCACCTCTTTCTTGCGCTGAAACCGCACATGGCTGAGCTCCACCGAGTCCGAGCTGTAATGGGGTGGAACGATGTGGAGGGTGGACCACAGCGCTGGGGTGTTGAGCGATATCCGCCTCCATTTGCTGCACACTCGTCCCAGCAGCAAAGGCGCCTCACTGCAGTGCATCACCGCGTTCCGCGACTCTGGCAGGCACGCCATGAAGATGTACTGCACCAGCTCGGGCGGGAACCGTCGTAAAGGGGAGGCCAGCGACTCGTACGGTGCTGCCGCCTTTTTAAGCATCGTCTGCCGCACTTTCAGTCTCGAGAGCTGTTCCTCGAGCTGACTGATCTCGCTCGTGAGCAGCTGGGCTTTGGAGGTTATGGTGGACGAGAACGCCTTGAGCTCGTCTTGCTCTTCCGCGGACGGGACGTAGTTGGTGTTGATATGTTCTGCGTACTTGTCTGGGACGTCCAGAGAGCTGAAAATAGCGAGCAGAGGTCAAATGGCTGGTCATTAGCAACTGACATGAGTGTACTCACAGATCTGGGATTTCCTTGGACAATAAATGAAGAATAGGCTGAGAGAACATGGGCGAGCGTTGGAAAGTCGTGGTAGTCGTGGTGGTTGTGGTCGTAGTGGTGGTCGTAAAGGAAAACAGTGAAATATACAAGGAGGACCGGAACTGTTGTTATACAGTTGGGTGGGTATCCACAACGGTTAGAACAAAATAGATTCGAGATTCAAATATTCATAAGTTATCTGTAAAATCAAGGGGTGGGTGTGGAGAGGTCACAGCGTGAAGAGAAGAGCTGAGAACAAATTGTGATTCTGGTAGAACGGAGATCTAGGGCACAAAAACCAAGAATCTGCTCCTGCCTAATGCAGAGTCCCGGGGGGCTGTGCACGGAGACAACACGGTCCCTCGTTCGGAAAACATTCGCTGTCTTGTCGACTAAATCTACCCTCTCCACGCTGTCATTTCGCTACTTATAGTCCATCAACTGATTAATCTCCTCCCACATTCCAGGAAAACATTTCTCCACCTTCCCAATCTTATGGGTTCCACTTCCCAGATCCTCTACTTGCCAAAACAGTAGACGCTTAATAGGCGCCAAATCTCACAGCCAATGTCAATTAATTATTGAAGAAGAAAGAAATACAAAATATAATACAGCTTCATTGCCTTGCTACACCTCCTACAGCTGCGTAAAGGTTTTTGCACGGCTCAGTGTCCTCTTCAATCCCCGGTTTGGCTGCCCGAGTCCTCCAAAGTGAGGTGAATTCTGCGTTTCATCCAACGGCGGCGTGTCGACTCGAGGGGGCGGTGTCCGAGTCCTCTGCTGGCTCTGTACTTGTGACTCAATCACGCCCGCAGCTTCTGGGTAGATCTCCGGATCGTATGACGATAGCGGCGCAGGATACTGTTTGGCAGGAACACGCTGCTGAGACGATGGCTGAGCATCCCAGTACTGTTGCGACCATGGCTGGCTCGCCTCATCTTCATACATGAACATTGGCCTTTTCTCCATCCTTCTCCGTTTCATCTCAGCGCCATCCACGCCATCCGCACCCTTCTCGCCATCATCACCGTCATCCTCGGTGAACGCCCGCTTCTGACTCGACTGCGACGCAAGCCACCGCCTGTCACGCTCCTGTATCGCTTTCATAGCCTTGGCTGCTGCAAGCCTTTCCCGCTCCCGTCTCGCCAACTCTAGCTCCCCCATTTTTCTCAGCCTATCCATGCGCATTAGAGCCGGCCTCCTACTCTCCATGATCACAATCCTCTCTTCATGCCCAGGCACCGCCTCGGCCCTCACACCCTTGAACCTCAGCCCATATGGATAAGGCCTCCTCTCATCCACCTTCCTCAACTCATCCATGTCCATATCAGCACACCGCCTCTTCACCTCCTCCATCGTAATCCACCGTATATCCATCAACCGCCGCAGCGTCTTGCCACCGATTGGATACACCCTGGGCAATTGCAGCAACCGGTACTCAAACTCTGCCAACGCCTCATACTGATCCCACAGCTCCCGCACAAGCTTGACACCCGCCGCAGGTTCTTCATACGCAAAATCGCGAGTCTTGATACCCTTGGCCATCAACACATCCGCGATGTAATCAGGTTCAGGATCCTGTATATCAGTTAACGCAGGCGACACAGCGCGTGGTTTCGGAGCCTGTGACTCGTTCTTGTCCGTATCAAGCTCCACACCATCATCATGGCTGGATCCCTGGTCTTCTCCTTTCCATAGAACTTGTCGGTCTTCAATTTGAGTTTGAGCTTGACTTTGACTCTGGCTTTCGGGTTCCGAAAGTTCAGCAACCGAAGGCTGTTGATCATTCACCGAACGCGACCGAACAAGACGAATGTATCCAAATTTGGAAGTCGAGGGTGACGTCGTCCCAGAAGAATGTTGTTGCACCGATGAGGCATGGTGGGCAAGTGTAACAGTCGAATATTCGGTTGAAGAGGTAGAGGTAGAGGATGAAGCAAACGACGATGAGAACGAGAGCCCTCTCTTGACACAATTGAATAGACTCACACAGACGTCCACGCTAGCCACCCGGGCTCTCCTCGTGAACTGGTCCGCAGGAGTCATCCCGGTCACAAAACCCAGATGACTATGCGACCTCTTTAAACCACCATATCCCCATGAACGTTCCCCTTCCTGAGGTTGCACGTCTACCATCTCCGCGTCCTCCAGTGGCTCTCCTTTCTGCCTGCTCGTTGCAATGCCACACGGCGGTTCTGAGACCGCACGACCAAACGGCAACCCGCCAGAAGGTCCCGGTCCATCCATATCTCCTCGGTATTGTTGCACAGTGGCGTTGTTGCTAGCCGTATTGCGTAGTTGCTGTAGTTGGAATTGCTGTAGTTGCTGATGAGTGGCAGGGGTAAACAGGGGATACCTGCCGTTCTTCAGACCTGGGCTCAGGCTATTATACCCAGTCCCGTATTGTGGAAATGGCGCAGCACACCGTCCGCCAAAGAACCCAGCACTCCCACTGGAATCTTGCATTGTCGACGCCATCAGACTCGATCCAGTGGCTCGCAGCGGACAAAATTGCTGATCAGAAGGCCTAAGCAAATTGGTATTGTTCTCCTGTCGTTCCTATGTATCCTTCCACACGATAATCCAACCCTGATTCAGACAAGGGTATCGGATCTGTAGCGCGCCGGTGTCGGTTCGGGATATAACTCGATAAGATGAGGGCGGGGGCGGGATGAGACGCAAGAAGGCGGGAAGGAGCGGGAAGAGATGTAACAAAGCGTAGTCACCTATTTCTGTTGATTTTGATTGGCAGAGCAACCATCACCTGCACACATCACCATTAGACCAAACAAATGACTCATCCCGACGATGTTCCTTATCGGGCCAATCCCTCTTCCGCCGACGCATTCGCGGCAACCGCCGCAACCCATTGTTACCCCGTTCCAGACAAGGCAGAACACAACATACGAATTCCATTGTAGCAATTATAGAAGCTCTATCTCACAGAATCTTCCCCCATCGTCTTCCATGATCTCACCATACCAGTTTCATCCAGCTCATTCCCCGTTCCAAGAACCGACAAAACCATGATTCCAATTCATCGTTCCGGAACGCGGTACAACACATCTTAGATCGTGAGATAACAGATAACAGATACAGTTTCTCCCAAACTCGACCTCTTCCACACAATCACAGAAGACTCACTTCGGCACCTTGCCCTAATCATTGAAAGGTACTAGTAATCCACCTCCCACTCAAGAAGATATCGCCTTCCTGGGCAGAGCTTGCCAATCCTTCCGCAGGCCCCTCGCCTCAATCACAGCTGCCGGCATACAATACACGGGATCTAAATCAACAAGTCCCGGGTATCCCAGTATCGACAGGCCTAGATATGAAAGAACGGGAGAAAGCAAAGGAAGAAGGCAAGGAAGAAAGGAATATCAATCAGCAATTGTGCCTAGACAGGGAGACGGAAAAGAAGCCGGACAGAGTATCATAATATAGCGCAATCGTTCGAGGAAGACCGATTGGAAGTGGCCACAAGCCCAGGCCGTGGATCGCAACTGCTACATGCAGCTAGTGCGCTTCCAAACACCTCATGGAATTGAAGCCACCCCATACGAGCGAGCAAATGCAAACATAGGCCACGATACTCACCTGCAACTCCAAACAGTGTGTGGAAGACGTCCACCATGTCTCCAGGACGATCAGCAATACCACCGTTTTCAGTGTCCTGTCAGAAGAGAACAGATGGCATCGTTAATTGGCCGATCCAAGTCAATCGGTCACAAAGCAAGAAGGAGCATTCCAGCATGGTCGATGTGGATTTCCGAGCAACCTACGCCGAGTCCCAAGCCAGGATTCGGGATTCGGCGTAACGCCACAAAACCAACCCCTTTTGCACTCACCTGCGCAGAGAGGATAAACTCAGACAACTTGTCCGAATCGATCCATGGTACCCGTTTGATGATCGACAAGGCCGAGAGAACCCAGAAGCTATAACAAACCTATAATGAAGTCACAAAAGGCAAACTAGTCAGCACTTGAAATGGAACGAAAGCATTAGAACAGATCCTAACAAAGAGTGTTTCACCATTCCATACGAAACGATAATCACAACAAGCATCTAGAGTGCATAACATTCCATCCAGATGTATACCTTGCACCACACGTGGGTACTAAAACCGATACTCCGCCATCGAAAATGAACCAACCAACTTGATGTCACATCGAAATGCACCAAATGAGACAGTCATGAAACGAACACATACGGAAGCACTTGACGGCCAGGCAAAACGAAGCTACCAGAAACGAAACGAACAAAGAAAAAACAAAACTCACATCCTCTAACTTCTCCGGCCGCCCATTCAAACCGCCGTTGGGTAACTGGCGTTCCGCCAACCACCAGCCCAGAGTGTCAGTATCAACTTCTTCCAGCCTATCCAAGATTGCCAATGCTGCCACGCATACGAAGACTAGTAACACGCGTCAGATTACTGCCACATATACCATCCCAATTGGACCCAATGTCCACCAGAAACCCCCTCCATCAGATACTTCTATCACATCCAACCATAACCCGGAATAACGTTTCGATAACCACTTACCTTGAGCTGCATGACTCTCTGCACCAACAGTCGCCCCAAACCCGCCGTCATAGTTCCTACACCTCCCCAGATACTCCACCGTCTTCTCCACGTCCAGCTCCCCCAGTCGCCCCAGCAAGCTCAGCGCATTCACAGCGCAGTACAGAAACCTCGTGTCAATCTCCCCAAACTTGTCTCCTGCAAACACACCAGAGGGCTGCTGCAGAGATAGTATAACTGTCGAAAATACGACATATCAACTTGTCGCGAACCAGCTCAAAATGAGGGGAAAGAACCACGCACACTTGACGACCCTGTCCACATCTACCCTATCCAACGCATCTTGCATGATCAAAATCTGTATCGCACTCAGTGTTGAGAGCAGATGCGCATCATGGTCCGGATGCGCTCCAAATGCACCTAAATACCACATCGATCAGTTTCATAGCTGCTTTTCACATCCACCCTCGCTTGAGACTCGGAGGTGGACGTACGAGCAACCACCATGCTCACCAGCCTCTTCGTCCCAACAACTCATCACAAACGCGATCATCTCCTCCCTGTCCAATGCATCCTGGTGGCCCATGATCGCGAGCGCAGTCAAGCCCCAGTATACTGCGTTTAGCCGTAGATGTGAGGTGAGATGGTAGGTCAGGTCATCTTTGTTCTGCCGTTATGAAGTCGTCGTCGTTCAGGGGGTTGTGGGCATTGGGATATAGTTGGTAATGTCAGTTCGTTGACGCGTCGATTGAGGCACGGTTGGTCGAATTGGATCCATTTATTCGTTCACGACGATTGATCAGAGCAACGAGGCACCGTGCGGGTGGTAGCAGAAAGCAGGGACGAAACAAAAAGGCAGTACGACACCAGTAAGCCGGCCATAATCACCGCCATCCAAACACAACCACCCACCTCGCCAAGTTTCTGGATGTACTTGACATGCAGAGGTACCAGCAGCTCCTTCGAAGTCATCTCTTGGCGCGTCTGCAGTATGTTCCTGTACGTGTGTGTAGTAGACGATTCTAGGTCTGCAATGTGCGTTGGAAGGGCGACGATAAATCAAATGATTATGATTGTTTCTTCAAGTCGCTTGATATGGTTTAGCTAGTGTCCAAACAAAACCTGAATGTCCAGGCAATTTCGAGTCGGGAACTGCAGTCAACGAGCAAATCGATGATGATGATGGAGGTCAGGAGAAAGATCAAAGCGACTGCGCGATAGACGCCGGCGATTAGTTTGATCGGGAGGCTGATGGTCCCTGCGTTCGAATCCTTGTCTGGCCACTTGTCCGATGCCAGATATGCACGCACCCACAACCCCAGAAAGCTCCTGCGAGTCTTGAAGGTGGTAGGGAATCACCGAAGAGTCCATGCACACATTCTTTCTACCGCAGAGCAGCAATGGACCGAGTTCTATTAAGCGGTCCGCCACATGTCCGGTGCGCGTCCTGACTACTGTCTCGCAACAGCACTCGTTCGTTCACCACCACCATGGACTTCCAAGCCTTAAAATCGACACGCGGCTCAAGACATGCAACTAAAAAATCTTTTGTTGCCACCGAAGTTCCATCTGAACCCGCCAAATCCCCCGATGCGACAGTGAACGAGACCAAATTGGATGAAGATGACCGACATGTAGTGAAAGTTGAGACGAAAAGGACAGGCCTTGGGGATGGTAAAGTACGCTCTCCCGTGGAAGAATGCCGCTTAACTGCTATATAGAGGTACAGAACGTTGAATCAGCGCGATCGAACGCAATAGATGTGTCTACACTAGCACCCGCCACAGGCAGCAATGACGAAACCACAATGGACATCGACAAACCAATTTCCTCTACCAACCTTCCCCAATCTGCAACCATTCCCAGCCCTGAGATCAGTGTCTCACACGAATCTACAACCGTCCTCCCAACAAATGGGTTATACGCTGCGCTTCCTACGACCCTTCAAATACACGTTTCACCAGAAACGGGAAGGGGCCTGTATAGTACGACAGTGTACAAGCCTGGCAAGTACCTCACTCTTCCCCCATTTCGCCAAACTCGACATCTAATCTGTCTCGTTTACCCAGGCGATGTGTTATTTGCCATAAAACCGCACGTTTCGACCCTATCCACAGCACACTTGGACTCCTATTGCAGCAGTTGCTTTGCACCTGGAAAAAGCGACAATGACGACGGAAGGTCAGCACCTTTGAAGCGGTGTACGAACTGCAAAACGGTGGTGTACTGCGACGCCGTGAGCCCATCTCTGGATGCTTTCCACCTGTCAATCTGACACATACTTTTAATGCAGAAATGCCAATCGAAAGACTGGAGCATACATAAGAGCGAATGCGCTGCCTTGCGTAGATGGTTCACGAAGCCACCCGGAGGACCACCAACCGAAGAACCGGGCCCGCCTTTACCATCTTCATCTTCATCCTCGTCCAGCCCACCCCTTTCGACCACGTCAGAAGATGATTCAGATGTGCAAATCCAACCACCGAACGACGCCATTCGCGCTCTAGGCAGAATCCTTTGGAGGAAGCAGAAATTGGGCAAGGACAACGTGTGGGTGGGTGCCATTTTCTTGTGAGTATTATCCCTGCACGAGTAGACTGATATTCGTTCATCGTGTCTCTCGAAATAGGTGAAAGAGATCGAGAGCCTACAATCACGTACGTCGATTTCTCTGCTCTTTGTGCTTTCAACTGACCGCAGCCACGTAGACCGAACGGACATCTCAAAAGACCCCACCAGCTCAGATTCCGAGCTCTACGCGCGTCTGGCACACAGTCTCATCCACTATCTTGGCGTCACATCACCGCAAGAACTTGGAACGTACGGTATAAATTCCGCTGCAGATCTACTTGACTTGGTGTCAAGGGTGCGTTACGCCCACTCCATCGTACCCTGTTAGTGCTCACCACGTATCTTGCACCAGTTCATAACCAACACATTCGCAATCACCACACCGACGCTGACTCCGATCGGGGCATGTGTTTCACCTCTGGTTGCTCTCATCAATCACAGTTGCGACCCTAACGCTGTCGTCGTCTTTCCTCGGGGCGGGGGAGAAAAGAGAAGGGAACACGAGCCCTTAATGGAGGTCGTGGCCATTAAAGAGATCCGTCCTGGAGATCAGGTAACATAAATCCCGCACCTACCTCTTCATACGGACCCTCTGACCCTCTTTATCGTAGATCTTCACTTCATACATTGATACCACGCTTCCCCGATCGCTCAGGCGCAAAGTACTCAAGGAGACATATCACTTCATATGCAAATGTCCGTTATGCTTGCCCCCTACACCGACCTCCAGCTCCCCACCGATCGACATGCGAGAAGCAATGTACTGTCCCAAAAAGTGTAGCGGCTATTGTTTGCTACCTACCGAAGGTACGCTGTTTTGCCTTCAAACTGGGCGTAACTGAACATACCACACAGAGGATACCTTCACGCGATGCACCAAATGCAAGGCCGTTGTCAGAGATACTGACGCAGTACTTGACGCGCTGAGAATCGGCCAAGAGGCCTTGGAAAAGGCTGAAAGGGTGCAGGATAGCGGTAGGTGTCTTCCCCTCCCCAAACCTCCCCGCAACTATACTAACCACTCCATCCAGACCCCAGAAAAGCCCTCCAGCTCACCACAAACCTCATCCCCATCCTCGTCTCTATCGGACTCGTCCCCGGAGCCCACCCCCTCCTCGCACTAACACGGCTGCACACCTCCTTTCTCATAGCCCAGTTCTCCACATACGCCTCCCGGGCCCACGCCCACGGAGAAGGAGAAGGAGACGCAGTCGAGGAGATCCTTTCGCCCCAGCTCCAGTCCCACACAGCGTCCACGCCAGGCACCGGGGGCACCGACCAGAATCTAAAAGAGGCGCAGGATCTGCTGGACGACGCGATCCGGTTCGCCACGCGCGTAACTACGGGGCTGGGGCAGGTGCTGAGCTACGGACACCCCGTGCGCGGGGTCGCCCTCGCCGAGCTGGGCAAGCTGCTGAGCGTGGACGAGCCTGTGCCCGGGGAACACCACATCCACGTCCCCAGCCTAGGCAATTCACATGCACATGCACCTACACCTACCCCTGCATCCTCATCTCCGACCCTCCGACCCCCTCCATCCTCCTACCCACCCCCTCCATCCTCCTACCCACCCTCCGGCGCCCCCCGCCTCAAAATCGCCCTCGATACGCTCCTGCGCGCCAGGGCCGAGCTCCTGATCGGGTTCGGCGGCGACGGCGAGGCGGAGATCGTGCAGGGCGTGCGCGCACAGGTCGTCGATCTCGAGCGCGAGTTGGAGGTGTGGAGGAGTGGGATTAGGGATGCTGTTAGGGATTTGAAGGTGGAGCGGGGTGTTAGGGGGTGAGGAAGAGGGGATACGGAATGCAGACTGCAGGGTGGATGGAGGCGTGGGTTCGTGGATGCAGAAAAGCGAGGGGATGTACATAGACGGACGGGTTTCTTACATCGATGCGGGGGTTGACATTGTAGCGCGTCTTTGGTATTCGATTGAAATCAAGTACAGACCTAAAGCCATACTCTGCGAGTTCAACTCACCCTCTTCTGAACTTTCAGCTTCTTGAGTCCCCACACTTGCATCTGAAAGTAACGAAGCTCGTGCTCTGCCCAGCGTCTCTAATTTCTGTCCAAGCTCCTATTAATACATTTTAATTCTACTAATCTCTCCAACACTCCACACAGACAAACCAGACTCTCAAACCGGCCTAGGCCAATTCATATCCGCGCCCCCAGCCGACCGCTGCGCCCTCGTCAAATCAATATACTGGCCCCCAAACGCCTCACCTACCCACCACACACAATCAGCACCTCCCACACCAAAAAAAACCAAAAAAAACCCAAGACTCACGCGGATCCATCAACTCGTCTTCATCCACATTAACATGCGTGTCCTCCTCATCCTCCATTTCCCCATCCTCACCCTCATCGTCATGGTAATTGGGATCCCACTTGTCCCGCTCGACAAACCCGGGCTTCTTCCTGTCCACCTCGAGATCCCGCATGAGCCGCCGCATGCTCTCCTCCTTTGCCTCGCGCACCTTTGCCTCGCGCCGCTGCTTGGCTCGGGCGAGTTCGGGGAGGTAGAGGGTGGTGTACTCTTCGCGGGATGCTTCAACTGCTTTGAAGAACTCGGGGATGCCCGCGCCTGTGAAGGAGGATACTCCTACTGCCTAAGCACGGACGAGGTGTGATGTGCATCAGCCAAGGAACGCAGAGCGACAAAAAGCAAAAAGTCCAGAATGCATAACGAACAACAAACTAACAAAAAGAAAAAGCACACCAACGCACCTTGATACCCTTATAAAACTCATCCAACACCAAGCTCATGCTATTCATCAAGCTGTTCATGTACGTCGGCTCGCCCTCCGCATCGCGCGCCGTGCCGTGCGTGGCCAGCGCCTCCTGGAACGCCTCGAAATCCTCCATCCACTCCAGCGCGAACTCGTGCGGCTGCACGTCCGTCTTGTTGAACACCAGTATGAACGGGAGCTTTGTTTTGTAGAGTATGCTGTTTTTTTGCGTTCCCATCATCGTCGTCGTCATCGTCGTCGTCGCGGTGCGTTTGCAAGTAGCGAGAGGTAGGGTACAACACAACCAACACAAAGAAAGATAGCAATGCGTTAGCCCTCAACAAGCCGAGACCAGACAGAAGGGACGCACCTGCACGCGTACAGCATGTTGCTCATAAAGGTCGCGGGCGCGTTCGTGCGGGGCGTGTCGATGATATAGGCCACGACGGTGGGGAAGGACGAGGCGATCGCGTCGGTGATGATCGCGCCCGATGCACTCCAGGTGAAGATCTCGATCTGGCCGGGCGTGTCCAGGATCACGTAGCTGCGTAGTCATAGTTCAAAAGTAAAGTTCGTGGTTGTTGTTAGCGTTGAGTTTGGATGGGAATAGGAATAGGAATCAGGCTAAAGGTTAGGCGCACGAACATCGACGGGGGTGATGAGATGAACGGGGAAGGAAGAAGGGAGGGGGTAAGAAAGAGGAGGGGACAACTCACTCGACTTCATCGGCCCTCTTCTCCACCAGGTCCAAAACCTGGTCAAACTTGGTCGTGAAAAGGTTAAGGGCAGTCATGATCCCGCCATTCGGGCCTAGGTTATATCTTTACCCACAAATACCATCCACACGCGTTACAGCACGCAACGAGCATCCACGCAACATCGTCCAATCGATCACACACCACAGTACCAAAGAAAAACAACAACAGCAAAAACCCAATCAGCACCGCCGCACCAAACCGCACGCAGAACCGAAAGCACGCACTGTTTCATGACCTCTGCATAGTTGACCGTATCCCTGATATCGATGTTAGCTTCGTACGGAAGGCGCGTCACGGCCGGGTCCAGGTTCAACACATAAGGCGGCCTGTGCGTCTTTTGCCCCTCCGCTTCCTCTTCGTTCGTTTCCGAGCTCCCGCCCCCGCCAGGCTCTGCAGCAGCACCCTGCGAGTCGCTGAGCGAGTGCAGATAAGAGTTGATGCGCTGCACAAAGGTCGATTTGCCTGCCCCGGCCATGCCGATCGTGATGATGGCCATGGGTTTCTTCGACGTCTCGGATCCGGATGCTGCATCTGCATCTGCGTTTGCATTTGCATTTGCGGTGGGGTGCGCAAGACTTTGCGTCCCTGTTGTGGTCGTATCCATTCCAGGTAGCCTATGCAGTATATCCGATCGTGCGTAGCGCAAAAAGAGCCGATGCTGTTTTACGACGTCGAAAAGAAAAGGAAGAAGAAACGATCCACTTGGCCCGTGCGCCCTGCATGCTTGTCTTGGACGCGTTCTGACTCTGAGCGTGAGAAATTGTTAATTGGTGATGAGTCATGTTATGTACGCGGTGTTCTTGGCGCTCTTTGGTCCGGACGGATTCAAATCTTTGGCCGGCACCACCACCACCAACGACATCGACACCGTTTCGGGGCAGAAGGGTGGGCTTTATGTCTTGAACAACATTACAGCAGGTGAGCGTCCCCGAACATCCACAGCTTACTATACACCTTTAACAATTAACGACAGTCTTGCTTTATTAAAACCCCAAATCCATATTACCACCACCAGTCACTTATTACACACATGGGCGCATACTACGACGAAATTGAGATCGAGGATATGGCGTGGGATGCGGAGAAGCGGGTGTACCACTACCCGTGTCCCTGCGGCGACAGATTCGAGATCTCGCGGAGCCAGTTGAAGAACTACGAGGACGTCGCGACATGCCCGAGCTGCAGCCTCATCATCAGGGTTATTTATGATCCTGTGAGTCCTACTTTCCATTCGCTAGAACTGGTATTGACGGTTCGATTTCAGCTTGACTTTGAGGACGAGCCATCGGATGATGAGGAGGAAGAAGAAGAGGAAGAGGAGGAGGAGGAGAGTGAATCGGACGATGAGCAGTTTGTAGACGCACTGGAGAAGCTCAGCATCGAGGAAAAGGAGCCTGTGCTCGTCGCTGCCACTGCTTGATCTTGCATACTATCTGTATCACCATTACAATTTATTTTAGTCTTCTTAACACCGATAAGATTAGATCTCGCGCTAAAGCAGCCGAGGCCGCGGAACTTACTTACCGAGCAGAAGAAGATTACCAACTTGAAGGGCTGCTTGCCCATTAACGTTTGCGTGATGCCCTGTGCGGATTACGATTCTCTGACTTCCCACCTCTTATTAGCTGCCAGAGGCCCATCCACCGCCGCCCATCTCGATGTCGACCACAGCGGCAGAACGCCAGCCCTTGCTGCAGGGTCCCCAACCCACGCTTCCTACTCATAACCAGCCCGACGATAGCGACAGCGACGATGAATTGGTAGAGTACAAAGCCGACTGGACGCTGTTTGCCTACTACTCCGCGCTCGTCGTAAGCGGCACCGTCGCCGTCGTGTTCGTCCTCAAAGCCTTGATCGACTATGGGAACATCGAGGTGTGTCTGCCTCTCTGCCCTGCAACGAGCCAGAAGCCTCACAGCACCCCAGTTTGACCTGAGAGGCGCCCTGGAGAAAGCACTAGGAGGCGGTCTGAGCGGGGCAGCAGGTAAACATCCTTCCCCATCCACTCCACGGGCAGCACTAACCCAGCCAACAGCCATGGTCCTACAAGTCCTCATCTTCATGGTACGTACGGGCACCCAAGCCCCTAGCCTCCCTAACCCAGTCCACAGCCCCTCCGGACGGTGATGAACTACCAATACCGCTTCGGCACCTCCACCCTAACCGCCACACGCACGCTCTACGCCGACGGCGGGCTCTCGCGGTACTACGCAGGGCTCAGCGCCGCACTCCTACAAGGGCCCCTCGCGCGGTTCGGCGACACCGCCGCCAACGCCGGCATCCTCGCGCTGCTGAAGAGCAACCCGTACCTCTCGCACCTCCCCATCTTCTTCAAAACCGTCTTTGCCTCCCTCGCAGCCGCCGCCTTCCGCATGATCCTCACCCCGATCGACACCGTCAAGACCACCCTCCAGGCGCAGGGCAAGCCGGGCATCGCTATCCTCAAGAAACGCGTGCTGCGCTATGGACTCGGCACGCTGTGGTACGGCGCATTCGCCACCGCCGCCGCCACATTTGTCGGGCACTACCCCGTGCGTCCTTTCCCCTTCCCCCTCTTCCTGTTCCTATTCCTCCTTACTACAACTAAACCCTTTCCAGTGGTTCGCAACCTACAACTACCTCGACGACACCCTCCCCCCGCCACACGGCACACTGCACAAACTCGCACGGCGCGCACTAATCGGCTTCATCGCCAGCATCGTCTCGGACACGATCAGCAACTCGCTCCGCGTCGTCAAGACCTACCGCCAGGTCAACCCCACGCGCATATCCTACCTCGCGTCCGCCCAGGCCGTCCTCCGCGTCGACGGCTGGCGCGGCCTGTTCGGCAGGGGCCTCAAGACGCGTATTTTGGCGAATGGGCTGCAGGGGCTGACGTTCTCGGTCCTGTGGAGGTTTTTTGAGGATTTGTGAGTGGTTGTTTCTTCGCTTGTGTGTCTGCTTCTGCTTCTGCGTTTGATTCTCTCTTCGCGGTGTGTTGCGGTGGGTTTGAGGCGTCACGTATACACGACGGGTACACTCTTCGGAGATCACACCCGGATGTATACCATCCAAGGTGCAGCCAGGACCACCAGCACGTTCCGGTCCCTCGTCCCTCCGAGTCCTTGTTCAATTTATCGCGGTCCTTTTCCTGTGTTCTATCACACGTAAATCGTGGATCTCAGTCCCCAGCCCGATTATAATTACCGCAATCCATCTCATCCATCTGTCTGTCCTTGCATGCCATTTCTCCGACCCTCCGTTGCTCTGTTTTTCCGTTCTTCCGCTCCTTTGTTCCTCCGCTCCTGTGCTGCTTTGTTCTCCTGTTCCTCTGCTCCTGCACCCCAACATCACCCATTCCGATACCTACCTACCTATCCGGAAGTTGATCGATCGCACCTTGGATCTCGAGCCCTTTTGCGCGTCGCACTCCCATTCTTCTTGTCCAAGCTACGAGATGCGAAAGGGATGCAGCTTGGCACATATTGGATGACGATGATGATGTCGTTGAAACATTCCCCTCCCCATTAGATTCGTTTTGTCCCCCCTCCCCCCCTCGATCTTGTTTGCGTGGGGTTACACGCCCCTGGTTTGTCCCTGCGCTTGTGGGATGCAAACCTTTCGTCCCACCGCTCTACATCTACATATTTTTTATGTACGATGCGAGTGCAGCGCCTACCCATGTTCTTCACCCAATCCCTATCTTAACATCGTACCGGAACGCATAGCACCTGCTGACACGCTCTTTTTAGGTGGAACAACCGCAAGTGAGCTCTGTGCTGCTGCACATCGCTAGGCTCTGGCGGGGCCACCGTGCCGTTAGCTGGATTTCTACTTCAGCTATAGATAGATGGATAGATGTATCGTCGTCGACTCTTGGTACCAGTGTTAATCATATTCCGAAGTGAACCTCATAATTGTATGCCAGGGCGTATATATAGTCAACGTTCACGAGAGAAAGACCAGGAGATGAACCGTAAAAGTCGTAAGCAGCAGAGAGTGAGTAGGGTAGTGAGGTGCATGATCTAACAAGCCCTCATATCAAAAAGCAAAGGAAGCAGCATAAGTCGTAAACAAACCAATCATATCAGATCCTCCACAGAAACATCAACCCCGCAACTCGCAATCTCCGCCAAGCCGGTGTACACCCTATCCCCCAGATCCTCGGTGGGCCGTATGCGCAGCTTTTCGAGGCGCGCAGGGAGGGTGGGCACAAACGGTCCGAGCTCATCAGCCGGCGGCAGATCACCAACAAACACCACCCTCGAGCGCACCATGCGCACAAAATCATCCGACACATTGTAATCCACCGTCAGCTCCAGCATCTTCAAGCACGGCAGCAAATTCTTCTGCCTCGCACGGTCGCCCCTGCGCCACGTCAGCGCCTCGAGCAGGTGGTGGGTCACGGTCGGCGCCTGGCCCGGCGCGGAGTACACGATCAGGGATTCCAGCATCACGCACTTGCGCAGGCCCTGCACGAGCTGCCAGTCGCCCAACGCGGTCTTGCGCAGGTGGAGCACGCGCAGACAGGGCAGACGTCCGAGGAAGCCGACAAACTCGTCGCAGAACTCGCTGTTGAGGTTGCAGATCACGAGCTCCTCGAGCTGGGGGAAGCTGAGTTGGGGGAAGAGGAAGCGGAGGTCGACGTGGGAGTTGAAGGGCGGGGTCATGATGGTGAAGGAGCGCAGGCTGGGGTGGCAGAGGTGGATGCGGTGGTTGTGGTACACGCTGAGCTGCGGCGAGGGGGCGAGGTAGCGCGAGCGCGAGCGGGAGGCACCGTCCATGAACACGAAGCCGCCTTTCTGGAGCTTGGACGTCTGCAGCAGGATGTCGACAAACTCGTCGACGGTGACGGCCATCATGGGCACCTCGGTGAGGTGGCCCCAGGGGAACTTGAAGATGAGCGGGCTGAAGTTGACGCACTCGAGGCTGCGGAGCTGGGGGGCGTCGGCGAATACGTCGAGCTTGCCGACGAGCTCGCTGCTGGGGGGCTCGTCCTTGGTGCCGAGGCTGAGGCTGGTGAGCTGCGGGAGGCGTTTGCGGATGTGGGTGAGGGACTTGAAGGCGGTGTAGGGCATGTAGAAGAACATGCTTTGCCACCGTTCCGAGTGGGCGAGGAGGGCGTCGAGGATGGGGTGGCGGGCAGCGAACGGGGGCTCCTCCCAGAAGACATAGACGGTGAGGGGACAGCCGCCGCTGCGCACGAGCCAGGTATTGACGATGGCGAGCAGGGCGGTGTGGTCCGGGGAGAGCTGGAGGAAGAGGCGGGCCCAGAGGCGCGGAGTAGCGAAGGCCGTCTGGCGCCAGCGGGTGCAGATCTGCGCGACGAGCAGCGGGAGAACAACAGTGTGCTCGCTGTCCATCGGCCCATCGATGCAGTTCACAAAGATCTCCGACAGGATCTCGGCGGGGATCTGTCCTAGCCCTGCCATTGCGCACACAGAGAGCAGCCCGCCATCCGATCATCTACCCCCGTGTTTACCCCTATTTGTCCACCGCCCTATTAAATCCCGACCTTCACTCCCCATCGCCAGCCATGTTCTTTGCCTTTTTCCGCTTCCTGCTCGCCTTCTTTCGCAATGCACTCAGACGCCCGCCGCAGGACATCGAGATGCAGGCCACAGACGACGATAAGCTGCTCGACCTGCTCGTCCAGTTCCCGCTCCCGCCTCGCAAGCAGGACATCTCCCTCCCGCTTCCGGTCAGCCGCACGGACCCAGTGGCCTCGGCGACGTTTGCTTCCTCTCGCCGCTCCCATGTCCGTCGCTCGTCCTTTAGCGCCTACCCTGCCTGTCTAGCCAACCCCTTCAAGCCGCCGCCTCCGCCTCCTCCTGCCCGCCGCCTCTCTCTCGTCTGGTTCACCGCCCGCAGTCACGACGACCGCGACTGGCGCTCATACATGTCCACCATCCTCACCTCATTCAAAGAAGTCGACCTGCAGGACACCGATGCTCGCGATGTCTTTGAGGGCGACACCAGTCTCTCGTCCGTCTCTGGGTCTCTGCCCGCCGCCTCTGCCTCGGACTGCTCGATCCCTGCCGAGTCTAAAACACCGTCCACGTCCCCATCCAACTCGTACTCCCACTATGACGACGCACTGGACGGCTTTTCCTCGTCCTCCTCTTACGCGTGCGCATACGACACGTCGGATTTCTTTGATTCCTTGCTCGCGGACTGCAACTCTCCCGATCCTGCTTCTGTACCGGATACACCAGAGACTGAATCTGCTTGTGCACCAGCCACCGCGGCGTCGGCCCCACCCGCACGAGCCTTGCCCGCCCGGTCCAACTCGAAACACGGCGCTAAACCTAGACGCGCGTCTGCCATTGCCAGCGTCGTCCGGAGGCAGAGCTTGGCGGCGAGAGCGAGGAGAGGGAGGAGGCCTGCGTCTGAAGTACCTGCTATGCCTGCCATGCCTGCTGCTGGATTGGGGAGCGGGAAGGATGGTACCCGCGTTTGATTTTTGCTTGTGTACGGAATTACTTCAAACTGGAGGCGGATGATAGAGACTCGACTCGCTATTCTGAACAGTTCCAGGAGCAGTCGAATACCTTTCGATACACTGCTTGATTGAGGGCCACCGTGGCTTTATTACCCGCGAATGGGCGCTTAAGCCCTCCATCACCCTGCGTTGGCATCACCGCCTCGACCGATGCAACCACTTGCTGACATTAAAACCTTTTGAGCAATTACGCGTCAAAATACATTCCAGAACAAGCGCGATGCGCATGAATGAGCGCAAGCTGCTAGCAGCCCATCGACCGCTCTCGTAATCTTCAGAACAATGCGGGGTTGAGCGGATCTGTCAACCACGTACGTAAGGTGGGGCCAGGGCCCAGGGGGAGGGGCACGCCGCTAAACGCGCGGATGCGATCAACATCGGTATCATGACAATGTTGCTTGACTGTCCCGGATTGATTTTCTCAACCGCCCGCACTAAGCTGGGGCGGGGCTGCTAGGCCGAAGCGCACATAGCGCGTACTACTTCATACCAAGACTAAGATACGATCAGGGTCGGTATTGCTGATACTGATCACAGAGCAGAGCAGAGCGCCAGAGTCTGGCTGCAATAGCCGGCGGTTACAGGTACTTTGGTATTGCTCCAAGTTATAGGGCCCCGCTTCAGATAAGTATCTATTGCGCCTTTTGGACTGGGGGTATGTATGTACGCGGGGAGGAAAACCTGCTGAGCAGTAGCCTTCCTTGATACCCCTCGCGCCTTTTGGTTTCGCAGCCTCAGGGGACTTGGAATTTTTGGAGCAAGCGCCTCTCGCAGCGCACCCGGTTCTTCAAAGAGGTACATATAGATTCCATACTATCGCCGGTTAATGGTTCCCCTGCACTTGACATGTTTACGGCGATCGCATTCGGTGCCCAGATTCTCTTGGCTTATGGGTATGTTTGATATTCTGCAAGCCCCGATTCGTAGCTTGGTAAATACATCAACGGGAGGGAAAACTTGGTCTACCTTCCTTGAAGAACATAACTTGGCTGTACGTACTTTGTACTCAGACTCAGTCATCGCCATCTTGCTTGCCACTTTCGCTTTACGTCTGCAGAAAGGGGAGATCAGAGATATAAGTACGGGAATCAGCACCAACCTACCCGCCTCGCACAACAGAGTGCAAGCAATCAACGCCCTCGAGAAAAAAAAGGGCACTATCCGTGACGTCTCTCAACATTTGAACACACTTGCAGATCTTTCAGTAAGCAACCCATCATATTATGTGCATACGACAAGCTTACTCACATATTGCAGCATGGCTACACATACCCACCTAGAGCTGGCTTTGTCGACAGGCACGAGAATACGTTCCTGAAAAACTCGATCACAAGAGGTTTCAAAGTCTTTGAAGAGGTGGAAGGCCGAGATTATTGGAGTAGACTCCGAGGATGACTGGTACTGATCTATATGTTCCTTTTTGAGATTTTTACAATTCAGTGGTGACGATGGCCTTATTTATTTTATTTATTCTTCATATTTGCTTCAAATGTCACGAGCTCAGCACAGACATCAGAATGGTGTGGCCTACACCGTGCGCTTGATGATCAGAACGGTGCGATGTAATATTAATAACGCCATGATCTCCTTGACATGGCTCACGAATACAACCATTAAGTAGCTTTGGTTTCATGGGTGATAAAAGCATTACATTTTTGGGCGCTCCTCTCACAGCTCTGACAGTCCAAGCTGCAAGTATCCGTATGTGACGTGTGCTGTCTGTGGCTCGTGTGGCTCCGAATGAGCAATTGCGTGCAACACGGAGCAACTCAGTCGGAGGCTCGGGATCCCGAAGACAAGTGTCACCACTTCCCACAAACTTTTAAGATTGGACTTGACGAAAGATACCCGCCCCTCTCATGCACTGCCAGTTGAGGATTATTTGTTGCCCAACTATGGCACTGGCGCTCAAGCCCTTCAGCCCCGCATTACACGTTACGGGACACTGCACATGAAGGGTGTCAACATAAGAGTTGACACAAGTTTGTTGGGGCTTGGAGGGTGGAATCTTGCCGCAACAGTCTGCAACAGCAGGCTGCGGTTCAGAGGTTTTACTAACCGTCCCGGAGGCCTCTCATTGGGCTTCCTGTGAAACTTGATGCTCAACCGCGTTCAACGCGCACATACACACACACACAAGCGCTCAAATGATTCTTAATTCTCATGCCGTGTTACCTCATGCCTACGTTGCATCGTATTGTGACTTGACCTGGGGGACAGTTGGCTTGGGCGACAATCCAACGAGTGGATCCAACAGCTGCTGGCACTGCATACCTACGACTTTACCAAACGCTAACATAAAAATAGGATCAGCACTGGTATGTAATGGTATTAGATGTGCCAGCGGCTAGGACTTTCCGCCATTATTGCACCCTTTTTATGCAATATGTATAATATATGTGCCCCGGCCCAACTATCCGAGCCGTCATGTTGGCGCATATGGGGGCCTGTGTCGGAGATTCTGCGCGCTTCAGCCAACTGCACCTGGCGTAGGAGCGTGTTGCCTCAAAAGCACCCTGGTTGCGCTTTGCGGATGTAGGTCAGTGGGCGTGCTCGGTAGCTACTACCCTAAGGAATTTGGGCTAATGGGCCTAATCCAAGCTCGCAAGCCCAGAGGGCCAGACTTGCAGTGTTATGTTTCCATTTGTGTTTGACATTTGTCATTGAAGGATTTGGGGCTGATCTCCGTCTCATTTCTTTCCAACCACTTACTGCTGCCACCCCAGCTTTCAAGTCGAGCCAGGCTGATTCTGAACGATGGCCAAATAATAATCGCCGAGGTCCCTACCATGAAATGTCTGCGGGCACCGAGCAGTAACTCTCCCGATCTCCAAGTCGGGCCAAAGGCCCGCGGCGAAAGGCTGCATCAATCGTTTCATTATGAGCTTTAATTATACATCTCCCAGTTATATCTCGCAGCCTCCAGTATGCAGTAAACAATCTCGATTCTAAAACCACGCATTTCCGTACGTACACTATGAGAGGCTTGAGGGCTACTTGCAGACCGTAGCACACGGCGCCTGCTGACTGACTAGCTGGTGGCCGGGTACACTGGAAGCGACCCGAAGTGTGGACACCAGCTAGCGGTATTAAAGGCAGACATTACATCTCACAACTCAACTCAACTCATCCCTCCATCCCTATCAACGCTCAAAACAAGGACCCAGACCCCCGACTTACAATGCGGTGGACCCTGCCCACCCAGACTATACTGCTCCTCTTAACCTTCAGTCTTCCCCACCCGGTCTACTCAAGTGACGCCTTCACCTTGGATGTCCTCGAGACTCGAGAGCGAAAGGCACCAGCCGTTGCTGCTGCACCAAAGCAGCAACCCGGCTTGAAACATCCAGTTACAGGACCGCCACCACCACCAGCCAAGAACAAGGCTCCAGCCGCAGCAAACCGTCGGCCACAAACCCAGAGCAAACCCAAGCCAGCAGCCGTAGCAAGGGCACCCGCGAACAAACGGAAGACCCCACCGGCGAAGGTTCCCGCCAACGCCAAAGCTCGAGGTAAGCGCCCAACTGTCGTGCATAGCTCGAACATCGGTACTCACCCCTTTTTCTTTTTCTCCATGCAAGCCAACGGCTTGCAACAGCCAGTCCCGCCAAAGCAGCGTGGAAACTCCCCGCAAGCCTCGAAAGGCAGACCGGAAGCGAGAAACAACCAGCAAAGAGCGCCTGGCGGAACTAAAGCTAAAGGTCTGTCATCGCACTTCTTTGCTCTACTTTGGTACTGAAAGTGTTGGAATCTCAGGGCCGGCCAAAAAGGTGTCGAGAGGTGGAGCAGCACCGGCGAAGGGTGCCAAGAGCGGCAGCCCAAGGTCTACCCCAAAGAATACCGTCCGCAAGGCGTCATTTCAGGGACCGCCTGGCCGCACTGACAGTGCAAAGAGCCAAGCCAGTGTCTCCAAAGCCTCTGGAGGTGATGTCAGAGGATCAGCAAATGCGAAACCCAAGGCAAGAGGTGCACCTCGTCAAAGGTCCTCCGGGGCAGTCACCAGTACCAATCGTGCCAGGAGCAAAGTATCAACGCCAGCCAAATCGCGTCAATCGGATTCTTCTGAATCCGTGCGCTCCAAGTCTTCCTCAAATAAGCAAGGAACATTATCAGTAAGTAGCATTGTTGTCATTTACATTTGTCTTTGCGATGACCAATGCCTTGGATTTGTGGGTCAAACAGCGTGGTGCCAGTGGGCAGAAGCTTTCTCCCATTCTTTGTGGTCGAGCTTCTGGAAGCTCCGCCTGTGAGATACCGAGTGCAGGAGGCCCCAGTGCAGGAGGCTCTAGCACACAAGGCCCATCGATTCAAACTTTCACTGGAAATCAACTCAGGAACCCTAAGAAATATCAGAGAGCGGGACCCAAGACTGAAAACAATGTCCTAACAGTATCGGATACCAACCCAAATGAGCTGGTTTCGCTCGGGCCTGCCAAAGATTTGGATATGGCACAAATAAAGGCTGCACAGTTGGCTCGCAATCCTCCAGTTCAATTAACCATCGGTGCGGTCTTCTTTTGAGCTGACTTTGAACTTGTAAGCATTAACTATTTTGCAGATCATGCCGTCGAGCTTAGCACAGCTGCCAAAATACTCGAGAATACGCAGAAGAATCATAACATGCCGTGAGTACATCAGACACGCCACGACAATCATGTATTATTAAATGTCTCAATTCTCATTGGTCGTTAGACCACCTCCAGTGAAGCTAGTGGAAGACACAACACAGTACCTCAATGGGAAAAGCAACTTGGTTTACATTCCCGAAGAACACAACTTGGCTGTATGTACCTTTACAAAAACTCAGTCACTGCCGTCTTACTTTGAATGCTTCCACAGAAAGGGCATATTGCGGACCTACATATGGGAATCAGTGATTCATTACCAGACGGGCATAACAGAGCGCAAGCAATTAATGCCCTCGAAAAAACAAAGGGCACTATCCGCGCCGTCTCTCAACATTTGGATACACTTGCAGAATCAGTAAGCAGCCCATTCTATTATGTCCATATGTCAAGTTTATTTACACATCCGGCAGCATGGCTACAAATACCCAGCTGGAGCTGGCTTTGTTGACACGCATGAGAGTATGTTTAAGCAGAACGACATCGCAAGGGGCTTTGAAGATTTTGAAGAGGTGGAAGAACGAAACCCGGTCGTTGGTTGGGCGCATTATTGGAGTAGACAATGGGATTCCGAGGAAGACTGGTACTAATTTTCTCCCTTATACTTTGAACATTCTATTGTTGCTCATCTCTTTATTTATTTTATTTATGCAATATTTATACTTCAAACTTGCTCCAGGTGCCAATAGGCCGAGCATAGACATCACGGTAATAGTATATTGTGTACAGGCGCTCAAGCACATATGCAGACTTGCAAAGCGATGGTAAGACACATAGCTTGATATCGGGAGTCTGGTCATGGCTCAAGAGGTCAAGCGAGTAGCAAGATAATAAACGAGGCATCGGGAAAATTATAAAGGCTCAAGGTAAAGAAACCAGAATCGGGACAGGAATCAGATGAAGCGGGGTTTTTGATGCCGACTGTTCAAGTTTTACTAAGTATGTATACATTGAATGACATCGAATAGTAACGTGTAGGCAGAAGTTGCGACCAGGAAGAGTCCGTTACAGGCTGTCAGAACGTCCGAGTAGTCCCGCCCAACTAGATTCTCTATAGCAAAAGCAAAGGTACTCGCCATCGATCTCCACCGTACTAGTACTTGCACTCCTCGCCACGACTCTTGATATGAACCGGTGCGGGTGTATCTCTCCACAGTCTCCGCGATTTCCAATCCTTACCCATTTCAGTTTCCACTGCGGATACAGTCGTGAGTCGGCAGCATCAATAGTGAGGCCGCATAGAGGCGAGGTGGTGTATACAAGGTAAAGCTTTTCAAGGGTTGGTGCCTCTCGCGCAAGAAGCTGGTGTAACTCCGAGTTGAAGGTGGTGACCCATACATCCAGCTCCGCCAAACACCCAGCACTTCCCTGCAACAGAACCTCCATCTCCCGAAAGGTCAGTGACGTCGATGTTTTAAACTTCAAGGCTCGGAGGTTGGTAAATATTCCCCCATTCCCGATTTTGGCGCCATCTCTGGGGCGGACGAGGCTGGGGAAGGTGGGTCCAAGTCGATATCCTCCAGGATAATTCATGCCCCAATCTACCTTCATCCCGATTTCCAGTCTTCGAACGAAGGGAAGGGAGAGGTTGGAAAAGTCCGCACTTCCGATAAACCCCTTCATCTGCTCTCGGTGTGGGAAGAACACCTCGATGCCGAACTTCGGTATAGGGTGGAGAACTAGGTGAGTTAAAGTTGAACTTGTGGACTGGAGGAATTTCGATAGGGCGGAAGGTCGTGAGAGTGTCACTGGGCAAAGAATCAGCCACAGCTCAAATTTTGTGAGTTTCGGTGGATCATCAAGAGTGGAGAGAGATTGAAAAAGAGGAGTGAGGTCGTACTCCACGATGGATGAAAGGGAGATGTGGGTGAGGGTGTCTTTAAATGTGGATACAAAGTCCACAATGGCAGTCGTTGCGGCTTTGGTGGTGGATTGAGTAACGGGGAACCTCGAGTTTGTGATTAGCAGGTCGAAAACCTCGAGATTCCGAAGGCCCCCGCCGGTCGTTCCTGTGGCTGTAAGAAGCGAGATTCCTCCAAGTATGGTCGGTATCTTCGCAAGAGTGGTTTGCACACATAGCTTCTTCAAGCGGTCGCCAAGATTCTCCCATATCGAATTGAGGAACGAAGCGAACAAGTGTGTGATGTGATGGTCGTACAGTACGATCGTGATCTCTTGTATATTCGGACATCGGTGCAGCGACAGGCTTGCTGCTTTCAAAAGCTTTGTGACACTGTCTGGAAAGTCGAAGAGACCAGAGGTATTGATATTCGGTGCTTGTGCGGATGGTCTTGCGGGTAGGAGAGTTTTCACCCAAGCAAAACTTGTCGGGACGTCTCCTTCCTCTAGTAGCTCTCCCTCCCATTCCCCGCTACACATCCCTGGCAGAAAGCTTGGCCTGACATACAGGCGCTTAACCCTATTCCCTGCTCCACCACAAAGTGCTTTAAACCATCGTCTCGTTTCCTTGTCATCCTCGATCAATTGTACCTCCCGATACTTATAGTCAAGGGCGAGCTCGAACAGAATGCGATTGACGCCAACGAGGGAAAGAATGTAATGAGGAGGTAGATACGAGAGAATTTCGAGCCAGAGCTCGGTTGGGAGATCAGGCGATGACATGGGTTTTCTCTCTGGCGTTGTGCTCGGTCACGGTGTGCTGGGAGCCCTGAAGCTGAAGTGAAAATCGTTGCCAGCGGTGGGTAGGCGGTGGCTGTGGATTGCTGTCAATCAAGCCTTTGATGTGCGGAATGATCCCAGGAACATGTCAAGTACATTCTTCTTTTGCTTCAAATAACAGCACCTCGCTATCTGAGTCATCGCCGATTATACCATATACGTTGCGTAGTAAGTCGAGTCAGTACAAGAAAATATGCAGATCAAATATGGGGCTAGCAGTGACTTCACCCACTCCAATCCCGTTAGAGCTTCTTCCCCGTTCGTGACCTCCTCTGGCACTCTGGTATCTTGCCCTGTTTGTTCCTTGCTCGCGGTTCGTTGTGAGCGAGCTAACAAGTGGCATGTGGACCAAACACACTTGTGTGGTGAGTTGGGGGTGGAGAGGCTCCGGCAGGAGACTCGAGCCAATCTCCAGGT
>ML210181.1:123249-223376 GCA_004369085.1 Coprinopsis marcescibilis
GCCTTTTGATAGGCATAAATAGACAGCCTGTCCATAGGCATAAAAAAGCACCTCTCCATAGGTGTAGCCTTTCAATAGGCATAAGTGAAAGAGGCCTGTCCATAGGCAAAAGGACAATGTCCTATTGGCAAGGCACATCACTCGTACAGTCGCGCGACGTGCAAGGTGAGGAAGCGTAGGCCCCATGGTCGAGTGGATGGATACAACAAGTTTGAGGCATGATGTGGGATACTAAGCGTGTATTGGGGAGAATTCGTCTTCGTTTCGAGGTATGGCACAGTAAGTACACTGGTTGGGGGTTATGGTTAACGTAGTGTGTCATGCGAAAATGTAGGTCATCGTCGTTGGTGGGATTGATAGTGTTGAGTCTGGTGACGTGTTGCTGAAGGACGCTGAGGTCGTGTGTCTTGAAGGGTTTGAACGGTCGTTGTGGTTTGAGATATGCGTGCGAAGGGTTTGCCGATGCTGGCTCAGGGCTGCATGTCCCGGAAATGTTGAGATCCTGTTTCCTTACTCGTCGTCACTGCCTGTGGCCGGAGGTGTCTCTGCGAGCTGTTGCAGTGAAATGAGGCTGTTTGCCGTTGATGAGGGGTCGAGGAGTAGCCACAAGGTGGATGGCGACAAGGGAGGCCTTGCCACGTCACACCGAGTTCTGACCAGTTTCGTTAGATCCTATACAGCAGAAGACGTCAGAAGGCGCGAAATTAGGATTTCAGGAAAAAGAAGAATGTAACAAATTATCGGAGAAGAGATGAGGACCGAGCTGACTGAAATCCCAGTCGGTACGGCAAAGGTGGGTGGTTCGTGTCAAGCAAGCACGGGGTCACGTGCGCGTCACTGGGCAAGACTTTGTATTGCTCGTTCGCTCCGCTGCCTCGCAATCCACCAATTCATGATCATCACTGGTAGAAAGATCTGCCTGACGTACAGGTGCTGTACCTTTCTTCCCATTCTACCACAAAGCACATTAAACCGTCGCAGTGTATCCTTGTCGTCGTCTATCAAGCGTACATCCCGATACCTGTAGTCAAGGTTCGACTGACGCCAATGAGGGACTATATATATCGTGGAGGTAGGTATGAGGGAATTTTGAGCCACAACTCGGTTGGCAGGTCGGGCAAGGGCATTTAGGACTTCGAGTTAACGTTGCGGTCGTAGGCAAGAGTCTCACAAGAGTCCCAGAAAGGAGTGAGTATCGTGGTAGAACTTAGAAGGGGCAAACGTGAGGTCAGTGAGTTGATGGTTGGTTGATAGCTTGTTATTTGTCTTTGAGCATTAGATGTATATATATCCGAATGGACATCGATGTTATGAACGCAATCACTAGGCGCCCAGTTTATTTCACGAGACCCCCGATTCCGTCTTAAGAATTCTGCTTTAAGGCCTGTTTTTGATACTGGGACCTGACGGAATTTGTTGGCTAACTCTGGCCGGGCGCTAGCCCGCTTCTTTTGGCTGCGAATTCATTAAATTTACAAGAGTGTCAAGAGATAAAAAGGCGTAGAATAATGTTTGGAAGCAAACTCAAAGCAATCACTGTATACATACAAAATACGAAACGGGTGAACTCGTCTATAAGTCTATTGCCCAGCAATATCAAACGATGAGGGGTATCGTCTAGAACTAGATATAAAACATCGAATCCTTGATCGCAGGATGAAGCTAAAAATGACGGGGTCAGTACTTAGTCAACCGTACCCAACAAGTTCAACTTAAAACATACCCCATTGCCCCATGCCTTCTCAGCAGACTTATACACTCTCATTTCTTGCTCTTCTTTCTCCCTCTGCCTGTCTAAGACGCCTCGGGGACCTCGACTCTGCTGCCCCTCATCTCCCGCCGTAGTCGTCGCTTGGTCCGACATCATGAACTCGTTCAAGTAACACCTGCCCCGCTCACATGCTAGATCCGCATAGTAGGCCGCGGGGATCAAGCTCACGGCTTTGGTTGCCCTCGCGTAGAGATAGCTGGCATCGTGAGTGCCTTGTTGGATTTCGTCGGCTGTGAGTGAGTTTTCGTCGTAGACGACGGTGTAATGCGTGGCCTTGACTGAACCTTGGATACCTGCATGTGCTTGGAGGTAGAAATCGAAGTCGAATCTACAGGTATATTCTTAGCGTCGAGCGTTGCCAAATCGTTGAGAAAACAAAGAAAGCTTACACTCCTGTAATGCCTTTGTCGACGATTGTTCCAGGTCGTGTATTCCCATTGCGATCAGCGAACTTTGAATCTGTAGAGAAGAATCTGTTTTTCGGTGTTAGAGCCAATCTGCCTTGAAGTTTTAATAGAATAAGTACTCACTTTGCGTGATGTCGCTTCCTGTGATGTGATGATCAGTACAGGAACGAATGTTGTAGATATCTAAATAACATACCCGCAAATTATAATGCTCAAGCTAGGCCTATACTCTTTCTTACGTTCCTTGGTTGACAAACTCTTGCACGCCTTCAGGATCTGCGTCAACTCGGTCTCAACGACTTGGTCAAATTGGCCCTGGTAACGGGGAATACACTCAGAATCACACACTCCGCTGAATAATCTTCGACATACCTCAGAGACACCATCGCGATATATGAAGATACGATCTGGCAGGCACTTGTTCTTCTTCTCGTAGTGTAGCAGTCGTTCGACCAAAAGCTTGTCAAGATTGTCAAGCATCTATCGGGAGACGAGTCAGCTTGTAGGGTTGTACGACAACGAAAGAAGACATTACCTCTTGCTTGCTTTTCTGGATGGCCAAGCTACAAGGGAATTGGACGAAATTATCGTCGGTACTCGCAACGACAGCAGCGATGGAGGGTGTGCCACCCTTGCTCATAGGACTGGGATGCGTGACGTCGATGCCAACAATCATCGTTTTCTTCTTCCGCAGCCATTTCATAGCACTGTCTTCCAGCTGTTTCGTTACCAATGAGGGTTGATAATCAATTGAAGTGTAAAATAGCACTGACCAAGTGGTTCGCTCCACCGAGTTTAGTGTTGACTTTAAGAGCGACGTTCGATAAATACTGGTCGCGTTTGGTGCCAGATACGGAATCTCCAAAAACCTTCGGGAGCTGCATGTGAAGGGTAAGGATTCCGAGGTCCACGTCACCGATTCTCTGCAAAGGGCTGTTAACAAAAGCAAGTAGTGCCCACAAAGGAAGCGAGATCACCTTGATACCAGGGTATATATACTTCTCCTTCTGCTCTAGCAAAACGAGCATGAAGCTCGGTCGTGGCTTTCTCTCCTTCTCGTTCGCATCCAAAGTAGCCTTTAACCCGTTCTTGACAATAGTAAGGGCCCTCAGGCGACCGGGATCCTCCTCGAGGGACGGAAGGTCCGTAATTGGTAGGAGCTTGGGCATCCCAGGAGGCATGTTAACCCCACTCCTGTGCAGCTTATCCCGAAATTGCATGACCAGGTCCTTGAGCCTCTCGTCGGTCGTTCCAGCAACAGCAAATGGCGGTGGTCCTCGTGGCCATCGTTCCCTCAGAACCAGGACCCACCAAGTCCCTACGCTAGTCCCGACGGTGAACTTGACGTCCATAATGTTCCAGCTAGCATTGCTGGTGCGAATGAGATTGCTACCTCGGTAATGTAATGCAGGCGCTGGGAGTTCACGGCCAGGAACGACAGCCATGTTGGTGTCGACCTCGAGCCCGAATGCTTTCAGTGGCTGCTGTGAAGGGGAGAACCCAAGCTTTGGGAAGCCGACGTTGACGATGGCTTCTGCGTTGGCACGAGGTGGCTTGCTGGCATATCGGACAATGTCGACTTTGTCCCGATAGACGCACTCTTCTTCGATCTCGCAAAGCTCTGCCGGCATCCAATTCCGTTTTCTCTTTGATCCAACGTCGACTACTGGTAGCTCTGTGGGGTATCGGAGCTTGATCTTGTACTCTGCAAGAGGGGTTGAGTATAAATGACCATAGCTGAGGGCGGTGAGTACGTACTCTTGAAGAAGAATGTTTCGACGCTGATCTTGCCTCCGAATTCTTCGCAGTTGAAAAATGTGTTGCGTGCGGTGGTGGTGCCGATTTCATTCAGCTTCCTACGGTGCTTCAAATGCGCCGTTCGAACCCTAATACTCCTGACCATTGCCTTGGGGAGAGTTGGCATTGTATTGGTGTTCCGCCTGAACTCGAACAGGCGATCTGCGAGGTTGCCTGGTTCCACAAACGCGGTCATGCACGCATTACTGTAAACGTTTGTGTGAGTCAATACGAATGCAATATGGATCACCGAGTATTCTTACACATTAACCATCAGCTGCTTGAATGCTGGACGAACGGACACGAAGAACCCTTGCTTCGCGTACAATCCAGGTATGCCGATGTTGAGCTTTGGCGTCATCTCTGAGGCCGAAAAGAAGTATCTGTTATGCCCAACACGGACCCCATTCCGACCTGCGTGTTGCTGAACGATCAGATTCAGTGCGTTGATAAGTGGTAGGGTGTTGTGATCCTTGAACGCGACATCACCGCTCAAGTAGCTTATGACTGGGGTCAGGATAGAAGAGAATCGTCAACTGAAGCACATTACCTAGTCATTTCCTGAGAGCCGAGTTGCTTGTCGAAGGTTATGGAGATTGTGTAAGTGGTGTCTGGAGCGGAATCGTCGTAGTCGGAGTATTGCACCTGAATGTCAAGGGGTTGGGGAAGCTGTCGAGCAGAAACCAACTGCGCGCTCTTGTCATGAGCGATATACGGTAGATGAGGTGCACACATAGGACTCCTTTCCAACAATTGGAAGAGACGTGCTTTCCGTTCTCTGTTCAACAGCTTGTTGGGGTTAATCTCCACTGTGTAGCAGAAAATCGGTCCCTTGGGGAGGGCCATTGCGAAAAAGTTGGAACGAAGCGTGACAGGGGTACCTCGTGTTCCATAGCCTGGACGCAATGGACGGGAAACTGAAGGTCGTTGCTTGTTGAACTTTTGAATGAGCTGATCCTGGCCAGAATCAGTGAGACGTGTAGGAAGTTGAGCGGGTGTGTTTTCTGCAAAGATGACGGGGCCTCCGAAACCTCGAGCGCCTCCACCTCCAGGGCCTCCTCCGCGCCCACGAAAGCCCGAGTCATGACCGCCACCACCACGTCCTCGAGGAGGGCCACCCCTATCGGGAGGACCTCCTCGACCTCGTCCACCACCAGGTGCGCCTCGATGGCTGCCTCGTTGGCTCATGTTATGATGCGAATGGTGGATGGTGGTAGGATTCAGGAATGGAGAGCTAGGATGGGGTTTGCTGGTTTTTATATTCGCCTAATCGCCGATCGACATCAACCAGCCACTCGGTACCGCCAGAACCCCAACATAACTCGTCGGTTGACCAATGCGAACGTAATCCCCAGTCAACACTGCGGATTTGCTGCGACTAAACTGCGGCTGCAGGCAGGCTCCACGAGGCTTCACGCGCACGGGAAGAACCCTCCTGAACTCCGATTATGTATGCATATTCATATTGGCACCGAAGGCGGCAATTGAAGTTCGCATAATGAGTCAACACAGCGCACTACGGGTTCGAAGCAATTAGGTCACAGGTCAAGCTCGTCCGAAGCGACCGCGCTCACTCGAGTCTCGACTTTCTGAGACAACGCAGGTCCCACGATTCCATATTACAAGTTAGATCAGCCGAGAAACAGCGAGCTAACCTGCACCTGGATCGGACTCGGAATAGCCCAAATGTTGATATCAAAGGTTAAGCGCAATATATGGCATCGTCACCGGTTGTGGAAGAAAAGGCCGGAACATAGCTAAGCGATATCGACGAGAAGGGATGTGGCTCGTCCAATCAATGCTGGGGCTGCCCAAACGAAGAGTATTCGTCACGGGAAGACGTGTGATGGTAATGGCCTTCTTGAGAACCCGAGAATGGTGCAGTATATCGGTCGTCATAAATGTGCTGGGAAAGAGGGCGATGGTGACGTGAATGAGGATGAGGATATGGGTCCGATGGAGAGGAATAATGTTGCTTCGGGGGTAGGGCCGAGGAGCGGGAATACTGACCAGGCAGGGGCGGGTGATAATTAGGTGAAGATATGGGCGGTGGATATGGGTATTGGGGAGCAGGCATTGGTCCTGGTCGCTGTCGTTTGGCCTGTCGTCTGGGTCTGCTGGGGAACTGATTATGAGGTTGGCCGACGTGCACAGGACGCTGAAACGCGATGTGTCAGCCGAAATGCCACGGAAAACCCACATTGCATACCTTAGATACATTAGGTTCTTTGATTTCTCCCTGCTCTTCTTCGCTATCGCTCGGTCCGACATTGACTGCACATTCTGTTCCTGGATCTTTCTCTGGTCCCTTCTTCAACTTCCTCTTCTTGCCCCTCTGGTCTTCGAGGTCAAACTGAGATTCAAAAAGTCTGTTCCTCTCCTGTTCATCCAAATCGGGATCAGTCAGGATTTGCCAGCAGGAACGGCGATCTTCCGGTGGCCTCGTATCACCGAATTGAAACAATTCCATGGCTCCCGCTTTCACGGCAGCGATTGCTGCAGCAAGTCTAGCATCTGCTTTGGTCCTGTATTCTTTCTCCACGGTAAAGGTCCTGTGGTCCGGTTGGGTGGAGTCGCTAGAAAGGTCAAGAGTGAGGGTACATCCGTGCCCTACAATTTATGAATAATTTTCCCTCGGGGATAAAGCAGAAGGGCCCACCCTCCTCAGATGCCACATATTCAAACCATGGCTTGTTTGCAAATCGTCGCTTCTGACTGCGGCTAGTGAGCATCGGTATGATTTTGCTCTCGGCAAGCAGCCTGTGTTCGGGTGGCAGCTTCTTCTCATACGCCGCCTGAAGTTCTTTCGTATAGTCTTCCAGGCCTTGCGAGATCGCAAGTAAACAGACAGCAGATTTCGCGTCGGCTCGTTTAGCGAAGCGAGGGTCTGCGATATATGTTTTGGCCAGAGCGTTGGGGCGTTCGATGCGCATCACACAGCCCACAAGACCTTAGGCTTGTAGTCAGCGTCGATCCTTGGTGATGGGGTCAAACATACCTCCTCGAACATCAGCAGTAGTCCAATAATATACGGCTTTTAGCTGAGGAATCTTGGAGTGCTGTAGAACGCTGTTTACCATATTGATAGGTTGTAATTCGGAGGCGGGCTTGTCGCCGACATTGATTGGGAATGGTTTGGGAAGAGCGTCGAAATGTTCTTGCAGGGAAAGTGGGATAGTCGGCGTCTCAGAACTCGACGAAAGCTCGTTTGTTTGAGGCTGCAGACACTTGATATAATCTAGAACACCATCATCGATCGCTATCCTGGCACAGTAAGCTCGGGCGTCCTCCTTTCTGGGGAACGATGCGTCCGTGGAGTATACACGTCGATGATTGGGAGTGGGACCAACTCGTAAAGCGCAGCCGTGATCTATAACCTGTTATTTCAGCTCTGTCACACCTGGCTGGTCAACTTCACGACGCATACCGCTTGTGTTCTTCCAGTGGCGATAATTGATCCAGTCCGATTTAATGTCTACCTCTTTACAGCAATCCTCAATCTGTTGGATCGCGGGGTCGGCCGGTTTGCTTGCTTCCAATTTTTCGGTTTCGATCTTGGCTCGAGCCACCAGCTCTGCATTCTTCTTCTTGTGCGTTTCTGGGTTTCCTGTCCGAATGAAGTCAAGGGCGCCCATCTCAATTGCGATTCGAGCTGCCTCCCCTTTGGCTTCACTGCCATTGGCGAACTCCGGCTTCGTCTTGTACGTCCTTTTGGTGCCATTGAGACTTTGAATTGTCAGAATACCAATGAACTCTGGACAAGCAAGAGCTGGTTCAGAGACTTTACAGAATGGCGTTTTCAAAAGGCATTACTTTGTGGTTTATCCTCCACTATTTCGAAGCTGAGAGCCGCCGATGTTCCGGTAAGGCGAATGCAAGTTTGATGAAGAATGTCAAGGGCAGAAGTGTGCGTCAAGGTCTTGTTAGAAGCAAGATCAGGCGTGGTTGCAGACGTTGGTAACGACGAAGGCGAATTGCCACAGCCAACGCGTTGACCAACAGACAGCTGACCATCTACCCCGTCAGCCTCTTCTTCCGACTCTTCAACATCAGCGTTTCTGCCCTCTACGTTGGTCGGTCCGCCTATATTGTGGTAATCGAGGTCGAGATCGTCGTACTCGTGTCTCAAGAAAATTCCCAGCGGAATTGCCCCGCATCCACTGGAAAGCTTGAAACAGACTCGTTCAAAAGGTCTTGCGAAGTCATTGAGTTGACGATTCCAGTTGGAGAAATGAAAGTCATGGTTTTCGTAAACCATGTCGTTGTTCATCGCGGAGAAACAAGTCTGTCGTGATCATTATCGGTGGATGATTCCTGTTTGGCGAAAGGGCCAGCTCGTTACAGCGGCACCAGTGGGATAGCTAAAGACTCCGGGTGACCATCAAGATCAAGTTCCCACGAATTATTATTAATATTAATCGTGGCACGCGATCCTCGAGTCGCGTTCAGCTCCCTTTTCTTCTTCTTACACTTCGCACTCAGAACCTGTTTCTTACTACACGCTCCGTTCTTTGTCTTCTCACTGAACCTCCACCTCCAGATACTTCAACACAGCACCACTTCCGCATAATATGAGCCAAGAGCCCGAAGAAGAAGTGAAGGCGAAGCTAAACCTTAACATCCAATTTGAGAAGCAAAGTATGTCTCGAGCCGTCGTTTTTATGTCAGTGTTCGTGATCCGAGCGTCTCAAATAGTCATCACCGTGAAGGTTAAAATAAACATGAGGTTTGGAAAGATCTTTGAAGTCGTAGAGGTACGTTTCATCTGTGTATATATGTTATGTGCGGGTGACTTGACCGTCCAACAGAAAAGGTTTCAGAAAGAGCCTGGTTCGTTTCGACTTTCGTGATCTTTATGATTCATGGCTCTAACGATCTGTACACCCTTCTGCTTTACGAACCACCGATCATCCACCAAACGCCTCCTACGCAATATCATCTACTCCCGCCCCGGTTCAACAGGAACGTTTAAGTTCACCTTTGAGGGTCAAAGGGTCGGACCGGACGATACCCCTGGATCGGTGTGCTTTATTCTCTGCCATAATTGCATACTTGCTGATGCACACGCTTTCAAAGTTGGGAATGGAAGACGGAGACCAGATTGACGCGTTCTTGGGCCAGGTGCGCACCGATTTTGATGCCCTAAAACAAACGCGCCTTTGACACCATTTAGGTTGGGGGCAGCTGCAGATGTAGCTCTTCATGATATACTCATCTGTCAAGACATCGTCTTCCCCCCAATTTGAACCCATTCGATTCTCTCCGATTATTGGCCCCTTCTATATCCATTGTCGCATCAACTTCAATTGCAAACATTTCTAAATCTCGTTACGTCATCTTTGCTCTATCGCTTTCCTCTCTGTAATCTAAACCTCCCAGTTTGAGTTATATCAGTGGCCATGGAACGAAACCTGCCCTGCCTGTCCACGGCCCGGTTAACGGAGTTCTTCCGACGGTACAAATCCGCGACCTCAGGCCTCAGATTCCACGCGTACTTCTGCGAACCACTCACTCTCTGTTCCTGCAATTAGTAGGTTCAGGCGGACCTTACTGGAGAAAAGGATTACGTAAGCAACGACGCACGTTAGCCTGGGGGAGGGCTTGCCCAAGTCCTTCCCCATGAGAGAGCGTTGATCATGACCTCTTGACGTCTTGGAGATCACTTACCATCATCAGTACTCAACGATTTTAAGCGCCCGACCTGTCACTCAATTTCTGATGCTAACACTGCACGGAATGGCTCCGCACCTAACCGATGCAAGCGGTACTGAGTTACCATTATCATGAGTGAAGAAATCAATACTGCGATTCGTTACGCTGCCGTTTCAGTACCACCCACATGTCATATCAACTCGGTTGAGACTAAGAACTTATCACTAACCAAAACTAACCCGCCATCAGTGTTCGAGTTTGGACTTTGAATGCGTTTTATTCCGACTACATAACCAAGAATCAAGTAGGCACCAAGCGACCATATCAAGTGTTCACCGCCAACCCCAACCTCGGTTCCAAGATAGCTTTTTTATGCCTAGAACATTACACTTCACTTTCATTGTTATTGGTCGGGCCTTTTACAGAGATGATAATACAGACAGGGTATCTAGTGAAAGGGTCACAACAGAGTATGCTTAAAGATGTCCTAGACAGGGCCGGAGATTTAGGCTTTCGCCAAGCGGGAAAGGTCCGCCTTTCCATCTTCAATCCACTGTTTCTTAACCAGTGCCTCTCGCTGGGCATAGTATAGTTTGTATACACCTCGAATAGTGGGCTCACTGGCACCAGCCACCTCTCTGATTTCTGCCAAGGTCCGGGGTTGTCCAAATAACATACCGACGAAGTAAATGGTGGCGCCCACTACAGTAAGCGGACTACGCGATGTCCCGAGCCCCCTCTCCCTGGCGAGCTCGATAACATCCTTGCAGTAACCTTGCACATACGGCGGCATGTTCAAATGGTTGCAATACATCCCAAGGAGGTCCTCCGGCCTCGATCCACGCTGGTCACCATTGGTTAGCGCCTTCTCCAGTACCTTGTAGCACTTAGCCAAAAGCTTTTTTTGAACACGAGTTACTCTGCAGATATCCTTAAAACTTCGCGTCGCGTTGCCTTGCCTGCACGCAATAAAGATGCAAGCAACAACGACCGGTTCCAACGGCTTGGTGCGAAGGAGCTTTCCTTTATCTGCACTCTGATACACGACCTTGGCAGTGTCGACGATAGCCTTCGGGAGATCAAGCACCTGGCACCAATTGTCAATCTTACGGTTTGCGGTTTCGATGCTGCGTTTGGAGCGGGTGGTTTGGGAGCGAGCGGCAAGTTGGAGTTGGTTAGACAAGCCCGTCTTTCCGTCTTTAAAGCTAATAAAAGTCTCCAGCTGGGCCGTGCCCTCCGATGCTTCACCGACACGGGAAGGATCGTCTCCGCCGTCGGAATCGTTGGCGAATGTCTAGTGTAGAAAAGAGGTTAATAAATAAAAGTTGAAGTTAAAGCATGTCACCTACCCTCCATTCGCTTCGAGTATCCACGATGCGGTCCCCAAGCACCAATCCACAGTCACCACAGACCAAGTCCCCACTGGAAAATTCTTCCATGATGTTTGGTACTGCCTTTAGGCACTCTGGGCAGATCAGACGAACGGCGAGATCTGGACCATAGGCTTTCCGAGGTCCCTTCGCTTCTTCCTCTTCACGCAGAGAGTCAGCTAGAGAAAAAATCTGATCCTCGTCCATTACGCTGCACTGTGCCTCTTTCGTAACGATTAAGTCACTTTTTGACTTTCGAAAAGTGATGGTGGTGGTGGCGGTAGATAAGGACAGGATTGTTATTGTGATCCTGGCGCTACCACGCACACTATTTATACCCTGCAATAACAATGGCATCGATGGCAGAGACAAAGCACGGCGGGACCACGTGGAAATGGAAACGGAATACCGGGCAAAGGCCCAGGCGCCCAAAGGCAGATGCTTGGGCTTCAAATTTAACGAGACAGCGACAACAATAGCAGTGGATTAGGTACAACAATTATCTACACCAGTATGTGAGAGCGGATATAGATAAGTACTGGGAATATAAACGTAGGTGAGTGGTGGGGAAGCAAGCCACGGTGCATGATGGTGGCCCAGGCGCGTTTTTAGTTGACGTCTAGTAGTAGTATGTGGTCAAGTGCAAAACATGAACGCTTAATGGAAACCTGGGGTATAGTACTCAGTCTCAGTCGACGCGAGCACGCTTCTTGGCGGTGCCATTGGCCTCACCGTTAGAGTGACCGTTGGCTCCATTAGTGGCTGAGAAGTATTCGAGCTTTGCGTGAGGATCGGCCTTGATGGTCTTGGAACCTTCGGTCCAGTTAGCGGGGCAAACCTCGCCGTATTTGTCCTTTAAGATAGTTATTACCAGATGCAGAACATTGTTACTTTGCTGCTTACAGTGAATTGGAAGGCTTTGATCAACCTGATGGTCTCATCGACAGAGCGTCCCACGGGGAGATCATTGACAGTGATTTGCCTGCCACGGCAACTGTGAGTAAAGAAGCATTTTCAATGACCAACCACAACGGACCTGAGGATGCCCTTCGGATCAATCAAGAAGAGGCCGCGCAGAGCGACACCCTCGTCCTCCAGGAGGACACCATAGTCTCGGGAGATGGACATGTTCCTGTCGGCGACTAGAGGGAGTTGGAGGTCAGGGCCAAGCCCGCCCTCCTTTCGGGGCTGAGTGGACCATGCGAAGTGAGAGAACTTGGAGTCGGTGGAAACGCCTGTCAAATGGTCAGTGGCTGGAAGCCAGTGGCATGGTGGGCCATCACATACCCAAGACGACAGTGTTCAACTCCTGAAATTGAGAGAGAGCATCGTTGAATGCCAATATTTCACTGAAAGAAAGTCCACATCAGTAAGTGAGAACATGAACATGCGCGGGCGACATACGTTGGGCAGACGAAGGTGAAATCCCTACAATATCATCCATTTAGCGTTTCAACGTGGTTGGGAGACCAGACGTACATAGGATAGAAAAGCAGAACGACCCTTTAAAAATGATATTCGTCAACACGCATGTAAATGATGACATTGCTTGCAACTCACCATTTTCCTTGAAACTCTTCGAGTGAAACATCCTTGAAGAGGCCAGCTTCGACGGCTTCAGCCTTGAAGGTAGGGGCGGGGCGTTGAACAAGAGCGACCATGTTGAAAAAGTTCTAAAAAGTTTGTTTAAGGGAGGATGGAAGCAGATATGGAAAAGTTAAACGTTCAGGAATGTTAATAACGGAAGGAAATGGTGCCAGCAGTGTCTCTCATTTTTAATACGCGTTCTTTGCACTTGTTTACATCTTTGCCAGCTTGATCTCGGCCATGAGTCAATTCAGCCTAGCCTCATCAGGGAATCTTCAGGGCTCGGACCAAGTCTGGTCTGGTCTGGTCCCAGCAGGATATTATCTGACCTGTGGTAAATTTAGAATAATAAACAACATAATGATATGTACTTTACAATCTCTGCTGAGAGTGTTCAGCTGAACAAATAGTTATAGCTGATAGACCATGAAGGCATGCTGCCCAACGTGACACTGACCCATCAGACCGTTGCCCCAAGGTAATTGCTGCTGATGCTGATTATTATCAATTATAAAGACGAACTGGCCTCGGACGCGCCATTTCGGCATCAAGACACCAAGTCAAACGCTTCTTCGGATAGTATGAATGCCGATAAGAACAAGGGCAAAGAGCCAAATTTGGCAGGGTGATTCTTCGGAGTGAACTACATCTGTCTGATAGCATACATAGAACTGCAAGGGCAAGGGACGGACAGTTCACACGTCACCAAGGAGTACCTTGGCTAAAATCCTGATCCTCAAAGGATAGAGAATATCCTTGTTACAATCCAGATTCCAACCCAACGCAGAGTTAATCGAGTTATGACAGTTTATGTGGTGGGCATCTTGATATTTTGGACATCAGGTCACCAATTTGTTCTGAGTGAGTACGTGTGAGAGCAGATATCTAAATTAGAGCATCTGTGCACGAATACCCCTGGTATCTGTGGCTTATCGCAGTTGTTATGAGGTTTATGTGGCGATGCGCATTGCGCACTGCCCGAAACTCGCTTCACTCCCGAATTGGCAGCCGAAATTTTGCTTCGATAATTTTTGGAACGTGTGATCAGTTGTGAAAGCGGAATTGGTATTTTTTAAATCGGGAGATACACCGGGGAAGTTAATGTACAAAAGCTACCAAGATGAACCGAGTTACAACGAATCAACAAACGACATGGAAGTTCATGTTGGCAACTGATCGGCCAGCACCCGCGATGCAGCCTGTTCCCTCTCCAGTCTCTCCTTTTTCGCTTTGAGCTGAGCTTGCGCCAGAGCCTGCATAGATCCACTAGGAGGGACCGTGTATCTAGTGGAGAAGGTTGGGAAGATCCTACTGTAAAGCGGAGGGAGTATCAGTATCCAAACATGAACCCAGTGATAAAAATACAAGCCCACCGGTTCCACCACTTCAATAGGTCGTCTACCTCTTCGTGGTAGTCGGGATTGTCCAAAAACCGGTAAAGGGATTGGTAGAAGCTCTGGGAGTCGGTTACTCTGTCTGACCTAGAAAACGGCTCCGCGTTCGTCAACGCAAAGCGAACCTGTGAGCAAGCGGCGAGGGCAAGGTTAAGAGTACAAGGCATGTTAATAAAGGTGGCGGTAGTTACCTGCGTTGCGATATACACAATTGATGCGATGGTTACAGATGTCATGCCGTGAATCTGGGCATTTCCCTGCTTCGTCGCCTTGATCGACTTCTTTGATTTACGAGCTGCAGTGGGACAAATGAAAACCCATAAGTATGCCTGATAATACGATCAGAATGTTGTACAGGTGAGAAGATTTGTAAGGTACGAAAAGCGTACTTACCTGAACCAGATATTCATTTTTGAGAAACCCAGCCCACACGTCCTCCCTGTTAAACTCCTGATTCTCGAAAAGAAACAATGGCCAGTCTTCAGGCCCTGGAGTTTGAGTTCCTTCAATTAATTCCTTGCGATGGCTACCTGCTTGTAGTGAAAGAAGCAACTTTTAAAGAGATCATCACTTACGTTTCATTATTCCAGTCCTTGGAAATGGGACAGAGGAGCTGGCCAAGTCGTGGGTGAGCAAAACCTCTTGAGCTCTTTTCACCTGGATGGACGTAGGGGTCCAATGGGGCGTCATCGTTGAGAAATTCGATGACACCCTTTTTTAAGCCCTTGGTATCGTCACTGCGAGCACTGTCAGAACCTTTCTGAAGCTGCAGAGGGTGTCAAATGAGGCTGCAGAATGTGAGGACTGGACATACCAGGGCAGCAATGCGAGTGATTTGTTCCGGTGAATAATTCGCCAGCGCCTCATCGAGCGGAGGAAGAAATTTGAGGATTGCTTTGTAGACACGGTACTCAAGACGCTCCCTGCAATTTTGAAAGCGTTAAGAATCTCGATGCATTGTTTGAGTCACTGACTGTTCTTCTGATGGGACATCGCCAACAGCATCAATGGCCACACCCATGGTCAGCAAGTGATTGATATTTGCGAATGCATATATGGAGCGTCCGATGTGACGGCCATGGTGAACAAGAGGGTCTTGTTGAGACCTAGCTGGTGTTAAGAGGATATCGAATAACGCAGAAGAGGCCAGGACCAAACCGTTTGTTTCGATATGGGAGTTGTAGAGCGTTGGGGGAGGGTGACCGTGATCGCTTGGTTCCCCTCTGGATGGGCATGGTTCCAGGGTCCAAAGGTGGGGATGCAGTGCGTTCAGGAGATCGGGGGACGGTAGAGCGAGGCATGTTGAACAAGGCTGAATAAAGGAAAAGTGTGCGAGGGGAACCTGTGGGTGAATGTGGTTAGAGTTGAACCAACCACCCCTCGATAGAATGGGATTTATACCCGTTGCGACCTTAACAATTTCGGTGTTTGATCTAGCTTCTGGTTCAGTGCACGTTCAGAAGTCTCGTAGGTAAGCTTTGGAGTTCTCTGCCGGCCGAATAGAACTCGAGAACCACGGAGTTATTGAGTACGGCCTATGTATCTAGATTGGATCTCCAGGTCAAGGAGTAGTTGAGATCGACCCGAAGGTCATGCGAAACTATAAATCGCGAAACTTATTTTTGACCTGATAAAGCGAGTATCTTGCCTTTCTAAATTGGGTTGCACTCCTGAGTCATCTAGAGTAATGTTATATTGTGCCTGAGTCCGTAACGGAGAGGAAGCCTACGCATGTGTACCAGTATTGGTATACTTCTTGTCCCAAAGGACATTCTGCATTGAGTTGCAACTTGTCGTCGACTGGACCTGGGTCTACATTGACAGATGAAGATGCTGGAGTTGTCAATGACGGTGACAAGGTCGATGAGGATCAGCACAAGGCGGATGAAGAGGGTTGACAATAAGGATGGTGGTGATGCAAGCTCAGAAACTGAGGATGGAGATAGCAGTTAAGATGATGGTGACGAGGAGGAGGGTGACCAGGGTGGCGGTGAGGACTCCAAGCCGGTCCCCATTGAACCCTGCACCCGCGTTGGGTTTGGGGTCCAGTGTTTTCCTCTCTGTGGGTTGGAAGCTTCACGGTTGCCCGGACGGTGTTACACGCCCTAAAAAGAAGTCCAAGGCGGCGGCAGTCGATGCAGCAACTCCTACCATCAAGAAAAAGCCCGGCCGCAAACCAAAGGCTACTACTGCCGTTGCGGCTGAAACGGAGGTCGGGGTTACCCCGTATCGTAGTGGTGGGAGCAATATGTGTGTTGTATTGGTGGCAGTAGAAGTAGAAGTATCATACTATGTATCAGTAGTAGATGTGACAGTAGCTTGAACCTATGAATTGGTAGAATTGTGTTGTGATGTAGCTGAGCCTGTTTGTGCCGCTCGCCCCGTGCCACGAGCACGCTGGTATTTTTGGATCCAGATTTCTCAACAAGTAATTTTCACTAGGGCTGACCCTTGTTGTCATCGGGTTTGCGCATCACATTCTGTCGTCCAGCTGCTGTCGTCTGAGTCTCTGCCGCTGAGTTCACACCATCCCCAGGGGATGTATCACAGCTGTCGCAGTAATTGTGGCCCCTTGCTTCCGCGAAAGTGATCTGCTGACGAGGTTCTGGGACATCTCCAAGTATATGGGATAAATGGAAAAGTAAAGGAATCCGACGTCGCCTGGAGTGCGGTACTAAACGAAGGTGCGGTTAATCAAAGTACTCATCCAGATATCTTGCGCTTACCAGAACGTACAGCAGCGTCACGTAGGGAATAAGGGAGGGGGAAGTCGACCGAAGGAGCGAGAAAGAGAAAGAGTAGTTCAGGCCTGAGAGCGTAAGACATACGCTCCAAGACATTTACTGTGGAGAGAGGGAAATACCCGGAGATGTCAGGGCATGTGTGAGGAACTGGTAGGGCCCTATCTACCGCGTACATTCAGAATGACTGCTTGTGGTCGGGAGATTGACAATATCATGGTCGCCGGAGGGTGTTGAGTCTACTCGGAGTCGTACATTGAGAGTATGGATGCAGTTTATATTGAGGCAGGGGATTTCAACGCACCATCTGAGCCGTTGTTCGCTCGTTCGGGGAAATAGGGATAGCGAGAGACAGTGGAGCTCATCCTGAGTTGAGTTGCAACACGAACATCAGAGGTAGAAGTATATGACTATATATATGCAGACAAAGCCCCAACATGACCATTATCCAAACAAAACCTGGTCCAGACCAAACTCTTCTTCAGATTCAGGCAAGGGAATATCGTCTCCTTCTGAGTCTTCATCTTCAGAATCTTCAAACGGGGCATCGTCGTTATCAATTAGAGTCCCAGAGCCAATACTCTGGGTAGTCATCTCATAATCCCTTTCGTCTTCCGATGAACCTATTGCTGACTCCCCGCTGTCATCTTGTATATCTGGCATTTCAGGGCTACGAGCTCCGTGCGAATAGATATGGCCAACTGCCATCCCCCAATTATACCGCATGTACATGTCGCGGTCCACGAATCTAAAAATATGGTTAATCAAGAATCAAACAGAGGAAACACCGATGACTTGCCGGTTGACATAGTATTCCTTCCAATCCTTGGAATCCCTTGCGCAACTGGAACGATCCTTATCTGTCTCCTTCCTTGCCATCCCAAGAAAAAAGCGCGGGATAAGGTGACAGGCGCGAACAACATCCTGCGGGTCAAGGAACCCAAATCCATTGGGATCGTCTAAGGGGAGAAACTTAACGGTGTCGAGCTTCTTGGATGACCAAGTGTTCTGCGTGTCATTGACTGGCTGAAACCACCGGACCCATAAGAAGTCGAAGCGGTGTTTCTCCAAATCGAGGGAGTACTTCCCACTGTATACCACGTTGGTATGAAGAACTGCAAGCACTCGAGCGTACAAGTATGGGTGCCCGCTGGCAACGCTTCCGGGAGATGAGGCCTGATAGTTGCCATTGAGAACCATCACATCTCTCCGAGGGGTATCCGGGTTGATCAGGTCCTGAGCTTGACACACATCGTAGGTTGTATAGTTGATGCGAAGTATCTTGTGCCTATAAAGGCGGGAGTTGTGAAAGAAGATGCAGTGCAATGGATTTTCGGATAATCCAGCTTCCCGAAGACGAGGACTCCACGGTAGCTCCAATGATTCCTTGCGATGATACTCCTGGACACGTGGGAGTAGATGGGACCTGAGCCCGGCTTGGAAATCCTTGGAGCAGCAAGTCCTGGTAAGTGTTCCTCAAGTAAACATGACCAATACAATACGCATACCTGTATGGCGGGATCGCCCCTGTGCCTGGGGATGAAAGCGACAAGATGGACAGGCAGATGCTGCGATATGCCGACAAAGTATGGCACTTGAGAGCCAGGCAGAGGCGCAGGGCCTTCGAGCACAGAAGGCCTGCAAAGTTTAATGAAACGGCCAATCCTCTTTTGGCGCATTTGAATTTTGGCCAATTGTTTAGGCACATCCTTGTGGCTAGTTCTGATATAATCGCCTTTGGGAAACTTGTGGTTTTCTTCGTGCTACATAATCCCATTGTTAACTTCATTCTGAATCAACATAATGAGATAACGATAACCTACGATGCCACTGTCAGATGAGTCTGTCGTTCCGGACCATTCGATAGAGGATGCCACGTCTCCGAGGGCGTGGAACGTATACGTTTCCAGGCTGAATTCTTTTGGTTTCTTGCCAGAAACACCTGGTAGAGCCCCTAAGCTTTATATTAGAATTCTTGTACTCAAACAAAGAGGGCCGAAAAACCTTCCGGTATCACACTCATTCCTTCTTGAGGCTCGCTTTCTTTGGCCTTCCCCTTCCCTTTGCCCGCCGTAGACCCGGTGGCCGCCGCTTTAGCCTTCAAAGCCGCTCTTTTCATGCGAGCAGCATACTCCTTCTTGAGCTCAAAGGTTTTAACCTCCTCACACGTGGTGGCCTTGAAGTACCGCACATCTGCACCAAGAATAGCCGTCCACTCTTTGAGCAAGGTCAAGGTTTCGTCAGTGTGTAGGCGAAGTTTGGCCAAGGCGTGCCAATGTGCCAGACTGAACAGCATTCTGAGAACGCGCCCATTATGAGGGTGCGGAAGTAACCCCTCAAAGACTGCCATTGCACACTAAAGTTCGGTTGAGGATTTGTCAAACTCGATGGAATCAATTTATATAACGTACTTGGAGCATGTCCTCAAAGTCCCGTGCTGCCAGCTGCTTAGCCTCGGACATGTTTGCCTTGAATCGTCGAATGGTATCTGTCCCGAACACCGGTGTATTTCGGTACCTGCAGATAGGAGAATGAACATGAAAAGAAATAGGAGTGGATGCATAGCACACCGTTTATCCAGTTCATGTGCAGCCAACGGATCAAGTTCTTGAAGGATACGAAGGAGATGGGTGAAAATTGCTTTGAAAACACCGAGCTCAAACTCGTGGAGGATGTCGGATACGAAGACTCCGAAAACGTCAAAGCCAAATGGTCTCAGCTTAGTTGTGAGAACATTCTGTGGAGCCAAAACATTATGGAGCACCCTTTATCGAAGGACGAGAGTCACGAACCACAGTCGGTACCCATGACCCAGATCGTAGGTGCACCTCCACTGCCGCTGATTGAATGAACTCGTTGCAACCATGTATTGCCATTTGGGCATCTTTCGTTTTCCGCTGGAAGTCTCTGTTGTCGGATCTTGTTGTCTTCACATTACTTCTTATCTTCATGTCGCTTGGTCGTCCCATGTTGGGAATTTTCTTGATCAGGACGAAGCAACGAGGGCAGGGGCAGCCGCCCATCTGGCGAATAGTTGCTGTAAGAACCCTAAGCAGATGAGTATAAGTCACCCATAGAATGATAGCACTCACTTTTCGGGATAATCGGCAGAGTAGGAGAATATACGAGGGTAGAATCGCCTTTCTACTCCATCATACCACATGACCACAATGCCATGCTGGTAAGCTTCAATGAACTCCTTGTCAAGAAGGATGTCCCATTGAGCCTGAAACAGTTCACGGTTGCAGTGTGTTACGATTTTTTGAAAGCGGCTTGTAGGCCAAAATTGACCGGTATGTTGTTGGTAAAAATCCTTGAACGAGTCAGGAAGCTGAAGAGGGAAATCTCGTGAGCTTGGAGGAAGCGCGGCATTGTAATTGGAATTTTATACCTTCTCCAAGTAGGCAACCTGTTCAACTAGCCTCAAGCTACGTTTTCGGCGACGATACTTGGAGTCGTTCCCAAAGTAAATATACACAGGCCAGATTTTGACCATCCCCGACCTGGTAGCTACTGTTGCATCTGAGCCGACCATGATTGCAACCACGTGGCGAGGTCTGCTGCAATCCGGCTCTGGTGGAAGCATCTGGAAAGGCGGAATGTTAGCAATGGAGTCAACAACGCGGGAATAGAATTACCTGAACTTGTTCATGCAACTTGGCGAATGTCGGTGATGTATATACTTCCCCGTAGACCTTTGTACCTTGACCTTGAATGCTTCCCGGGTTCCAATTAAGCTCATGAGGCAGTATGTGGAATTGTTGCTGTTCTGTTACATTGAGAAGTTTTTCTTCGACAACCGAGCGGAGAGATCGATGATAGAAGTTTGGGACGGTAAACGTCTTCGTGCCAGGGAGGACAGTGCCCTTGTCAAAAGGGATGCGAATTTTGACATCCGATTTCTTCCACGACGTTTCGTCAAACCATGCCGTTGTATCGTCGCCTATTTTTTCGGTGTGCTCCTCGACTGAAAGACCGAGGAGCAGGTTAACTCTTCTCCAATTAGTGCTGCTAACGTCGCTGGGTTGAAATTCAGGGTCTCCAATGATTTCGAGGAGTTTCTGGAACTCGCCCTGTGACTTTTGGACACCGCCGTTCCAGTACCAACTGCTTAAGCGAAGTGCCGTGAGATTGGGGAAGATACCCATGTCCGCCAACTGGGGAGGATTAGAAGATAGGACCACATTGGAAGGACCCGCCACGCTGGGCACTATTGTTGTTTGGGTTGGATCGTTGTCAGGGTAGTCGAGTCCTTCTTCAAGATCCTCCCATTGGATGAAGCCATCAGGGTCGGAGTGTGCGTCGTCAAAGTAATTATAGATCTTTTACAAGCCGAACTTGTTCTTCTTGGTGGAGAATGGGGGGGCGTACACAAGCCGTGCCATTTGTTGAAGTGATGGAGGATTTACGCTATCTTCCAAGGCTGTGACCGGAGGGATATCTTGATTGACGGGTGGGCGGTCGTCGGTATCGCGGTCCATAGGATCACCGTCCAAATCATCATTGACTGTCTTGTTTGCTTGCGGGAGGACGATGGGAATGACAGTTGTTGGTGCAAAATGAATTAATTTTCGAACAATGTGTGCTTTGGAACTGACGCGATGACCACGACCGTAGATCTGAAGATGAACCAGAATGTTGAGGCCTCGGCTTGTGGTCAAACCTAAGAAACTTACCTTGGGTTCTGGCTCTGGAGGTACCATGATTACATCTTCCTCAAGGGGTGCCTCGTAATCTGGCGGTGCCATGACTACATCGAGATCCTGGGTTGAGCTTGGGGCCTTGCCGACAGTGCTATGTTAGCGATACAATATACAGGAGGCAATCCTTCCTCACCTCATCCTCCAGTTTCCTTTTCTTGCTGGCTGAGCCTTCTCCCTTGTTCATCTTGGCGTTGTGCAGCCGCAAATTCCTTGCTAGTGTATCTAGGTGCCTCGGACAATTTTTTAGGTGCATATTGTGTGTCCGCACGGAGGTGAGTATCTTATAGCATGAAGGGCACTTCAACTCCTGTGATGTGTCCATGGGGGCAAAGGTCAGACAAGTACAGATGCCTATCTGGCCCCGCGTTTGACGATATATAGAAGAAGTACATCGGCTTCAGTGGAGGTCATCGGCCAAGTCCAATTCACATCAGGCCAATAAGAATTTTCGGGGTAGTGTTACTCCTATGTTTCCCCGAAATGGAGCCTATGGGTTAGTGTTTGGATGAATGCCCCAGGTTAAGTACCGCATGCCTGCACATGCACCATGGAGCATTACTTGCGAGTTCACGATACAGATATTCACATGGGTTTCATCTTCACGTTTATCCGAAATTGCTTTGAAACAGAATTATAATTGAAAGGAATAAAAAATGGCTGATGTACAAGATCAACTCGATGCTCAAAAGATTTGGAAAGAAAGTACAAGAAGTGTAAGCTCGTATCAACGTTGAGAGTGTAGGCAATGCTTGAGGATGAATTTTTCAGATTTCGAATGGATCGACTTCCGAAACCTGCGAACTGCTGTTTGGCCACGCTGACATGCCCTCCATTCGGTTATGCTCAAAGGCTGAGCAGGCGCTTTGGGATCCTCGATTGCAGCTAGGCGGTTACGATACCATAGCTCGTTGCGGAAGGTCCAGCGTCCGTAATTTTCCCCGCAGTCTTCTCTTTCGTAAACAATCACAGGAGGCCACCAAGATTTGACTGCCCTCTCTCCCTTTGCTAAGATAAAGTATTAGAATCAAACATAAAGTTTCTAGGCATGAAAAACTTACCAGATACACACACATAAGCACCACATAGTATATCCAGTTCCTCCTTGGTAAGACATTCCTCCACCCATGTGGCGTTGTCAAATGACACCCGCAGAACGCCATTCCATTCAGTCGCCATGCTAAGAGCATCGCCTCCGCCAAAAGTTGCCATCGCGACCCGCCAGACGAAACCTCCACGACGCAAAGCCGCGTGCATGTGCTTTTGACCAAGAAGTGACGTTCGGAAGTACACGTAGCTTTTATAGTCTTCGCTCGTGAACTTATAGTCGAAAGGGCGGGTCCACATATCGAGTTTGGCTGGCGACTTGTACATAATATGGGGAAGACGCCTTTGAATGCTGAAAAGCCGGAAGGGGATTCCTCGTTGAGAAAGGTAGAATGCAATGTCTTGTGCGCGATATGTATGTGGAAGGCGACATATCATAAGCGCGTCGACAGGAGAGAGGACAGCGAGGCGCCAAGGCATGTTTTCTTCACCAAAGTCGAAGAAGTAATACCTCTCGACAGTGTCTGCCTGACCATCATTGACAGCGATTTGCTTCGACTGTTGGTCGTTATACTTGAGGGTCTCATAAACCCGGAGGTTCTTAAGTCGGTCGGAAAGACGCAGGGGATGTACAACATCGTCTCGCAAATCCCAGCTTCCCAGAGGTGGGTCAGCATTCTGGGAGTGGGCCTCAATGAACTTGATGGCGCCGAAGCATTCAATCGAAGTCAAGATGTCAGCATCACCCTGTAAAAGCTCCTGCTCAGAGACCCCCACTAGATTGAAGAACGAATTTTTTAGGCCGATGGAAATGCCCCCTTTCTCTTTGATCCGCGGTGCGTTGGTGTCGAGTAGCGGTAAGACGAAGCCGTGGTGAAGGCATAATGAGTTTTCAACTTGGACGCACAGCAAATCTTTGGATGCGATCCATGGCGGTAAGTCTGAGGTTTCTTCTAGGACAAGATCGACGGTTTCCGTTGTGATTTGGCCATCTGCCTTTGTCGGCTCGTAGGATGCTTGGTCTATTTGGCGAGCACCATGGGTACCCCCTAACCATTCCTCCGCAAAAGCGTCGTCGTCGTCGTCTTCAGGCCCGGTACCCCATGCTTCACAGCAATGCCAGGTGCGACAGAACGAGTCGAACCTGTGCTGATCGGGACCGTAGTTGTCCAAAGTGTCTGCACTAAACCGTTTCGGGGTGGCAGTCCTCTCGTATTCTAACCCTGTTGTCTGGAGCCATTCGAAGACGCACACATTGCTAAAGGGAGGGTTGGCTGCGCGTGCTTCACGTGCTTGACGGTCTCTTGGGGTTTCTCTGAGCAGCATTTGTGCATGCATCTCTTCGTGATGTCGGAAATAACGATCCATTTCTGACTCTGATTGAGACTTGGGAGCCGCCTGAGGGGAGGTGGTCTGTTGGGACCCCGGAGAGTGTTGAGGGGTGATTGGGATATCTGGTTCTGGTGAGGGTTGCCGTGCCGCCGCATGGTTGTGACTTTGATCCAAACGATTGCCAGTGATCTTAGGGCCGTGACTGAGGCCAAACGAAGGGGCTGGGCGGTTGAAATCCCAAAGGTCGAGAGCGGAGGGTCTCAATCTCGCAAATTCTGGATCTCGAGTCGCCAAAGCATCTTCTTCCGGGCCCCACTTGTACCAAATAGGGATTCTGTTCTCCAAAAACCAGTCCACCGATGGTTGATGTCTTGTGGGGTTTACCACATCAATGATACACCCAACTCTCTGATTTAGGTACCAGTCATGTGCAGCGAGCACAGACGAATGAAAGATACCATCCAACCACGCGATCTCCATGTCTTTTGTTTCTCCCAGAACCAGATCCCAGCGAGGTACCGTGGAATCATGATATTTCTGCCGAGCAACTGCCACCAGATGCGCCAGCCCCAAGCCAAACCTTGAACCATCCATGCAACTGTCGAGCTGCTTTCCTGCAAGCGGTGACTGTTTTGTGTTTCTCCCGATAACCGTGGCCCCAAGGGAGGAAAGGCAATATCATCATGGGGCTGAAGGGCTTTCGGAGCGCAAATACCGCCGCATAGATCTGTCGTTCAAACAGTGCCCAGGTTGCCATCGTATTGGGTGGGACAGTGCGCATTATACGTTCAATATAGCGTTCTTCTACCTCAGAGTAATAATCTCCAGCAATTACTTCTTCAGCTGGTGGGACATTCTGAATAACAGAAAATGGATAGTGGGTCTCCAGCAACCTCAGCGGTATGCTCGCGATCCATCTGAATTCAGGGGTCCATTGACGGGGATGTTGCAAATCTTCGACCACGATTTCGGACGGGTAAATACCGGAAGGGATGAAGGGATTGGCTGGAGGAGGGGGTAGTTGCGACAGTCCAATGTCCCGGGTACTGTTCGGGGAATAGTAGACAACACTGTTTGAAAGGCATTGGAGACGAGAGTTGGGCGGCATGGTGCTCTGTTAACGGTGTTAAAGACTTCACCCTGTTAGACAGTGTGATCACTAACCTCTAACGTGGGCTTAGGCTTCTGACTTCTTTGGTTTACAGTCGTCTAACCCTTGCACCTTAGGTTCAACAACCGTTTTGAAGAATTCAAACACGTTTGTTTAAACCGGCGGTTTTGGAGTGGAGCCAATCTGATCTGTTTGTGTTCTGAAGATTCAGAAACCCGCACAGATAGACTAAGCACAGGTGTTACAGCGAGGCATTCGACCTGTAGGGTAGGAGTGTATCAGTACTACCAGTACTAGAACCGGTGAAGGAAGTCGCAGTGATCTATTTTGGTTGTCAGGTCCCACGATGTGATCATGTGCTGCCAAGTCAAGCTGCCGCGCAATTTGAATGGTGCGCTTGCCGCTCAGCGCTGTGACCACAACATGTCTGTTACGCCCATTCACCAGCGGTATCTGAATCTTCAGAATCGCTAGCATGGGTTACGATGGATATGGTCAGAATGCACGGTCGGTGGTGTCTCCGAATCTTTGGGCGCAACCTGATGCTGCTATCCTCTGTCTTGATCTGCCAGGACCACCACCAATTTGTGTTAACATGCCATGGAGCACCCCTACCCTACCTTATCCCCACCGTAACGAGTAGTGACTATGCACTACTACGGCAACGTGCCAAATTCTAGAACTCTTGGATTGGCAAGCGATCTAAAATCGTTCAAAGAGGTATTTCAAACAATTCCAAGGGTCAAGACAGTTTCACTAACTTGAACATCCTTGCTTAGTTCTCAACCTTATCCCTGCGTGAGGATTTGTGCAGCAATTATCTAGACAAGAATCAATTCTCCGTTTGGTTGAACTCCCCCCTGGATCCACATCCCTCCTTCCCTCTCTGAGAACACCAATGTGCGAAAGTCGGTCCGAACGTGAACAGATGTTCATCCCCAAGACATCTGTCTGCTGGAAAACCCATCCAGTACCCTGACAACTGGGTCTGACTCTTGAGCCATCAAGAACCTCTGCCCACCTCGCCCCTTTCATGTCTATTTGAGTGTATAACGCTTTCGGCGCTGCGGCACTACATCTCCAATCACTAGACGGTAGGTCAATTATTAAAAGTCTTTCTTGAGGAAACTGGACTGACTGCATATACTCAGATCCTATGGCTATTTTCCGGCTATACCTAGTCTTTGCAATCGTTCGGCTCCCACTGAAACTATTGTGGTGATCGGAATTCAGATTTCAATCTGGCACCACCAAGAGAAGATCGCAGCACCCGATCCCAACATAGTTTATTGGATCTTCCTTCTCACCTTCATTTTATTCGCCTTTTTAACCACCAGTTGCCCTGCCTTCTCCGCCCGTAAACATCAACCGTCCAGTCATGTCCTCTGCAATTAGTGCATCTGACGATACCCCAGTTGCATCCTCGTACCAGGTGCGGCAACCGCCCAACCTGCCTCAGGGCAAAACATTCATCGCCACTTTGATTACCACTCGGGCATCCCCATGCTGTACCACTTGCAAAATGCCGATGAAAGGGCACTCGAAGACATCGTGTTCAAGGGTCGCCAAACAAGAGGTCGTACGCCAAAGCCAAAGCGTCGGGGTATTCTCGCAATCTGAGCCCTTGAACCTTCCCTTTCAAGCAATCGACAGTCATATTGGGGGGCAAACAGCGTCGACCTGGACAATTAAGCCAGAAAATGTGCCAACCTCGGACACGCTGCCTCAAGAAGATATCCTTCGGTTGGTGATGCTTCTAGCATCGAACCCAGAGGTGTTTGCTAAAATTCTAGTCGTGGCCAAGTCCCTTGATCAATCAGTGACGGGGAGGGAGCCGGACACGTCTCATACTCTTCCTTCCGAATATGTGCAGAAGCGGAAGGTGGCCGTCGTTTGCTCGGTCACAGGCTGTACATGCTACCTTTTCAAGATAGCGATCAAGGTCGTGTTTTATGCCATTAAAACTACTTTCCACGTCATTTTCATCGCATTTCTCACCATCTGGATCATTTCAACCTTGCCTTGTAATTTTGACGGTGCCCGTCAACACATTCTAGATATTTTTTAACCCTTCGTCCCCACTACTTTAATTCCCTTAGGCACCAATATACTTGCTTTATCACATCTTTCATGGCGCAAGTAAACCTCAGTTTCAATCCCTCGCAATGAGAACAAACGGCAAGACATCATATTATCAAGCGATCAACGACAGAGGTACATATGCAGGACAAGTGAAAAGAGTACGGGGCATCAGCGCCGCCTACAAGTGTGAAGAATGCTAGTGAGGTTTTCCGCCAACATGACGTGGTCGCATTCTCCGCACTTTACCAAGAGCTTGAGCAACTGTTTCTTGGTGAGCCCAATCGGGGTTGCGCTGTTGTATAAGGCGTCCATAAGGCTGAAGGTCGGGGATCTCGTTACCAATTTGATTTTCGTGTCACAGTGATGATTGCCAAGTGATTCGGAGAACAGATACTTGTTGCACTCGATGCATTGTCGAAGGAGTTCCCTGGTCTGTCGAATGCTAATCCCCTTGCCTGCATTCACCAAATCTAGGAACTGGCCCAGCCTAGTCCGTTCCGGGAATTCGGGATCATGGGCTCTGATCCCCCTTAGCGCCCGCGGCGAAACGGGTACCTCTGTGATGGAAGTATGGTGAGTAACTATTCAATACTGGGATATGAAGCAAACTCACTGATTCTGTAGATCTCACCCCTCAGCCGTGCAGAAATTCGAGGGCTACTAGCCGGGGCAAAGGGCAGACCGTCCTCCTCCAAGTCGGTTTCCTGGCGGTCAACACCACCTTCCGCTTCATCAGAGAAGGCGTCATCCTCATCCTCAGCGTCACCCATAACTTCTTCGTGGTCTTCGTCGTCGCCGACCTCAACACCGCCTGCCCGTTCTGTTTGAAGGAATATCAGTTCATTTCAACAACGAGCAACGACCAATTTACCTTGTTCCTTCTCTTTGAAATCAGCATATGCTTCACTCCCAGCCACCCATGCAACATCTGAGGTAGCTTAACCAAAGCACTCAGTTGCGTTCGGAATAGATGACGCTGCGAAATGACTCACTGATGAAGTCTTCGAAATCTTCGGATTGCCAAGAGATTTCGGAAGAAGCGCGGAAATCGGAATCGCCTTCGGTAGCTTCATCAGACACTGCGGAGGAGGAAGAGTCTGAAACTTCGATGACGCTGGGCGCTTCGTCCTTTGGGCTGGATGGGTCGGCCGCCTTGATTGCAGCTAGAGACGGCAAAGGCTGCTCTTCAACCGACGGTCCTGGGGTCGTAAATTATCAGTGTAAACTCATATAAAGATCGAATCATGGGCTCACCGTCACGGATACGACGAAGTCGTTCTAAAAAAGAAAGACCGGAGGCCAACGAAGCGGAGCATTTGAATGAAGGGCTTCCCGGAGTGTATGCATTCCGAGCCTGGCGTATTCGACGAAGTCGCATGGTGCGACCACCAGAGGCAATCTTCCCCGGGGAACCCAATGCAGCAGGGGTCTGGGGATGATGGTTACCGACGTCAAAGACGTCCCTCTCCGCCGCAATCACCGGCGGGGCATATGAGGGTGCTGGGGCTTGATCCTGGGGGCTTGAAACAGCCTGCTGGCAGGAGACAAGATTCACTGTTTCCGGGGTGTTTAGGATCGTCGCGAGAGACCGGTTAAGCTTTCTGGCGCGGTCGGATGCGGCGAACAGTCCCCCACCTGCAGGAGTGGTGCGCTTGGATGGGCTTGAAGTAAGCTGGCGTTGGTGGAGGGCCATAGTGCCGACGTGAGTCGCGAGAGTGACACGCTCCCGAGGGGAGAGTCTAGAGACAGATGAAGCGTTTATCGGAGACATAGTTGACGAGAGGAGAAGAGAGAGATTTGAGTGGGTGAAGGATGCTTGGAGTAGTCAAAGGGTCGGGATCGACTGCAGAAACCACCTGTTGGCTTCGACCTTTTATATGTCTCCAGCTGAGAGATCGAGATACGAAGGAATTTCACTTCGGCTTCCAAAGTTCGAAATTCTTTGTAAAACGGAGCTCTATGGCCTTGCACCCAGTAGAGAACTCGTTCAAACTTCCGGACATCCATATTCCTCCAGACATCCTTACAGAACCATACCAGGGAGGCGAAAAGCGCCAGATTAACCCTCTCTGGGATAGATTCAATCCATATGGGATTATGATATTCTATACACAGTAAAGCTCTATCGCATTTGGTACGGAAATACCGATGGGCATCCGGAAGAGACTTCGCGGCCTGACGTACGCCAAATTTTGGAAGCTGAGTGACGCACCGCGCCAGTTTCTGCCTGGCAAAATCAACCCTATCGGACTATATCCCAGCATATCTTTGTTAACTACCAGGCATCACAGTCGAACAAACTCAATTTAGCATCTTGCGTTGGCAGTCCCACGCGTACGTGCCTCATGCGGTGGCGTCCAGTTAAACTCGCGAAATTTCAGAAGTAGCTATCTAAGTTCGTCGAGCCCGATCCTGGTGAGCCCGCTACCCAGAGAAGTGGGGCATGGTCAATTAGAGTTGTTGAACAAAGCTGGCAGACCGCCCGCAACCCGGATGATTAGTATCGTCCCCTGCAGGTTTGAACATTATAATGTCGGAAAATAGTGCCGAAATCAAAGGTACGCCCTTGCATCGAACTGCAAATTGAATAACTGACTTATTCTGTTCAACGATTGGTCCACTCCAGCTACATCGAAGACGAATAGTGCAGTGGAAGAAGCACCTCACTTCATCGAAGGTGAAGAGCCATGCTTAACGAATTCCCTGCCGGTTACGCTTTTATCGCCTGGTAGCTAGGAGATTGACATTGCCTTTCTAACTTCTTTTCGGTATTGGCGGGAGAAGGACTCATCCGGGCGATTGTGGCTGGTCTCAGGGTGTATCCTTGATGAAGGTTATGTTCGCACAATATCGTCAAAGGCGCACAGAACAACGCGACTCCCAATGTTTATTACAACTCGTCGAAAGAGATAACAGTGTACCTCAAGACATAACCCTTGGCGAACAAAGCTCTACCTTGGGTAGGAGACTGTTCCGTGCATGGTGATGTTTGGATAAGCTCAATCGCGTTGGAGCTTCTTACTTCCATGGAATCTCACGAAGTTATCTCCACGGCAGATCGCGGCCACACAGTGATTGCCGCTGTGGCCCAGCTGTGAAAACTTGCCCCATCGCTGGTTCACGCTTCAGCACAGAGGAGTGCTTGACGCCAGTCATCTTAACTGACGTTCTCGCTCAGTCGACATCATTCCAGAGATTGCAGACTTCATAGGCTGTACTCCTTTACCACCTCCCAACAGTAGCACGATCCTGAAGTTGATTTTTGGACTCCTGGTTCTCAACGCAACAGGTAAGCATGGCGAGTCCAACACTTAACAAAGCCTCATCCATATACATCTTCCTTCGTATAGAATGTTAGAGCGTACGATCTTGTTTGGGGGCGGCCTTTTCGACAAAGTAAGCGAGAGAGAACTGGTATACTTTGTAATTGGAGAATGGGTACAGGTAGGTGTCATATCCTGCTGCGTATATGTTAGAAATTGAGGGTCATTTTTAGGCGATGCTTTACGGTAAAGACATCCACCGTGAAGTCCTGGCTCACCCTCGTTGGCTGACCATCTTTCGCCCTTTCGCCAGGTGTTCATTTTTGCTTATTTATAGCCTCTACTTTCCTTATTCTCAAATCTCGTAGAGACCGCGTCTCAGTGAGTCTTCTTCTCCTTTTCTCGCATTATTCATGCGTCCTCATGATCTGAACAGCCGTTCCTTCTCCCTTCCTCTCTGATATTTGGGCTTACCACAGCTTACACCGGTGACTAAGGTTTCTACTGTCGCCGCCGCTCGCTCTCATCGTCTCGTAAGCAGCTATTCGCGTGTACCGCTTCGTCAACGCGATGGCCGACGCATCAACCAGCCTGATCCGCCCCATCGTCTACATGTGCTCCAATCGATGGGATACAGTGGCAGTGTTTGCCGTCCTTGATGCCCTGATGTGGGTTGCAGACAACGCCGTGGTAAGTCATTTGTTTTATTCCTCCGCCAACTGTTTTCAACACATCTCGTTTAGATATACCGATGTTATGTGCTATGGGGCCGTAACTACCTGGTCATCCTACCCTTGGTAGTCCTGTCTCTTTCAAATATCAGTGAGTTTTGTTTCCATAAACTGTCGTGGCCTGTCATATTGACGGCACTTGTAGCCATCAACGCGGCCACATTCTCCTGGTTCGTTTCTTCAGGAACCATCCTGCCAAATGCAATTCGCCCCCTCCTTGATGTCGCTTTACCACTCCACCTGGTGCAAAGCATCGCAGCAACGGGTCTCATCATTTTGCGCATCGCTACTGAAGGCTCACTTTTCGGAGGGCATGGCATAGATATGTCTTTCAATGGTTCCTCTTTGATGGTAGTGTTTTTTGTGATTCTGGAGAGCGCTGCTATCTACACAAGTCAGCAGCTGGCGCTGCTCATCCTATACTTCCTTCGTCACCCCGCTCAGCTTGTGGTTTATGGGACATTTGTCCCGAGCATTGGTGAGGCACAACGATCTGAAGTCATATCAAATGCTGACTACTGAACAGGTATTGTCTTTACTTTGAGCTTCGTGTGTATGCAGGCTCGCCGGCATGTGGGGAGGCATTCAGACCTTGAGTCACCAACGGAATTAGTATTCACACGCACTCAGGAAATCAGTTTGATGGGATTCGATGACCATAACTCTCAGCCCACTCACCCCCCATTTGGCAATGGAACGCCATTTACCTCCGACGCCTCGTTGCCAACCTCATCAAGCAGCGTGGGTTCACTTCCACGATTGTCCCAGCATGACCTCTCATCGACCGTTGCTTCCGCTGGCCACGTCACGTTACGAGTATGAACAGGCTAAGGAAATCCCATTGCTATGTATACGCGCAGGTATACCTCGATAACAACAACCCTGTACTATTCCATCCCAACGCAAATTTTCTCCCTCCTCGTCCTTCTCTCCCCGAACACGAGCCTATATCACAAGTCTGACCAGCTTGCCAAGAGTCTATGGAACCATAATCCAGATTAAATGCTCATGGGCATCGTATGAGCCTCGGGAGAAGATCTTATCGGCTTTTCCCGGTAACTTAACCAAATGGGACCACCTTTCAAATATAATTAGCACTGGCTGTTATTGGTACTCCCGCAGAATACGCACTTTTCGCCGCCACTAAGACTAGACAATTAATCCACCAATCAATGCTCAACTCAGTACTTCCCTACATTAGTGCCGCTGTGACGGACCCCGTTCCACTTCTTTGTGAGTGCCCATCGCTCTACCCGCCATCAAGTTGACTAAATTTGATTTTCAAGCCGAAGAAGATATGCGAAGCGGGCTTATCGACCTTACTATCATGGAACCCCACAGTATTAGCGCCAGCCTTGCATCGCTCGTGTCGCAGCAATGGCTGTTTCTTTCTGCCCAAGACCAACAGTTTGAATATTTGCAACAAGTAGTCGACACTTGTATGGATGTATGCCAAGAATTCGACGACGAGCCATTTTATGACAGTGGTTTTGCTGTTGAACTTTTCGAGGTTATTAAAGAGTTCGAAGAAGATGAGGATGATACGGAGACACCCAGCATCACAGTCGGAGCTGCGCTCATGAAACCCGCAATTCGCACTCTTGGGAGGACTGAGGAAGAAGAACTGAACCTGCAGATGGTAGACGCAATCATCTGGCAGCATCAAATCATCCAAGTCCTTCACATTCGCCTGGAAGGGTACTGTATCGCGGTCAAGGAGTGTTCCATCTTCTGCGAGAACCTCAATAGGCTTTACATGGACAAACTTGATGCCGATTTTCTTTCCACCCCGGAGGACAATCTAGTTGACATATTTGTATTTACTCCTCCTTAACCCACTCTGGCCTTTGTGTAAATATATATCCAAACCCGCTCCTAATATCTACTTCAACACCCGACGCCCGATAGCAAGGACAGCCCCGATAATATCAACAACAACGGGAGATATGAACATTTTAAAATGCTTGCACACTCTAGCACACCCCAGACAACGGAACAGCATCTAACAGCGACGAGGCCACACAAGTCCCAGGCAAAGGACTCGGAGTTGCATGGAGGAGCCGCACGGCCACAAAATAATTCTCTGTGAACAGCATGATTACTCTTCCCCAATCCCCGATCGATATCTCCGACAAAGGAAACGGTCTTCTAACCACCCAGGGTCCCGCACTATGGTCCGGTGGCAGCCCTACTGTGCACTCCAACAAGCTTCCTCCTTTTTCTTCATCTTCAAGATTTTCCTCATTATCGAGATCATCCCCCGCCCCGTATTTAAAAATTCAGACGGAAGCAGTTTCATTAGACTTGGAATTAATGGAGAAGATAGGTTCAGGATGTGGGCAGATAATGGGGATGATACACAACTCCTGAACGTGGGTTATCCATGAATACGACGAGGTTGTGACCAAATTCATTATCGCCTTCCCGGTCCTTGTCAAGACTGCAAAGATGCAAGGAATACCTGCGCCTGGAGTCACTGTTGGTATGTTGCCAGTCAGCAATACCGAGGCTGTTTTACTGAAGTTTATTTGAGGATAGTATATATCAACTTGGAGGCGCCCTTGGAAGTGAACGGAGAGGAACACCGGAAATCGTTGGAGGACATAAGCAAATGGCAAGCGAGTGCTTGCCTATCCAATCTGGCTGTACTGCGATGACACAAGTGGAAACACTTCAAAGAAACGGAATAAGCATAGTGGTTTCTTGTTCACGCCAGCTGGAGTGCCGATGCTGCTAGTCAAAATTGCTACCTTTAAGAGTGGTTGAAACACGCGTTCGGAAAGAATCTCATGTCAGTTGAGGATAACGCACACCCCCATGCATGCCAGGCAGACGGATATTCGTGCGGAACGGGCAATGAAGTATCATTGCTGCGATGGCCACCAAACTCGAGTATGAGGGTCAAGGAAAGGGAATGCAGGGGTTCAAATACTTGCCCGCCTGGGAGGAGCTGTGTCAAATCATGCGCGATATCAGTCCACGGACTTACGAAGCCCTCAGGAACTTGAAGTACATTCCTATGCCAAGTGCACGCAGTCTGAGGTGTGTTGTTTCTCTGGATTGTTCTTGAGCTCGGAAAGCTGAAATCGTACACATGGAGAATGAAACATGCTCGGGAACCAAAATTCCCACTTGGAATCAGCGAGGAGACCTTCAACCTTGTTGCTGAACAACTGAAGGATCTCGACTACAGTGGTCATGTTGCGCTCAGTTGCGACGACACAAAGCTGCTCCCTTCCTATCGCCTTTACTGGGACGACAAGGAACAGACGTACATGCTAATTGGAGGTGACCAAGGCCCTCTGAGGGTAGCAAATGCGGAGGAAGTGGACCAAGCTCTCAAGGATGCGAGTTCATCTAAGGCTACCAAGGTGCGAGTGGAATACACTATGTCACACCTTCAGGAAAATGCTGATCATTCTTTCCAGCAGGTCTGGCTCTGGTGTCTCAACCTGCCGTCGCCAATTAGCGACAAACTTGGCGTAGAAACCCTCTTCTCTCTGCTGCAAACAATACTGGACGGCCTTATCGACAAAGGCATCCATGTGGTTTCATATAGGTTGAATGCTCTGTTCAACAAAAGCTCTTCAAGTTGCGCAAGCCAATGTCATACACCATACGATCGCCTACACCCAACGTCCTGACACTGTTGTCCCCTATATTATTTACCGCGGACAGGCCATCACTATTGTTCAAGACTCAAAGCATTGCTTGAAAACTCTTCGCAACAACCTGTTGTCAAGCGCTCGGCTTCTCATTTTCGGTGATTGGATTGCAGCATACCAGCACATTCGGCAGATGATTGATGAACAGGGGAGCCCTATCTACAAGCGCAATGTCGAAAAACTTGATCGTCAAGACGACAACACAGCAACTCGACTTTTCTCCGCTGACGTCCTCCAGTACCTCATCGATCACCACCTCGACAACTCATTGGGCGATATCGTGTATTTTATCGTGTTTGGAGAGCTTATCGATGCATATCAAATCCGAACCATGTCCCATGCCGACCGCGTTCACCTTGCGTTACGAGCCCGTTACTTCCTGGATACATGGGACGCTTTCCTCGACGTCGCTGGTTATCCCAAGAACAAGTACCACATCTCCAGCCAAGCCCGCGACATTCTCAACATCGTAGCGCTATCAAGAGCGACCTGAACCACAATAGTCTCCCTCTGCTCGGCTATACAGAAGGGGACTGGGATATCCACAACATTTCAAACATCCCATCTGTTCTCAAAGAGATCATCGAGCACCTCTGGTACGCGACGCGGTTCGTCGTGGATCACACCGTCGAAGCCGCCTATGACCAAGTTGGGGCCACACACATGGCTCTCATCAGAGAGGTGATCTTTGCGAAGGCCCGCATGGTGTTGGAGGCGACAGTGTCGCTTGGCACAGTCATTGACATGGCACCCCTGCGGAAATGGTTCACGGTAAGATCCAATCAACTCTTTCTGAGCGCATGATTCTAATATCAACTTAAGGATTCACCAAACAGGAACCATGCCCTGGATACACCAGCCCTCCAGGAGTTCGCAAAGTCGCTGTACGATATCTCTAGTTGCCTTGAAGATGCAGGGCGTGGTGGAGAAGCTCTTCCGGCGGCTCGAGAAGCAGCTTCGATTCGTCGACATCTCGCCATGGTCGATTCCAGCACGCTGGCACAAAGCACTTTATCACTTTCTTTGCGCCTAGTCTCGAAATGCTTGATGGCGAGGAAACAGTACCAGGATGCTCTCGACTGCATCAAAGAGGCCGAGTCAATATCCCGTCAAATAGCCCAGGTCAATTCCACCGAGTTAGATCCTGCGATGGAAAGCGAAGGTTCTCATCGCCCTCAATCTTCCGCACGATGCCATTCGCGTTTGTGGGGAAGCGGTAGAGATAGATTTGCAGGTCCCTCTCGGCGGCAAACACCTCCGAGGTCAAATCCGAATTAGGGTATACCTCTTTGCGCAGGCTTGGCATCTCAGCGAGTGCCAAAGGTATCTTGAAGGGGTTGGCCTGTTTGTGAAAATTATTTGTTAAGGTACTAGGGGACCGCGGTGACGGAAAGCCACTCGGGAGCCAGATAGGACAGGCGGGCAATTTTCGTACAGGTGAGCTCAGATATGCCTGGAAGGTCGTCGACCTAACTGAATAGTATTGATCTGCAGAGGTATTCTCAAGAGCAAGGATTGTCAAGCTGCAAGATGCTCAAATGTCCGTTGCTGAGCGGGACGTCCATCACAAGCAGAATATACCAAACATTTACCAAAACATCAACAGTACGCCTTTTCTCCCAATTAGCAGGTGTACCATTACTCACACGGCTGGGACAGACGTTGCAGTCGACATCAACGAAGCCCTGCGACGTCTACCAGACCCGCTGGGGTCCTCTTGGGAACCAAGTCAGGCTTGTCTCTCTGGCACGCGTGTTTTGCATCTGGAGGAGATATCCTCCTGGATACACAGCCTATCTGCGGAAGCCTTCATAGTCGCAAGCTCTGCTGGGAGCGGAAAGACCGCGATTGCAAACACTGTGTGCCAGGAGGCGCACACGGATGGCCATCTGGTTGCAAGCTTCTTCTTCAAGCAGACGGGAGGACAGTCGACTTCGCGCAACATGATGGCAGCAATAATTCACGGACTATGTGCAATTAATGAGCAGGTCAGACGGTGTATTGGGGAAGCACTTTTCAAGGACATCACGTTGGCATATGCGCCCATCGATCGCCAATTCGAAGAGGTCATCCTCCCTGCTTGCAAACTCCTCCCCCGGATGATCGACCGTTTGTCGTGACAATCGGTGGTCTCGATGAAGCTCGAGATGCCCTCCTTCTGAATCTCATACGTGATTGTATCCCCCTCTCCTCCCCCTACCGTTCCGCTTTCTCCTCACCACTCGGCCCGAAAAGTCAATTCTGCAACATTTCGACCACCGCCAAATGTCTACTATGGTACCGACCCAGGACAATAAACCTAATTACAAAAAAAAAAAAAGGCAGTCACCGTTGATGACGAGCCAACGATCCTGTCGCATCGAGCAGCCTCGCGATAGCGGAGGGAGCAAGGTCAGATTCGTATTTGAGAGTCTCAGCGCGTATTTACTACAAAATCTAATATAATCGTCCAATCCCACTACTACAACGTTAGCTGAGTATTCCGAAGATGAATATGAGCCCGAAGATTCAAGCCCCAAACGAACATGGAAATGAAAGAAAAAATAGCGGAGGGAGCAAGGTCGAATCTGCATTCAAGACTCTCGGCACGTATCTATCAAGTACATCCAGTGTGGCATAGCCACACATAATCTAATGTAATTGTCGATCCCACTACTGAACCACCATCCAGCGCTCTGCGCTCTGCAAGAGTGCGAGAGCTTTACCGTCCATACACCGGAATCTGTCGGACCGTCGGCAATCAAAGCAAGGTCTCGTCAAGGCGGGGACCAGCTTGAACCTGAACAGCGATAATCCGACTACCATGCAGCCAGATAGCAAAAGGGTGCTGACAGCAGCGGACGGGGACAGTCAGGCAGCCGACAACAAGTTACTCACCAGGTATGACTACCCTATGCGGCCCGTTGCTCGAGATCCCTGTGCCAAATGCTGACATTCCCCAAGCACCCCTCTTGATCCCACATCGCAACTGGGGCACTTCGGCGCTCGTGTTCGACCTTCAAGCTCTTCTGCGACTCGGACATTGGCCCTCGAAACTTCCCCTTCACCGGACACGCCGAAAAAGCGTAATCGCGCTGCCAGTGATTCCCCCAATGCTGATGGAATGCAGGTTGATGCCCTGACGAGCAAAGATGGATTCATCGAGTCTCTACGCGATAGATGGACATCTTGGAAGTGAGTACAAATCGGTGAAGGTCTTTCTTGCTGCCATACTCACACTAGTCAGAATATCAATCGAAGTAAAGGTGAACATCAACAATCAAGCAAACGTCGGACGACAACCTACCAAATTGCTGCCTGCAGTTGCCTCGATCGTCATGCTCGCAGCTGGTCTCGCAATCGGTGTCGGAACGGCTAGATTTCTACGAACCACTGCCCTCAAACAAGCCACCCTCAAACAAACTGCAGTTTTTGACTACGTCGATAAACGCCAACGCTTGAGACGCGGCCAAGTCTCTCGAACCCGATGCCCCACCCGCCCCATTAAGCCATTGAAATGAGTTCTCGCGACCCATCTCGCGTTTTCGCCCTTCAAGTTGCTCGACTCAACCATCGTACCATCGTACCGTCTCGCACATTGTTTACCAGTCATGCCGACTCGGATAGGCCAAACCGCCAAGGCGCCGAATTATCCCCATCCCTCCTCGCTTTCTTTCCGTTTTCGGCTGTCTTACACGCTACCAGTTGCTATATATCTTGCTGTATTTGCTGTAATCTTGCTCTTGTACCCTCCCGCATCATCTTTACTTAACATATATCACCCTGTGTATTAAACTAACCCCCAATCTGTTATACGGTTTTGAAAGTCTCGGTCCACGGTGTTTTATTCCCTCCCACTGCAGGTATGTCCTTTTTCTCAACTTAAAGTTCGGAAATCAACAGTGTCATGATGTCCTTTACTATACGTGATGGTCATTAACATACAAGCGCAGGTAAAATTTTACCAGTAGGTGGTATGTGTATATTCTTATACCGTTCATCAACAGACTTACAGTAACTATTCTTTCAATACATGTGCAGGTATTTACTTATCAATAGCATCTCTTGCTGAAGTCATGTTGCTATTGTTACCTCTGGCTGACGCATTGTGATATACCCAGATATCACCTGGTCAGGCTCTTAACTTTTTGAACAGCCTTAATGTAACCTTACCATACTTTGCCATTTAAGCTCACAATTATAATTAATTACCACAACTTGGCCAGTCCTGGCCTTGAATGATTTGATTTTTCCTTGCATGATCGTGGGAATCATGATGGCCCAGACGACCAGCCCTTATCGGCTCTAAAAACGTTTCCTGATGCTATTCAACCCACGCGCATCTGGATATCCTCTGCCGATAGAACTCCCTAGAACTCCCAGAGAATTCTAACACACTTATTCTTATTCATTATATCCTGTCGACACTTTCGGTCCTGTCAGCCCGTATGTCGAACCTGCATCAAATTCCTTTATATGGGCTATATGTTGGCTATTCTGTCTGTCACGGAGGATATCACCACGGCGCAATCTGTCCATCGTAACACAGCAGCGATCTCACTTTATCCGCTGTGAGGTTCTTGGTCAACATGACTACCGCTTCAGCTGATTCTCTAGCAGTGATGTACGGCAAATCTGGAGTGGTGATCATCACGTATTCCTTTACCCCTTCTCCCATTTGTGTCCTGACCCAACCTGGAGCAGGCCTTACTGTCAACGTACGAGCCGATTCAAATCGTGACCCACCTGGGTGCACACAAGCCATCATGATCCCTTTGTCTGCCACGCTAGCCCCCCACTTCAGCATCATCCTGGCAGTTTCGGCCAATCTGAATTAGCGACCACGGGACTGCTATTATTAAGTCTACGTCATGGCTCACATGTTCATCGCTGCTTTGGAAGCACAGTAGGCAGGGCTTAGTAAAGGCCACTTTCTCGACAATTCCAAGGACGACCCGGCCGACGACATGCACAAAACCGTTTTCTTCGCTGAACGTTCGATCAGCGGAAGGAAAGGTTTAATCAATCGGATAACATCGACGGTATATAGCTTGATTTCCTTCAGAAAAAGATCGAGGTCACTGCGGAGAAACATTAAGTATCAGTAAGGACTAAGCAACCTCAATGGACTTAGGAAAATTTGCTCACAGATCCTCGAAGGCGGTCAAGGGCTGAAGGTTCGTTCCGGCGTTGCTTATGAAATGGTCCAACCCGTCGGGCAGCAGTGGTTCGATCTCCCTTGCAACCCTCTGCGCGTCTTCTGCGTTCGTTGTGTCCAGTTCGAGTACAACCAAACGGTCTTGGGTATACTTATCGCAGAGTTTCTGTAGCTCTGGTCGAGGCAGGTTTCGCGATGTCGCTACGACAAAATTGGACGGATCGCCAAGCTTGAATCGTTATTACTCTCAAGGCCGTCTGGTAAAGTAAACGGGACTTACTAGAAACGTAACAATCCCAAGGCCTATGCCTCGACTTGATCCAGTAACCACCCAGCTGGGCATGCCGCACTCAAGGGCAAGGCAGTGAGAGGATGTGACTGAAGGCAGAATCCGTTACTGCACTTACCCATAGCCACCTTAAATACTATATACCGCGAATCTTTACAGGATGATGGCCATCTTCACGTTCATTCCCGGCAACAGAAGCAATTCGACGATATCATCATGAGCTCTATTCGCCTCGCAATCGTGACTGGCTCCCACTAACTACAGCAACCTTTCGGATCTTAATTTAGTGTGCACCATGGCCCATCTCGGAGACTGCAGCGTACGAACTGCTCCGTGATACCTTACTTTACTTGGTAGCGTAAATCTATTTGACAACTCGGCGAGGGCTTTGCAGACTTTTCCTCCTGAAGTTGCCATCGTGAATAAACATTGAAGTCGGAAACCGACTCTTCGATAACGTCCAAGACCTCGCATCGAAAAAGGTTCGACAGCTATCTGGATTAACAGGCCATTATTATCCCTTTCCCGTCACTAGTATAGCTTATATGGATCTCAACAGCCCTGTTATTAGTTCCAAGTTATCGGGGTCTCGGATGTGCGGCTGCTGATTACAAGTTATTAAGCGCAGGCTTAGACACTATGGAAGCCAGAATCAAAGCTTCTAGCGATCCGGACGAAGCGACAGACAATAAGCGCAGCCCAGAGCTCTTTCTGCGACACGGCGTCTGAGGATGGCTCAGTTCTTAGGGGGCTAATCATAGATTAGGTCTTAGAATGAAGAATGGAATGGGGTTGAAAGTGAACTTTGACTCTTCTTATAGGCCAACTGGGCATGGTACGATAATGCGCATCAATAAAAGCATCATCATCATGTGTACGTTTGGTGTACGTAACTCAGCTCGCACGACAGTCAGTCACCCGGAACGGTCCTCAAAAGTTTTCGGAACATGCACTGTCGCAACTTTCACTGTGACTTATGGTATCCTGCACGGAGTGCATACTAGCGTTTGGACCGACTAAACTAAGTCATCTGCCAACCTATGTACGAACAGAGTCCGAAGCAGTGGGATAGGAGTCAAATTTGAATCCCACGGGAATTGACGTAAGCATCAATGTTCTGATTTCTCAAGATTTCTCACCGCTCCTTCTTGAGTAGATTCGACAGCGTTTACAGTGTTTTGCATAATTGCAACTCGTTGATGTGACGCGGAAACTGCCGTGTCACGCTCCTGCCGCTCGGCACGGCTAGTTCTCACGCCAAGTGACGCTGCGAAATCTTGAGCCAACTGCCAGAACAGCGTCGAATCCGATTTCCAACAAATGAGACTCCGTCGGGGATGCGACGGGAAACGCTTTGCTTGTTTACATACTTGAGCCAAATCTACAGCCTCCCCATCTCGGAGCGTCGAGGCTTTAGGGCTTTGACAATCACGCCCCAGAGCACACTGTAACCAGCGCTGCTCCTCATTCTCCATTGTAACGCGTCAAAGGCCGTAGCTGATCACAGCAAAAAAAGTCCCATCTCCTCGGTGTAGTTTTGTTTCCACATATGTGAGGGGGATGGAGGGCAGGGTAGGATAGGCCATTCTCCATACGCAAACTCAATATTTAGAAGTTTGAACCGTTGAACACGACTGTTCATTCAACGATGCAGTACAGGCCGAAGCGTGACATCAGTCACAAATGATGGCAACAATGGTTTGAATGAATTTCGTTGTGCAAGCCATTATGCAAAACACTGTAATGAATTCCACTCACATCTAAATCGACTCGACTGGTTAAATCCTTTTGCGCACGTTTTACGGTCAATTCATGGTATACCTGGTCTCATATACCTAGAACTGTACTTCTGTCTACTCGTAGCGCCCAAGCTACTAACAGCTGGAAGCAATGTTCGTGGTCTCAAGATGTCAATTCAGGTTAGCGGGTGTAGCGCGTAGCCTGGTGCGACACTCACATAGCCTCGTTATCGGTAAGCTGAACTGTACAGATGTAGTTATCCTACTCTAAACCATAATTCTACAGACCAGAAAGAGATGTTCTCAGTAACACAGGTACGTTGGCTGTACAACGAAGAGAAACGTAGGTGCACTACCGTCAGCAACTGTGCGTCCCAACTCACGAATATCTTGAAGAGAGAGCTGTTCGCTACGTCCCATTCAACATTCAAGCCCTCGTCGACGTCGGGTTGGACGTTGCTGACGCAGACGAGTGTGTTTCTCTGCGGAAGATTTCAGACGGTCGGTCTTAAATTGTCTTTATCTCCCCGTTTATGCCTTCAACCATCTCTCAGGAGTGTCCGGTCGAGCTTTTGAACTCAAGTTTGACAATGGAGCTGAGCTCGTTGCAAAGATACCCTACCCAACAGCCGGTCCCAAGCACCTCGCGACAGCAAGCGAGGTAGCAACCATGGATTTTGTCCGCACTGAGCTTGGGCTGCCCGTTCCTATTGTGCGAGCATGGTCCTCCATACCTGAATCAACACCTGTTGGGGCTGAATACATCATGTGGGATAAGATTCCTGGCGCTCCGTTGTCTACATTGGACCAAATTGGTGCTGCACTTCCATTGGAGCAGGATCCTTTTACCAGCAAGCAGGTTCTTTCCGGCATGCAGCGTGTCGAATCAAAGCTATACAATTTCTCATTCTCCTACATTGGCAGCATATATTACAAGCAGGACGTGCCGGAAATACATCGGCGCCCTCTGAGTAGGTATGTTACCAATCCCAACATGGAGCGCTTTTGCATTGGGCCCTCTGTCGACGTGGAATTTTGGAGATCAGGAAGAGCCGCTCTCCCTGTCGATCGCGGGCCATGTGCGTGGGTTAGATGCGCTACGTTCAACCTACACACACTTATCAGTTCTATAGGGTCGACTAAACACTCCTGTTACAAGGCACTCCTTGACTTGGCACGATCCTCTTTGGATATTGCAAAATCTGACCCCTCGATGCACCAGCAGTACTCCGCCATTCTTTCCAACTACGAGGAGATACTATCTTATCTTGCCGACCCAGAGGGTCAAGCAAACATACTCTGGCACGAGTTACCTGCCTCCGCCATCATTGTTGACCACACCAGTACACCAAGCAGCTTTTCAGGCGTCGTAAACTGGAGGAACCTCACAGTGTTGCCATATTTCATCCCACTATCCGAGCCTAATGTCTACTTCCGGTTTCCGCATCCTCTCATTGACGAATCCGATCCAGATAATCCGCGGATATCTGAAGAGCTCGACAAGGATCACGATGACTCCACTGGGCGGATTGTACAGCTGGCGTTACGAAATGCATTGCGCGCAAAGCAACATCGAGACCATGTTAGCAAAACCGACCCGAAGCTCGCCCGCGATATCTTCTCGGGTCGTGACACCGAAGATGCAAGTTCAATCCAAGCCTTGAGGGAGCTCTCCGCCTTCTCGGAGGCAGTTACACACCACGACGGTGAAGGCGCATTGTCTGCGCTCCGCATGGCCCTTTTCGTGTCGAAGGGAATTTACGGCCGGGATGTCGGACCCCGAGCTCTTGAAGAGTGGCCTCTCCCAGACATTGAAAAGGAAGAGTTGGTGAAAAGTGTACGGGAGCTACTTCTACTTCGCCAACGCATTCAACTCGAATCGGATATGTTCGCCCAAATAGGAGTTTCTGCCAAAGCTGATGATGGTACCACAGGCAGACTATGAAGCGGCGGTCACCGCAATGGAAGGTTTGCGGGCTCAGCTCACCGAAGAACTAGAAACCCCGGAAGATAGGGAGTGTTTCGAGAAGGTGTGGCCATTCCGGGAAGGTAAACTTGCATTGAGCGCCGAGTCGTGTCATTGACAATCGTCATATACGGCCTTTACTACTTGGCCATTTGGTTATTTAAATTAACGATATATTACTACTTACACACTCAATTACGACTTGTTTGTTTCTGCAGCCTAGGGTTAGGATATCTTGAGGTTGCATAGTTCTCTCGCCGTCAAGAAAACCAAATTCATTTCCAGTGGGGTTGAGTTAGTCACGCACCCCAGGGACAATTTCGCAGGGCATCAATGATCAATACATCTGGGTACTTATACGCAATGTGTATTACACCCAGGCTCCTGGATTCAATTATTTCCCAGGTATTGTGCTGCGGAAAGGCAAAACCCCATAAAAGCGAAATGATCTGCTGGCAAGGTATATAGTAGACCCATCATACCCTTGCCTCCATTCATTCAACTCATTCAAGCTGTGGGAGACTACCATTCGGCATGTTATTCAAAGAGGTAGCTCTGCTAGTACTCCAGTCACGACATGCACTTATACTTTGGGCGGGCAAGTTCAAGTTGCAGCTATTTCTACAGCCAGCTAGTGTTGCTATAGTTGCCTGCTTCGTTGTCGGATATCTAGGTCTCGTCCAACTGCGACGATGGCAGCACTATCACAGGGTTCATGCAAAATATCAAAAGAAGTACGAGGATGGGGAACTGACACCGGATGAGGCCCAAAAGGTCATGGAGCTCAGTGCAACGTACGACATGCCAGTCGTCGTGTACATCGGCGTTGTGGTGGGAGCCATTCAAGTTTACTGTATTGTGAGCGAAATAATGGGGCACTTTATCTCATGCATTAATCCAACCTTGACAGCCGTCTATCTCCAAGCTATTGGTCTCTACCAAGCAACTGGGCAACATAGAGAACGTTGGAAGGCGATACGCAGATGTAGGTGGCCCTTGCTTGAACACTCGAAATGCATTGGCAAATCTTATAAAATTGAAATCAACTCGCAGATGGAGATCCTCATTGGTGAGTTCGCAGAATCCCTTCTGGGTCGTTCGGGCGAGTCATTCCATAATTACTCACTCCGTGACACCGGCTATCAGATACTTTTCTTTACTGCCCCCTTAGTGGATTCCGTGACATCTCTCAAAGGGTGGACAAAGATCCACCTGCGGAGGATCCGAGGGCGAATATCTCCATCGCCAGGGTGAACTTCTTACATAGCCGTTACAAGATCGTGAGCTTAGGCGCTTATTTTCCTGGCGCGAAATTGACTCATTTCTGCTAGGCAAATGATGACTACTTATGGACTCTGTATTGCTCCATTATAGGTCCAATTGTACGGTCCCGAGTCCCGACTCGAATGCGCAGGCGCTCACAACTGACTTGATCCCACATAACAGGACTCGGTGAACCTCTATGGTTGGCGAAACCTCTCTCCGATGGAGAGAGACTCCCGATTCATTGTATGGGCTGAGGTTGCAAGGCGGATGGGTATCAAGGATCTTCCTGCGAGTCTTGATGATCTCATTGCGTGGGCTAACGTGTGTTACACTTACTAAGAGGGAAATTGGATCGCTGAATGTCACTTCACAGGCCTACGAGGAGGAACGAATAGTCCCATCCAAAGCAAATTACATAGTCACCAAGAACACAATTGACGATGCTGTTGTTTCCATCCCCAGGATCCTTGGTCTACGCAGCCTTGTGGAGGGGGTTTTCATTTGCTTATTGGGCGACCGTATTCGAGGGGCTATGATGTAAGTCCGAACAGAGCTCTCATTCAACGGTAGTTTGAATATCTGATCCCTGCGCTATGCTTCTGTAGGCTACCAGCTCAGCCATGGTACATTCATGCATTTGTGAAATTGGTCATGTTCATTACGACCTTCTCGCAACGGTGGCTTCTTCTCCCTCGTTCTCAACCTGATTATCCAACAATTCACGTCAACATACCTCAGCAATCTTTCTCAAAGCGGGCACATACTACAGCGTAAGTTTATGCTACTCGCTCAAAAGACTGCATTATACATCGTATTTTTCCCCTCTCAGGTCTCGCTTTAAGCCCTGGTATAAGCCAGAGTCGACGGGCTTCCAGAACGTCATTGACCGGCTCCATGTCAAGATGGGGTTCACTGAGACCGTGCCTTCCAAGCAGTGCGTACCCCATCGTATACCCTTTGAGGTGGCCGATCCATAATCTATGGTGTGAATACAGATATAAAAGCGAGGGCTACAGGCTGGAGGAACTGGTATGTGATCTCATACTCTTTTAGAGATGTAATTTTGACGGAGTGCAATCGCCACTAGGGGCCAGTGCAATTCGAGAAACGTAAGTATTCATAACTTTTTGTGTGGTCTCGACTCTCGACTCAAATGTCTCTCCCAGTTGGACAAGAGGATGTATTTAAGGACGCAGAAAGGATTCAAGGGTGCCCTATTCCGAGTTACTACTGGCACCGAGAGTAGTCCTAGTAGGTGAGACTGTAGTAGAAACATTCCAGCTGTTACAAGGTCCCTAGATTTAGATGGAGATTTTCTATTTTTCTTGTCTCGTAAAAGTAGAGCATTCTCAACGATTGTAAGCTTGAAGCTAGACACATGGTCAATGTGTTCTCAACCTTCAGCTGATAAGCGCCGCCAAGCCGCGGTCCTATCAAATGACGTTGTTCTTGTCCTCAAATTCATACTCTATCGCCAGCTCTTCAGGGATCTGCAAGTACACTGTACAGTACAAGTATGAAGCAGCCTGAAGTGCCACATGATCGCCTTGAAGCACAAGCACCAAGATTGATAAGACTGATCAATATTGATCACTTGTCATCATCTCTCTCATTTCAAACCACCATCATGGCGATCGAACGCGACCCAAGCAGTCAATCCAACTTTTACGACGTCGAAACCAAGAACGTTGCATTCGATTGGGAGGTTGACTTCGATACAAAGACCATCAAGGGCACTGCGACATATTCTCTGGAAGTGAAGAAGGATGGGGTTACGGAGGTAATGTGAGTACCTCTTGGACGTACATGGCGCGCAGTGAGCTCACACAACACGTTATGGACTTAGATTCGACACGATCGACCTCAAAGTGTTCGAAGTCAAGGTTGACGGGAAGGCCTCCAGCGTGCGTCGTGCATCTACTGAAGAATCAAAGCCGTCTAGCTGATCACAAAGGCTCCTACAGTACGAGTTCGGTGCCAAGCACCCAATCATGGGTTCTGCATTGCACATTCCATTGCCAAAGGGTTTGAAAGGAAGTGATACATCAGAGGTGTGGATCAAATACGAAACGAGCCCGCAGGCGACGGCGTTGCAGTGGTTGAGCAAGGAGTGAGTTCAATGTTTAACGCTTTGTTCTATCAATCTAGGTGGCAATTGGGTGACCAGTGTCATGGCGTAGGCAAACCAAGGGAAAGCAATTCCCATTCCTATTCAGCCAATGTCAACCAAACTACGCGAGGAGTCTCGCTCCTCTTCAAGGTATGCACTGCACTTTCTTCTAAATATTTGACAGACTGGATGAATACATGTGCAGACTCTCCATCCGATAAGATTGTAAGCAACGCCCATGCATTTTCCTACCGTATGAATTCTGATAGGTGTCTTGTCAACCAGATATACGATGCCAAAGTCACTTCCATCCTCCCGGCACTCATGTCCGCAGTACGCGTCTCGCCTCCAGCAGATGGTCCAGCACACGACGGCAAGGTCATTGGGAAGGATGCTGTGACATACGTCTACCGTCAGGTATTACCTGAATATCTGACTGTGTTAATCCCGTCGTTAATTCCACTTGCAATTTGTCTCCAACAGTCCATCCCCATCCCATCATACCTTCTCGCGATCGCTGTCGGAAATGTGGTATATCGGCCGTTCGCCCAATTCGAGGACAAGAAGTGGAAGACAGGTGTCTGGGCTGAACCAGAGACGATCGAGCAGGCGTATTGGGAGTTTAGTGAAGATACTGCTAGGTCCGTATTAGTTTCGTTTTCGGAGGAGTTGGTGACCGGGCGACTGAACGCTGGATTGATATCAGATTCTTGGCAGAGGAAGAAAAGGTTGTCACGACCTACAGATTTGGAGTGTATGATTTGCTTGTTCTGCCTCCCGCTTTCCCGTACGGTGGCATGGTAAGTTTTGAGTATTCATAAGAGAGGTGGCCGTTCGTTGCTAACCGAGAAGGTTAGGAAAACGCCTGTTTGACTTTCCTGACCCCAAGTAAGTTCTTTCTCCCTGAAGTTTATTTGCTCCTAGCTGATGATCCGCTTTCTAGCACTTCTCACCGGAGATCGTGCTCTGGTGGACGTCGTAGTGCATGAATTGACCCATTCTTGGTTCGGGAATGGTATCACGTACGTGTCTCCAAGCTTCTTCTCATGGGCTTAGAGTTGATTCTTTGGAACAGTCACGCCAATGCATCTCACTTTTGGCTCAACGAAGGATGGACCACGTATATGGAGCGTTTGCTCCAGCAGTTCCTTCACACACCCGCGCATCGTGATTTCTCTTTCATCATTGGAGCCAAAGCATTAAAAGACTCACTCGCTGATTACTCGAACACGCCGAAGTACCAGAGGCTCGTTATCGATTTTGAGGTGGGCGAAGATACGGACGAGGCGTATAGCAGCATCCCTTACGAGAAGGGTGCAAATCTTATCCTCCATCTTGGTGCGTCCCGAATCTTTTGTGATACGTGGTGCCGTTTTATTGAAGAAAGTTGAAGAACGAACACTTGGTGGAATTAATGTCTTTTTGCCATACGTCAAGGAATACGTAGAGACATTCATCGGAAAGAGCATCACGACAACACAATGGAAGGATCACTTGTATGAGTATTTTGCAAAACATGGCGGGGAGGAGAAGACCAAGGCCTTGGACAGCATTGATTGGGATGTGGGTACTCGTTTTCACCTACCGTCGAAGAAAAAATGACAGATTCCCTAGGCTTGGCTATATGGAGAAGGATTAGAACTGCCTGTGGAGATGACCTACGATGATACTCTAGCGAAGGAGGCTCATGCTTTGGCTGCCAACTGGCATGCTGCTGCAAAAGCCACTCCTGCACAGTATCCCTTCAAGGAGAGCGATATTGATGGGTTCGATACTAACCAGCTAAGTGAGTCGTATCCGTTGGACCGATTGTTTTCTGAAAGCCTAAATACGTACCACAGTCGCGTTCCTCGAGAAGCTGCAAACCTATCCAACCCTACCTTCGCCTCTGGTTCAACTCCTTGGAGACATCTACCATTTCGACACTACTGAGAATGCTGAGGTCCGCTTCCGATACTACGAAATAGCACTTCGTGATCCCAAAGCGGAACCGAGTGCAGGCATTGCCGACAAGGCGTCCAAGTGGGTCACTGGAAGCGATGGGTCTGGGAACGTGAAGGGTAGGATGAAATTTTGCCGGCCAACGTTTAGGGCAATTGCGGCTGTGGACAAACAGCTGGCATCTACAACGTTTGCGGCGCATAAATCAGAGTTTCATCCTATCGCGGCAAAGATGATTGAGAAAGATATCGAGAAGGCATAGTTGCGGAGGAGAGGTTTATACGAAGCAGTGCTTGGATTAAATGTTCATGTTCTCTTGTAATCTGATTAGGCTGCGGTGCAGGCTTTAATTTTCTGTCTCTCATGTTGGTTACGAGCGCAAGCAAGGGGGTCAGATCAGACCAGTTAGTACTTGCCTCATGCTGGAAGTTCGGAGACAGTTTCGATTTGCCGTAGATGCCGAATGATGTTCTCACGATACTCCAGGTGCGAAACAAATTTTGGCATGTTGAGGGCAGCGTCATACGCGCCAACTCCGGCATCCGCCTTCTCCCACAACCACCCATCCACCATGGCCTCAGATTCCACAGGGACATTCGTCGAGCGCGTTCACAACTTTGTCGGGGAGCACAAACGTGCTATTATTCTGACCACCGCTGCTGCTGCCATTGGTGCTGCTGGCGTCGCCTACTACGCATCGACGTCGCGACCCCGACCGCCGCCTGACGTGGAACAAGGTGCGAAGGAGAAGAAGAAGAAATCCAAGGGCGGGAAGAAGAAAAAACCGTCAAAGGACTCTGCGCAAGAACCTATACTTGAAGAGAGGAAGCCAAAGACTCCTAAGGTCGAGGATGGTGCGTAGAGTGTTCCGGTACTCCAGTGTGCAGGTTTAACAAGGTTTACAGAAGAACTTAACTTCAAGTTGACCGTAGAGGAAATTCAGGCACTTTCTGAAGAGGTATTCTCATGAATATCCCTTTGAAAGACCAACTGTTGAACATTGTTTCGTGTAGGAGCGTATCAAGTACGCAGCGGCCTTCAAATCACAAGGAAACTCGGCCTACACCAAACGAGACTTTGCTGGTGCAGCAGACTCTTACACAAAGGCCATTGAAGTTTCACCAAAACCCGAACCTGTCTTCTACAGCAATCGTGCTGCTTGTAGGTTTCCGTGTGTTTCGTCTGATTCGACAGCTCATTGAAGTGCTGTTTAGGCTATGTCAACTTTTCACCACCAAACCACGAGGACGTCGTTCGTGACTGTGATGAAGCACTCAAGCTCGATCCCAACTACGTGAAGGCTCTTAACCGCCGTGCTGTTGGTCTGGAGGGATTGGGAAGAATGGAGGATGCCTTGCGCGGTATGTAACCCTGCGTCATCATACAATTGGACGCGACGTTGAATCTTCTCACAGACTACACTGCCGCTACAATTCTCGATAAGTTCCAGAACCAGGCTACGTCACAGGCAGTCGAACGGGTGTTGAAGTCCATTTCATCAACCAAAGCCGCTGAACTTCTTGCTGTACGTTATTCATGGGGCTAATTTGGCTTAAAACTGAACAATTGCGTTAGACACGAGAACCAAGATTGCCCTCATATACCTTTGTTGCTGCTTACTTTGCTGCATTCCGACCTAGTGAGCGTTTTTCTTGGTTTGATTAAACTTTTTCGCTGATTCTTTCCAAAGGGAAGCCACTGGTGTTACCAGTAGCCCCCTCGCAAGGAGATCAGACATTGCAGCTTGCGTTGGAAGCCCTTGATGCCGCCGACTACGCACATGCGTTGAGCTTCGTCAACGAAGCAATCGACCAGGGCATCTCATGGGATGCTGGAAAGACCGAAGCCTTCAACCTTCGTGGTACCTTCAAGTACGTCATTTCACGTCTACCATTGCCTCCTTCGACGAAAGTTTATTCCTCGCGTTCAGATTCTTGATTGGGGACATAGACGGCTCGAAGTCAGATCTGCAGACCGCTATCAACATCACCCCCTCGTCAACGCAAAGCTTGGTCAAGATTGCCAGCGTTCACATGGAACAGGGTGACCCCACCAAGGCCTTCGAGTGCTTCGACGAGGCGATCAAGCAAAATTCGAATGACCCTGATATCTACTACCATCGCGGTCAAGGTAGGTGCAATCTATGCGATGACGCTTGTTTCCATTCGTTGACGTATTTATAGTCCTTTTCATTATGAGCGACTTTGATCTCGCTGCGGAAAACTACACCAAGTCAACTGAACTTGACGATCAATTCGTGTTCTCACACATTCAGCTCGCTGTTGCTCAGTACAAGGCGGGCAATGTCGCGAACAGTATGGCGCAGTTCCGAAGGACGATGAAGGCATTCCCTCAGCGAAGCGAGCCTCAAAACTATTAGTGCGTGTTGCCAATTTCTTTTCTTTTTCGATGTTTGACCATTGTGCACGTCTGTAGCGGCGAACTTTTACTCGACCAACAACGATTCGAGGATGCTGTAGAGAAGTTTGATCGTGCTATTGAGATCGAAAAGGGCAAACCGACGCCCAACGTGCTACCATTGGTGAACAAAGGTCTCGCCTTGTACCAATGGAAGCAAGACATCGCGGCTGCGGAAGAATGCTGCAACGAAGCGCTTCAGATCGATCCCGATTGCGACGCTGCTGTTGCCACTCTAGCTCAACTCAGCCTTCAGCAGAGCAAGATTGAGACTGCCATGAATATGTTCAAGAAGCAGGTTGATTTGGCAAGATCGGAGCCAGAGTTGGTTAATGCTTTGACTTATCAATATGTGAGTTCCTATGTTATTTATAATCCGAGATAGTCGTTGATGAAGTTTTGCTTTTGTTTAGGCCACCGCTGCGCAACTGGAGTTCTTGAAGAACTATCCTGAGCAGGCAGCTCAGTTAAACGCCTTGGCCCGAGTTCTCTAATCGAAGACATCAGTGATACACTCCGAATTTCGTCTTGCGCTACTTTCTCGCCCCCCATTTCCGTCTATTCGACCATTCTCCCGTCATGCAATAGAGGTTTTCGCAAAACGTGCATCGTTATCCATCGATTCAATATTCCGCTGTCCCAATCTTAATCGCACGTCCACACTTCCTCGACCGGCTTGCCTGCCAAGTACTTGTGCCCAATGGACTCATCTAGTTTGTTTACTTTATTGATTCATTCGTCGTCCTATTCTCAGTTTCCTGTTGACACGTTTGTTGGCGTCCACTCGCTTGTTATTCCCTTTTCATTCCTTGCCTACAATCACCTCGTCGCACCTCTGGGCAAGTTCCGCCCTTGCGCAAAAGAGCTCATCCATTGCCACACAGTTCGTGGTTCCAATCAACAATCAATCTACATTTTCCCATATTCCGTTTCCAGTGCGCTGATTCTTCAATCCCTAACTGCATGACCTGGCATGATGTGCGCCCACACCCATGACATGACCGGCAGGCTTACTAGAAAACCTGCTATTGTAGTTGTGTCTACTTATCCAACTTCCTGATAATCATAATCACCACCATTCACCAGAATACCTGTCGAAAGAGAGGAATGCCATTGAAAAATGACGAATTCTAGTACAGATGCCGAAGGTCTATGCAAATTATATGACACGAGTATGTACAATACACACAGTTTGAGCGTTTGCGATGGAAAGTAAAATGGAACTAGTAGCTATAGCCCGATTGACGAAGGGTAGGTGCGAAAACAAATAGATCGTGCAGAAATATGAGAACGAGGCGACCCAAATATGTAACCTATAACTAGTAATCATCTATGAAAAGTATATAAGCAGCAAATATTGATAGCAATATTGACGAAGAGTGCAAAGGAACAACGGAGGGCAGACAACGAACGGGCAAAAAAGGGTTCACATACAACCCCCACCCGAACTAGCAGCACCCCCAAATTCAACGCAATACCTCCCAGACTGGCTCTCCCACTCCCTCCTCCCAACTTCTGCCCAGGCCATGATGAAATACAACAACCCCGTAGGCAAGATGCACCTCAACCCCACCTTTTTCCAATCCCACCGCCGTTCCCTGCGTCGATAAGGCTGCGGCTGCGGGCTCGCATCGCCATTGCCATTGCCAATAGTCGAGGAAGACGCACCCATCAAGTCGTCGCCACCGATTATCGCCGCAAGCCTGTTGAACAAGCCTGTGTTGTCCACAGCGCCATCACCGTCTGTGTCGTCGGGCGGGATCGTCGCCGAGGTTGTCGTTGGGTTGGAGGAGGCCGCGGATGATACCCGCTTATCCTTCAACCAGACGATGTTACTCGTCACATAGATTTGTATGCTCCTGCTGACAGCCGTCGAGGTCCCGACGATGGCCCATGCCACGACTGGTCTCCGCACACCGCCGAATATTGATAGCGTCAAGTGTGTTGCGGGCCAGCAGATACCTATAGCAGGGAGGCGTAAGTATCATGGGAAATGTCGGGTCCTGAACTGATTGATCACCTTGTAAGCCCAAGAGCCTAACCAACGTGGCCAAAGGCGAGTAATAAAGTTTCCAGCGCATCAAGAGGCCCGTGCTAAGACCCAGACAGTGGTAGGCCGTGAGCATTGCCTATAAATCACGTATCAGCTTCATCGCTCTGGTCAGACAAGATCCTTGACAGAACGTACCCATAACGCAGCAACGAACCAATCCACACGGCCAGGTATAGGCGGCCCTCCACACACCCTACGCGTACCACCACCACCTACACCACCCACATCCTCACACCTCCAAAACAGCTCCACAAATGCCCTCTCATCAAAGCCCCCACCGAGCCTCTCGCCCCATACACCGCTCGTGCTGCCCGACTCTCCACCCAACCGCTCAAAAAACCCGGTAAAGAACCCCAAAGGCAGCATCTGCCACAAACAAAAGAAGAACCCGCACAGGGCAGGCACGACACTCAACAGCCGGCTAAACTCGAAGAGGAACGGCGCGAAATTGTTAAGGTCGATCGTGAACTTGAGCGAGGGGTCTCCTCCATCTCCTTCATGACTGGCATCACGAGACATATGCGTGTGCTCGGTGGTGTACCTGCTACGGCCGCGGTTGACCGCGGAAGATGAGGGGGACGGGGAGAGGGAAGTGTGGTGGGAGTGGACAGCAGGAGGGTGGCCGTGGTCACCCAACGGACTGAGAGGCGAGGTCGGGTTGAAGCTGCTATCGTCAGACTGCGAATACGACGGAGAGATGGACAGAACGGGCGGAGGCGCCGGTCTCCGCCACCTCAAATCCCCCAATCCCAAGCTGAACTGTCGACCGCTTCGGGAACTGCTCGAGGCGGGTGGTGGGTTGGCTGCAGCGGCAGCAGCATTCGTACGTCCGCCTCTCGCCGTGCTTGCAGCTGAAGCAGCGGCCGAAGATGCTGATGCTCGGCGCCACTACCATGAAATGAACAGTCAATACACACTCAAGCGCAAAACAACGAGGGGGAGACTACGCACCGGTTGACCGTCATCGTCAGCACTGTCGATATCCCCTTCATCTTCGTTCCTTGTTTTGGCGCCAGATCGCCAGCCAAGAGGCCCAAACGAGAAGCGTACAAAGCGCGTTGCGAGGTTGCGCTGCTTTTCTTTTGGTTTGGCCGTTTTCGGTTTTTTGTGACCAGTGCCACTATTAGTCGCACTGGGAGCAACGGTGACGGCGTCACCGTTTACGGAGCCATTAAGGCTCTGGGATATGCTGGCAAACGAGCTCCTACGTGAACGCGCGAGGGCACCGGTGGGTTGGTCGTAGTTCTGTTGTTGTTGCTGCTGCAGAAACGCCTGCTGCACCTGCGCCGGTGGCGGCAAGAACGGCTGATGTTGCTGTTGCGTCCCCACCGACAGCGGCGAGAACATCCTCCCAGCTTGGGTGGGAGACACACCGGACGCATGGGCATGGGCATGTACAGGAGCAGACTGCGAGCTAGCATGCATCGACAACGGCACCTCCGTCTCACTCCCACTCCCAACACCATCGTCCCGAAAGGTGACCGCATCCCGGTGGTTCCTCGAGACAGCCTGCACCAGCAACTTGTTCTTCCCTTTCGGCTTTCTCGTCGATGCTGATGAGGCCGAGGACGACGAGGGGCCCAATGAAGGTACCGCCGAGGACGACGAGGGCGTGTTAGAGGTGGGCGGAGACAGAGCCAGTGAAATGGATGCAGGAGCCAGATTTGCAATTGGGGTTGGGGGTGAGAGTGCGGTCGAGATGGGAACGGAATGGCTGGGGTTGGGGCTGAGGCCGAGGTTGGGATACCCCACCACAGCTGAGCTAGCCAGCGAGGGATAGGAAGAAGCCGAGGAGCTCGAATCGCGCCTTCCCCGACGCTGGTCCCCCTCATCCGCCGACCCACGGCCCACTCGCACCGAGTTGCCAGCGCCAACCACATGTCCTCTCGACGAACTCCTGCTCCTGCCACTCCCATCGCGCGTCCGACTGGAATTCCGGCTTCCCATCCTACTACTCCCAGTCCTAAAATCAATCGAAGCATTGGCCATTGCAGGTACAGAACCAGCGGCAGCGGCGACCAACGCGGAGCCCGAAGACGAGCGAGAGTTGGCCGCATGGCCCGTACCAGTCCCTGCATCGGAGAACGCGAATCCACCGAGGTCGAGAGAAGAAGATCGGATGAACGGTGTAGGCGGGGCGGATATCGACGGGGCCTGCCCAGCACGCACGCCGACCCCGCCGCCTGGCGGTGTACTCGTATAGAACATCACATCGTCGTAAGCCGGGGGCGGGTGGTTCGGAACTTGTGCAGGCACCGACGGTGGGGGAGTCGAAAGCTGTAGCGGGGGCGTCGCTCCACCAGAAAGCGGCACAGCAGGCAGGCTCCCTCCACCAACACCGTTCTTCCCGTTGCATTTGGGGTGCGATTGCTGTGAGGGGGGTGCGCCGTTCGGGATGGAGGTGTTGGAAGCGGCGGGAGAGGGCAGCAATGGCGGCAGCGGTAGCAAAGGCGGGGGCCCTCCAAACACGAGCCCGTCGCTCCTGTTGGTCGGATTCGCATAGTTCGCATGTCCCTGCGGAGAGGATCTATACCCAAAGCCATTCCCATTCCCGTTCCCGTTCCCGTTCCCATGCCCGTCCTCATATCCAGCACCACCATACCCAAATCCACCGCCATACACTGCATGTCCATGCCCATACCCCGGCCGGACATACACAGACGACAGCCCCTCATTGGAGGACGACCGCCGGTGCATGCCAGTCGGTACCAGGAACGTTTTCGTCGGGGGTGCAGCGGGGCTAGGGCCCCCATAGGCATGTGCGTTGGTGGACAGTCCGGGTTGGGCCAGCGCGTCGCGGTATCCAAGGTCGGCATGCGAGTATCGTCTTTCCGTCCCATGGCCGCTGTAGCCGCTCCTTCCTGAGCCCCCTGCAGGGGCGCCTAGGTTGCCCCACCCCGTTCCCAGCTGCCCTTGGTTCACGCTCACCGATTGCGAGGAATGAGAAAGCACACCGGGACCTGGCGGGAGCCCTGCGCCTGAGCTTGAGCTAGGGACGGACTCGGACTGCGAGATGTGAGGCAACGCGCTACTCGACGCATACGTCCTCAGCAGAAACGTTTTGCGCGGCTGGTGTTGTTGCTGTTGATGGTGGTGGTGGTTTTGCAGATTCAAAGACGACGACAAAGCCGAGGACGATGCCGCAGATTGCGTCGACACAGAACCGACGGTCACCCGACCTGAATTCGGACTTGGATCTCTACTTTTGCCGTTACTTCCAGCAGCCGCAGTAGGCGTATTCGTAGTTGCAATCGAAGAGGTGGCGATAGCACGCTTTGTGCCACTGCGGGACTTGGGTTTTAGCAAGATCGGGCTTTGGTGTTTGAACACCAGGGAGGGTGAGGTTGTTTTGGCATTAGATGCAGGGACCGAGGATAGTGTCGCTGCTGATGCTGAGAGTGGTAGACCCGAGGTGGATGCGGAGGATCGGGAAGTGCCCGGGTGGCTAGAGCTAGCACCCGCGGTGTTGTGGTCGTATTCACAGTCGGATGAAGAGGGGGAGGACGATGACGACGAAGGTGACGAATAGGAGTGGGAATAGGAATTGGAGTAAGAGTCAACAGCTTCAGAAACTTGTTGCTCATGCTGCAGTTGTAGTTGTTGCTGAGAATGAGAATACGCCTGCGGACCGAGACCTAGACCTAGACTCTGACCCCCGCCGTACGCATGCCCCTGCGTCTGACCAAGCCCGCCATGCACCTGCTGACTTGACTTTGAGGTCCCAGTCCGGGGCACACCTGTTGGGTGGCTGTTGGCGCTGGCGAGCGTGTTGGGGGTACCACTCGTGTTTGTGCCGCTGCTGTTGCTCCGACTCTGCGGCATGGTCTCAGTTATATATAGACTGTCCTGGCGGCTGAAGGCTGGAGACGGGTTTAAAGTTTAGCTCTAGATGAACGTGTTGCGTTGCTGGCTGCGTGTGGTTGTTATATGAAGGCGTGTGTTCCTTGTTCCTTGTTCCTCGTTCCTTATGCGTAGTAGGTAGGTCTGTAGGTACCGTCGAGGTGCGTGTTGGATGATGGTAGGTGGTGGGGCAGCAGTGGCGAATGAAAAACTCGAGTCGAGTGGTTGATCGTCGTGCTAGTAAAGTCGCACCTTAGTGACAGGACTCGACTTTTAAATGAGATGCTTGTTGATGCTGAAGGTTGAGACTGAGAAGCGGTTGAAGAGTGCGTTGGGACAGTGGCCATGCACCCGATTGTTGTTTTTCGCTCCGACCGTATTTGTATCTTGGAATTTTGGACGCCTTGAGGGCCGATTGCCGAGCGAGAGGACCCTGAGGTCTGTGGCTCAATATCTGTCGCCGCGATGCTTGACTCCTGGCGATAAGCAAATAGCAAGAACGTGAAGAAGACTGGGTGCGTGTTGCTTGCAGCGTGTTCTGTTACGTTAAGCGAGTAAGTATCAATCAAGGGTTGGTCTTCCCATGCTTCACACATAGATCTAGACGTAGGCACTTACTTACCGCGTACAAGTCGCTTATAGTAGCCGACCAGATTAGAATTAACTTCAGAGATTGGATCCAACACTTTCAGAGCCTCAACGCTGCATCACCAGCCAGTGGCCACCAAAATTTCGAGTAAGACTAAGAGTTGAGGAGGATGAGACTCGAGACAACTTCTTGGACCGTCTTGCCGATGTGTACAGCCCAAAGCCACGACGCACAGAAATTTGAGCGCTGAAACGCCGCTTGACGATGAATGAACCCTGTTTGGTGATTGGGAAGAAGGATGGAAGCAATCAATGGTGCCAGCCGAGCCTGCCCGCCTCTGCTGCGTATATCCCCAAAAGGGAACTTGAAAGGCGCCCGATGCGCGCACGGACCTCCCGAAGCCCGACAAGCATCGAGTCTCGTTCTCCAGTGGCCAAAGGGCTGGGGGGGTTTCGTGTGCTCATACTCACAAAATAGGTACTTGGATGTCATTGTGGTGTGTCGGGAGCTGTCGGGATGCTCGCTCGGCTCGGTGACAAGTATTTCATTTGAAGCTAGGGTCGGATATATAAGGCTTAGGAGGTTGTGTGCGGTATGGGTGTGCACTGCGCACGCTTGTGGTGATGGTGAGAATTGACTTGGACGGTCCTCTCCTCGGTTCGAGATATTAATCGTGACAGGCTGAGCAATGGGTCCGACGTTTACATGTCGGAACGACCGTGAAGGTTCAACCTATCCGATTTCTTGCGCCCCACCTCGAGTTGAAGGTCTCTCTCTAAACAAGAATTACGTAGTTAATGGTGTAAATACTCAAGACCAATTATAAGCCGGATATGAACTTGGCCCAGCATGACTTGGAGGGAACTTTGATAGGGGGTCCCAAGTCAAGCCGCAAGCGCGTAGCGATGATAAGTGACTTTTAAGTCTATCAATATCGGTTCTAACCTCTCAGCAACGTTGCTAATGCCATTGTAGCCATGGTATCTATGTACGCATACATAGACAGGCAGCAGACAAGGCGCTATTACAAGCCAGTCTTGTTCTTTTCGAACCTTCGTTTATCCATTGGATGGATCCTCATTAATCCTAACCTCCGGTGCCATTCAAGCCGTAACTCACCTTGGTCAAGCACTGCACGTCCTGGACAAGGCCTTGGATGTACCAGGGCAAGCCATGTACTTGCAGAGAGCGAAGAGCGCCCAAGGCTGCGGTGCAATCGGCAAACGAACGAAACAAGGTTCCTGGTGAGGTAAATCTCCGGACAGGTTCGCGTGATGGCCGTATCCGTGCGCATGGTTCTGGCAGTGGAAATCATGTTAAAAATTAAATAAATGAAGTGCGGTGCGGTCTTGCTTGGGTCTTGCGGTGGCTGAGGGTGCTGTGGGACTCGGCTCCTGGTCCCCCTATGTCTCTCCAAGGCCCATTCCGGGTGGTCAATCGAGCCTCTGGCTCTCCTGTCAGCGTCGGTTGACACTATAAGCACAGACTAGAAGGACTCGACAGTTCATCCTGCAAGGATAAATAAAGCGTGAGAGGGAATCAACGTCGGAAACGTCAGAAACGATCACGCATCTGTCCGGACTCCGCGAAAACATAAACTGCAATTGACGCCGGTGGGATGCCCACTGGGGATGTTCATGAGTTTGTTGAGGTGATCTGATTGGAGGGGTGCCTTTTCCCTAGTTTGGTGTGGTCACGTCAGGTTGGTTGGCTTTTTCCCCCCGTCAAGAACACGACACGAGGCATCTGCCAGAGCCCCACGCTCTTGCCTTTCCTGCCCATCGAAACACGAGGCAGCAGAGACCAACACGAGGCTTGACGCCTTGCAATTGTTTGTGGTTCTCTTCGACGTCTGTGCTTATCTTTGAACCACCATCCAGGCTGCCATGGAGTCGCCGTCACAGTCGTCGTCGCGCCCTCATCGTCCGGATTCCAACACCGACAGGGAGAAGGAGAAGGAGAGAGACGATAACAACAATGACAAACACAGGGACAACGACCATTCGCCGACGTACCCAGCACAAGCCGAACGCCCAGCATCGGGCTCAGCCTCTTCGCCATCCCCCGTGTTTCCCCCATCCGCGTCGGGCTCACCCCACCCGCCTTCCTCCTTCCCCTACCCATACGCAGGAGCAGCGGGCACAGTGGCCTCACGCGCCGACGCCCCCTCCCGCGCTTCATACAAGAGCGAGGGTTACCCATCCTGGCTCCCGCGCCGCCCACCACCCCCCGCACCAGCCTCAACAGTCGGCACAAACACCCCTATGCCCACCAACGAGTTCGGAATCCTCAGCGGCTCAGCCTCAGCAGCGGGCACAACCAACCCCGGCGAATTCGAGCGCGAGTACAAAGCTTTCCTCGAGCAAATGCAGCGCGAACGGCTGGAACTGGACGCCGACCAGGAACGACAGCGGCGGCAGCGGGATATGCGGGACATCAGCATGGACATGGAGGATACGGACGGCAACAACTTGCGCTTGGACACCACTATGGACAACGATGATAACGAAGATGACGATGAAGACAACGACTATTTGGAAGATAATGATGACAGTTACTTGCAGAATCCGCTAGCTCGACGTCCCCGCAACAGTACGGGGACGGAAGGTAGCACGTCTAGTCCGGACCCTATCCCCCCAACACAGATTGGCGGGCGCAAAGCGACACCGCGAAGTGTGAGGATCGTCAACTTGCAGAGGGATGCGGTGGCGAAAGGGTTGGGAGTTGGTCTCCCACCTGCTGCTGCTGTCCGCCACAGCGCTGCCTCCGAGGACCTCACCGGGGCAGCTGCAGGCTCGCCAACAGCATACGGATTCGGCGACCTACACGCGCGAACACACAGCCAGAGTCAGTGGTACTCACGCAAACACCAACATCGAGAGTCGAACCACGAGAAGAGGATTTCAAGTGGTGCGACGGCTGTTGCACCTGTTCACCAAGCGCATACTCGTGCCTACTCGCGTGGTGCTGCCCCACCCGCGTTTTTCAATAGCGTCGCGAGTGCTGGCGGTATCTCGATGGGAGCTGGAGGTGCGGGTGACGCTGGAGAGAGACGCACGAGACCCAAGTTCAATTTGCGGGGATTGCATTTGGAAATGATGAGGAGCCCATCGGGGTGGATGAAGGTGTATTACAGGTTGTGGCCTATACTCGTCTTTGCGCATATCCCGGTACAGACATTCTTGGACTTTAATGCCGTTTATATGCTTGTGCAGTGCGTCTCTTTTCACTCTCTTCAGTAAAGGAGTCGTATGGCTAACCCAAGTGATTGTTTTTAGGGTCAGCAGGCATCCTCTGCCAAATGCATCACCAAACTCGGGCAAGAACTGGGCATTGTGCGCTGCAGCATACATCGCGTGCTGGTTCCTCTGGGCCTTGGTGGTGTTTTTGCTATACGAGGTTGTGTACAATTTCGCGAGGCGGTGGAGAGTTCGTGAGTGTTTCTTTCTCCTTCGTGCAATGCAAAAAAGTGCTTTACTGACATGCTCTCTCTTCCAGGTCGGCCACTGATCTTCCCGCTGTACCTCAACGCCTCGGGCTACACCTACGCATGCCTCACATCCTACAACACATTCTGCTTCCTGCAACATCTGCGCTACACCGCGTTCCTGCCTATCGAGCCTGATCTCAGCGGCGTCACCAGTTCCAACAGCTCCAGGATCAGCATCGAATACAACGAAAAGTCCGAAGCTGAAGCCAACCAGGATGACAGTCGGGATACGAATCGGGAAGGAGACGTTTCAGGGGTGCTTGCGGATATTTCTGGGAATACAGGGTACGGTGCAGGCGATGAGTCGAAGGAGAAGAGTAGGAGCGACGAGGTGGTTGAAGAGCCTCGGACGCCTGTGAATGGTGTTTCAGTCAGCCGGCCGCTTCCTGCTGCGAGGAACCATGGACGGACGGAGAGCCAGGAATCGACGGGGAGTGAGCCGGATGGAGAGGGCGATGCTGCGTTGAGCAAGTTCAGAAGAAGGGAGGCGAGAGAGCGCGGGGAGTCTGTGCCTGTCGAGGCAGAGCATGGCAGTGGGAATGGGGACAGCAAGAAGACGAAGAGCGGGTTGGTGTTGTTCATCCTGCGGAAACTGCAGTTGCATAAGCTTTTGGGCTATTCGAGTCCCTCGCCTTCGCTTTCGCCGTCGGCGGACGTTCAGAGGACGGGGTCCTTGAGGACCACGAAGAAGTTTACAAAGGAGGGTGCGGAGGCGAACAAGGTGAAGCGGCTGGAGAGGGAAAAGAAGGTTAAGCAGAGTGTGAATGTTACGTGGCGCGATGGATTGGCGGAGACGTTCAACCTCTATTCGCAGAATCTGCCGAACATGGTTGTCTTGCTCCCGAGAGCGGGTGTTGCGCTTGGATTGGTGTTGGCGTTTGGAAGTGGGGCGGGTGGTGGAAGATTTGGTGGGTCTCTCTTTCTTTCCTCTCTTTTCCTTTGTTTGCGTTTTTGGGTTCGTGTGCGCGTTGGGTTTTGGGACATCTACGATTCGGCTGTGCCCTGCGCTATTAAGACGCGACGCGTCTGATCGCTCGGACGCAAAGGTTGTCGAGGAAGAGTGATCCTTGATGAAGGAGATGGATGACGTCGGTTTCCCTGGTTTTACTTCCACTTTGCTTCCACCAGTTGCTTTGATCCATGCTTTGCTTGATGATCCCGGTTTGTTTCCGCTTTGGCTGCGGGTGATCGTTTACGACGTTGGGGTAACCTGGTAAAGGCCTTTTTGATGGAGAGGTTCTGTCTATCATGCGTCATAATCATCTGCTGCACCCTGTCTTGATGAGATGTGTTGCTTTGCTGATATGTTGCCCGATGTTGACTGGATGGTGTGGTGTGTTACGGTGACGCGACACGATCGACGAGGACGCGACGCGTCAGGGTGGTGCGGTGCAGAATCTGATTCTGATTCAATTGTGTGGCTGCTTCCTCGATTTCATTTCGTGGAAGATTGAAAGCCTCCGTCGAGTCCTGTGCACCGTATCGTTGGTATATTTAGGCTGTCAGGTCATGGTACCTGTCCTTTTGGATGACGTCATCTTCTTCCCTTCCCTTTGCTCTACACCTATCCTTTTTCTTTTTCTCCAGAGTACAATGTACTGATTGAAATCCCCGCTATAGGTACCTCCCTGGGTCAAGCCGCTCAACGCGATGCGACGTTCTTCAGGCGCGAGAATGGGTTGTTGACAGAGTACGCGCTTGCGATTCTGTGGATCAACATTGCTTGGGCCGGATGGCGCTTGTTGGTGCTCGTCGTTTCTTGGTACGTTCCGCTCATTCACAGCCTGTACCCTCCCCCCTAACGCAAAACACCCTCCAGGATCGGCCTATGGATCCTCAGCGGACATAGCTGCGCAGGCATCTGCGGCCCCCGCAACAAATGGGAAGAAGAAGAGCACAACCGGCTCAGTGCAGCGTTCAGCCCCACGCACCACGGACGGAACTACTCCATCTCCAGCAGTCTCGCTAGCGACGACGACAGTGTGCTTCCCTGGGAATGGCGCGAGTGCACGCGGGCGCGTGTGCAGGACGCTTGGGAGTTTTGCCTCGTCGGGCGGATGGGGCTGCGGTGGGGGGTGGATGAGAAGCGGGGGACGTTTGATGGTGCGCGTGGGTTTGGGGGTGAGGAGTTTAGGGAGAAGGGCAAGGCGAGGGCCCGGGTCAGGCAGAGCGAGAAGGGGTATTTGGACAGGGAGAGGGATTTGGTTGAAGAGGATGAGGAGGATGATGGGGGGCTGAGCGATGAGGGGCTGCAGAGGGTGTTGGCGGCGGTTGGTTTCCCGAGTGTGGCTAGTCCTGCCAAAAGGGGCGTGCTCAGGTCCGATTTGTTTGAGAGTCCCAGCAAAGGACGGGGAAGCTCGGATAGGGAGAAGAGTGGGGATAATGAGAGTCTGGAGTCGCTCAAGCTGGGGGAGAAGAGGAAGGGGTACACTCCGCCGTTGACCCTGCCTGTGGGTGGTCAGCCGCCGCTTCTCAAGTTGCCGTATCCCTTTACGAAGCCGGGAAGTGGTCAGGTTAGCTCCAAGGATTTGGTGCCGTTCCCGAAAGAGAGGGATAGGGACAGTGGGAAGAGTGGTTCGAAAAAGAGCAAGAGCAAGAGTCAGAGTGGGACATCGAGCGGGACTGGTTCTGGGAGTGGGTCATCCAATGACGATGACGATGATCGGGACGGTGAAGGACAAGATCAGGACGAGGAGGAAGAGGAAGAGGACGGCTCGTCGTCTTCGCACCGATACTCGGCTGAACCGTCTACCCCGTCGCATTCGCACAGTTCGTCGTCGAGAGGAGGGGGAGGAGGGAGGGCATCCAACTCGATGTCCTCGCTTGGCCATCCCCTTCCACCTGCTGCTTCCTCCTTTGGTGGTGTCCTGGCAGGTAGCCCGACTGGTCGTTCGATCTCGACCTTTAACCCGCCCTCGGCATCCCCTGTCTCGCCTTCCTCCGGATCTGGCTCTGGTTCTGGCGGCTCGGGTGCGAGACCGTTGAGCATTTCGCAATCAAGTGCGTCGCCTGTTGGATGGAAGAATAGAGGTGCTGGTGTTATGGGGGCTGGAGCTGCTGGTGGAGTGGGCAGCACGAGGTTCCCCTTCCTCTCCGGTCCACCTGGCTTTGCGCATCCGGCGCACCAGCGACGACCAGGTGCACACAGCACCACCTCGTCTACCGGTCACTCCAGAGGCCTCAGCCAGGTCAGCGGTGTGAGCGGCTTCAGTGGGTTTAGTGCTATCAGTGCTGGAAGTGGGTATGCTGCAAGCGGGAGTGCCGGACCTGGGTTGAGCGAGGGAGCGGAGAGCGTGCTTAGTGGAGTGAGGAGCCGGATGGAGAGTGCGGAGAGCGGAGAGAGTGGGAGCAGTGGAGAGGATTTGGGAGGGGGTGGACGGCCTGTGGTTCCTGCGGGTGGACTGCCGATGCCGCCTAGGCACCCGCATTTGGTGCAGCAGGGTGTGCAGGGTGAACTTGGGCAGATGGGTGTGCAGGGAAGGAGTAGGCGGGGAAGTCGAGTTTCGGGCAGTCCCAAGTCTGGGTCTGGGTCGAGCTCGACGGGTGGGTCTGCTGCCGCTGTTGCTGCTGCCACCGCCGGGGTCGTTGTTCCGGTCCGAGAGCAGAGCCAGCTGGAGGGTGTTGCGTTCCCGAGTGTCTCTGAGAGAGAGGGGAGAGGGAGAGGAAGACTTGATGGTACTTTCCCTGAGGATGTTGAGCTGGGATTGGGAGCTCTTGCGAGAGAGAGTGGTGTGAGGACTTCGAGGACGAGGAGGATGGGTGAGGAGGATGGGGCGAGTTTGCAGCTTGAGTTACAGCATGGTGATGAAGAAGATAGCGATTACAACGACGATGACGAACATGACGAAGAAGTAAAAGGGGAGAGGGAGGATGTTGTTGGGTTGTTGGGGAGCGGGTCTGCTAGTGGAAATAATAGCGCTGGGCCGTCTCCCAGGGCTTCGCTTGTGGATATAACTGCTGCTGGTGCGAGAAGCAGGACGAGGAGCAGGCATAGCTCGTCTGCCCAGTCTAGAGAGTCGTTGAGGCTTTCGACTGGTGCTGGTGCGAGGCCGTTGTCCATCTCGTTCACCGGAGATCGATCCAGGAGGAGCTCCTTGAGGCAAGGATATACTGTCACGGGCGATTCACCTGCGAGATCAAGGAGGGAGAGTGTGGCCAGTGCAGTTAGGGAACGGGCAAGTTCGTTTGGTGTGATGATGAGGGAGCGGGCGCAGAGTCTGATGCAGAGCGTTGTGGGTGCGGGTGTTCTTGGTGCTGGTGCGCCAGGATTGACTCAACCTGTTTCGACTGGCGGCGGACAGATGGGGCCGTCTTCATCAATGACCAACCTGCACGCTGGCCATGGCCACCGGAGACTCGGCTCGAGCAGTGGAGAGAGTGCAGCTGGCGTTGAGAGTCGGGTGACTGGCAGTATTAGGTCTGCCACACCTGCCGTTGTGAGGCTCTCGGGAGGTGGGGACGGCGATGCGGTGATCAGGATCCCGGTCGGTGCTGGTAGCATCGTTCCAACCCCGGTTATGAGGAGTGTGAGCGGGGACAGTTCGGGGAGCAGCAGCAGCGGTGGAGTGCAGAGGCACCATCAGCTGATAGAGGAGGATGCCTCCTACTCGTCGTCGTCGCACAGTAGGAGTGGCAGCGAGAGTCTGAGTGGCAGTGGCAGTGCGCCGGAGGGGAACAACCACACCTTTGGGAGGCCAGTACCGTTCTTGCAGACACCGAGTGACCAGGAGGATGAAAGTGACTTTGGAGAACCGATCTCGCCTCAGCGAAGATTGTCCCCTGCTCTTCAGGCAGCTGCACAGTCGTCGGAGGATGAGGAAGAACAGTATTTCTCTCAGCCCGAGGCGTCGCTGAGGAGTCCCCAGCTGTCAGTCCGTACGAGGACAGGATCTGCAACCCCGAGCATGCTGAGTAGTGGAATGCCCACACCTATTCCACTGTCGCATGAGCCTACATTTGTCTCCCAGCAACAAGGATCGGAATCGCCAGCTCTTCAAGACTCGCCCCCGGAAGTCTTCTTGCACCCTCCGTCTGCACCTGGAACGTTTGACAGTCGCTGGGCACGCAACCGCTCCTTGAGTCCTGCTGGAAGCACCAACACGGATTACTTGAGTGTTAGGGGCGGAGAGGCAGAGAGCATCATGATGTTGAGCAGTGCTGCACAGAGCTTTGTTACTGCGCCTGCGAGCATCGCTGAGAGCTCCACCACGACCACGACTGGCAGGAGCGGCGGAAGCAGTGACACAGCAACCATTAGTGGTAGCTGGGAGGAGAGGGGTGCATTCTTTAGTGGGTTCTTGGGCCCGAGTGCTGCAACGAGGACAGGTTTGGGAACGCAGAGGGGAAGGAGGGACAGTGGTATGGTGGAGCGGGCGGGTGATGTGGCTGGTGCTGGTGGAGGCATTGGGGATGGCAGGATTGCGTGAGGGACCCGTCGTTATGTGCCACCGACCTTTGAAACTATCAATCGACCCTCGTCTAATTCGCGTTTAATTCCTCTTCTTTGGGATCGCCCTCTAATACTTTGTTCCTCTTCCTATTCATTCTGTGCCTTCGGCTTCTCCCTTCTGGACTTCGACTTCTTACCTGTATGACCATTGCTCACTCGAAGGTGGCGAAATGCGAGCAGGTGAGTGTATGTCTGGGGAGTTGTTCACGGGTAATTGATCGCTGACACTCTTGCCTTTATAGCCGACCCTCTCTTCGATTCAATCAAGCCATCTGTGACTCTCGACACGTCAATCGCTCGTACTGCTACCTAACCCGAGTGCTAATGGTGGTGGATACATATGTCATTACGACACATCGTTAATGAGCGGGTGGAAAGCGGTTCTCGGCTCACCTCGATTCTCATCCGTCCATCCAATGCCCTTTTATCGCCTCTTTTTATGCCCAATGACTATCACGTTCTGAGTTCTGATTTACGCTTACATCCGACTTTACGCCTATTCCCTTCTACCCCTTGACGAGCATCACCTCATTCCACCCACCCTTCTATCCCATTCAAAACGATCATGAACAGTCTGGTCGCCATTTCCTTTGGTGATTAGCAACTAATGATGCTTCTATTTCTACTAAATTACGGAAACCTAACCTCCTTTTACGACTAACGACGCCGTAATTCTTCATTAATCTCGACGCGATTACCTTTTCGTTACACCCCTTTTCTGAACACCCATTTACCGCTATTTAGTTGACGTTTCTGTCCACCTATACGTTCCATTCACCCCATCGACTGCTATTCTTCCTATTCTATACTCCCCATTGAACATTCAACATTCAACATTCAATATCTATATCTCTAACACGTTGCGACATCTACCTTCATCTACACTTACTCTGTACATATCATTTCTACGTTCCACAAGTATCACATTTGCATCACATTGAACTTTCTATTTAGACGTACACATTTGCTTGTCATTCAACTAGGTTTAGTTCATTAGGTTCGTCAATATATTACAAATTTTGACCAATCTGCTCTCCACCGAGTCTGGAGTCGTGTGACGTGTCAGGAGACGTCGAACCTAAGGTTCCGATGGTTACAGGTATATTACAATACGATTACCGCTAACGAAGGAGGAAGTGTTGGAAAGGATGTCTGCCAGGCACATTAAATATTAGGTGCTTGCTGATACTAACAGCTGGCAATTCAACAGATGAGGGTCTTCAGTGCAATACACGGTAGATGTTGGACCCTGGATCTATTTGAAACCATGAGAATGGAGGGCGATGAGTCTTCAAGGGTACACTCGGCAGGATTTTGTGACAGGACCCCGTCCGCAGCTAGCCTGGGGTTCTTAGAACTGCAGAGATAATTTGCATTAGACTTTTCTTTCTTGGTATGGGAAGGCAATGAAAGTGGACCTTTGAATGGCATTTGATGTTCAACGTTATGCAACCTGAGAGTGTTCAGACAGGGCGAACTCGATACTTTGTTCCGTCCTAGCAGTGTGTCCTGATCGTTCTCCGGTGCTTGTAGATTTGGCACCAAACACCCTGTTCAGCGTTCGAGTCCCCCATTCGTGATCTTGGTGAGCCATTTCGCGGACGTGTAGGATCATTCGGGTAGGGAATATGGCATGGAGGGTGGTTTGTAAACTGATATAGGGCATTATTAGCGTTGTCCCATGATGCGCCAAGCGGGATAATGGACTTACATGACGAGTATGTATTGAGGCTGTCCGAGCTTGTCAGCATATAGGGACACAGACGAGAGAAGGGAAGAAGCGTACGTGGCCGGCAAGGGATATTATGATGTTGGTCGCGGAAGAGACTAGGTTCAGGTGAAGTTTAGAGCCAGGGTAGCCTGAGGCACTGAAAGATAAACGTACCAGCAACAGCAATGAAGTACACGGTCCCGTCGCGATAGAGAATTGTGACCAACCTGCTTCGTGACCTTCTGTACTTCCGGTATCCGATGATGAGCGACATGATCATCATTACTGGTTGCTGAATTAACGATGCTTCGTGCAATGAAATCGACAAAGGCACCAACCGACTTCCGTGAGTAGAATAATGACGTAGAGAATCCCGACAAGCCAGCCTTCAGTGGATAGCTGACCACAACTAATTGCTGGATGCAATGGCTCGCGAACTATATGCTGGTCAGGATTCTAGATCTTTTGTACGAAAGGTGGCCCTATACTTACTCGTAATTCCTAATCCATGCTTGATTGTAATAAATAAGGCGACGCCTACAGCGATCTTGTTAAACGGACGACCTGTAAGTTGCCTGGGCAGGTATAGATAGTACCGGGACTTACAATTAGTTCGCCGATGAAGCAGAACTTGAGCCAGCGAGGCCTTTCTGCAAGGACGTAGACTCGAATAGAGAGGAGAACTAAATGGGTCTTGGTCAGAAGGTCTATCTTGTGAGAGATGGTTGGTTGTGGAAACCCTCACATTGGGAGAAGCAGACGGCCAAAAAAGAAAGGGCTAATTCAAAGTTAGCGATGGATCCGACGTTCACATGAGTTCCTCACCTGCGAACACAATTGTACGAGCCATACAGATCTGTGGGGTAGTTAAAAGGGTATATTCAAACGGTGCATACCGCGGTTGCGGCGTCAACTCACAGTATGATACGATGCGGACCCGTAAGCAGAGGCATTAACTGACAGGTAGACATGTGGGTAAAAGAGGAATTCACACCGTTGAAGAATCTCTTACAAGCAATAGATAGTGGTATTGTTAACCCAGGAAGGTACCTCAGGGTGAAGAAAAACACGTTGACAAGGGTGAACTTGGCAGGCCACATCAATTCCACCTGTGGACGGCGAATTCAGTGAATTCGAGTTTATTTGCAGTTTCGCGGTCAAGACTCACTTCAAGGGGAAACGTGTGCAGAAAGTCTGCGAGCTGTGTCAAGTGGAGTACCGTGGAGAAATATCTATGTCAGTCGTCGCACACAGGAATTCACGTTGTGCTATCGTACTGACCCAAAGCGCAAGGCTTGCTACTGCAACAATCGATTTATTCTCCCCAAACATCGCATAAACTGAAGTACTCACAGTCACCAGCCTGTATAATTGGTTCATGGCGTAAGTTCAACACTTTCTCTGACCATAACTCCGTGAAACTCACATAAACCACCCGGGTCGCTGAAGCCATTGCTATGAGTTGCTCAGCATTGTAGCTGCTCATAATGCCTTGCCAAAGAAAGGGGGGGATTGTCTTTCGGCGTCTTCGAGGGAGAGCTCGATTCCTCGATTCCTGACCGGTCCAACGAGAGAAAGAAAGGCTGGGGCCGGCGTCATGGCGGCTAGCGCAGTGTGTTATAAGGAGTTACCTACTTATGTGTTGACCCCCTGCAGGCCCCAACGGTCGGCTTGGTGGCCTCATGTGGGAGCCGTGGCAGGCGGCAGCCGACAACCGATGATTCAACAGATCGCGTAGACGGCCTCAGCATTGTGACAGTGTGTCAGCTAGTGTGGCATGATGTTAGATTAAGGCACAGAACGCTACAGAAATCCGTAAGTCATCGTAAAGCGATATGCACCCCAGTCGGAACCGCCTTAAGACATAAATACCCCCTGGTGGTAGGAAGATTCTATGCCTTTTAGGAGGGTATACCTGTTTGAAGGAGCGCATTGGCGGATCGAAACCCATGCCTTTCGGGCGACTCTGCCTTTTCACATGTATGCCCTAAGGACGTTCCGACTGTAACATACATCAATCTCGGAATCTTTGCTTCGCTTAGCTCAGTTCACTGAAGTCTGGGACGTTGTACGAGAAGGAGAGGATGCGGTGATGAAGACTAAGTATGAACTCCCAGCAGTATAGTAAGTATAAGCTCCGGGGTTACCAGAATATTGTGATGTGTGGGGTCCCAGCGCGGCGTTCAATTGAATTGCGCTTTTGATTATCAGACAACTGTGTCTGTCAATGCGCGCTATTTAGCCCCTTTCATCATGTATTTGCCATTTGTGTGGTCAGGAATCAGAGACGAGAACGAACTTGAGGGTGGCTCTGGGAGCATGCGCCAACGACTCGGAATATGCGGAAAAGAACGTGTTGGATTTACCTTTGATTATTCCCGACTATGCCCGAGCCCTCATTACACAAGTCAGTCCCCAGCGCTTAATTCAAGTCTCTCGAAAAACTGTCTTCGAGGCCGGAAAGACAGGACTCCCATGTACGATATGAGCTGGTCGGCTCCTATTATTGTTCATTCGGGAAAGAATGGATCGCGGTAGTTCGCCCGGATGGCAGCATTATATAGCCTTGGCATGACTCTTTGCTTCACAAAACAGCGTGACACAAATGCCATATAGCTTCAGCACTTTCTACGTCTAATTAAGCTAGGTTGGGTCTCCGTTTCCAACGGCTCCTTTGAAACCCCAACCCGGCCAATCGAACTAGTCCGTTTGCAGCTCAGGTGAGCCGTCCAGTCACACAGGTTGATAAGTCGCACTTGAGAAAACAGTGGCGAAGCTCAATAGAGGTGAGGACAAGCATAGTGGCAATTGAATATCGCACAACGACTCCTGCCTCCTTCTTTCTCGTTCAATGACCTCAGCACGGTCTCAAGTTACCGACGAGGGGAATATTTGTATCAGCTTTCGGACTCGGATAAACAAAGGAAGCTCACTAGCTCTCTTGTTCCCAAACTGTCAAGTCAATGTAAAGATGTGCTCTGCTGCGTTGAATAGATGGTTGTGTTAAGAAGGTGGCTTGGGAGTGTCGGTGGATTTCGAATGTATTGGCCGGGCTCCCTGGACCCTTGCGGACGATCGAGTATACACTCGAGACCCTGATATGGCGCAGTGCCAATTTACCTTGGAGTCGCTTGGGCCTGGTATAAGCGGAAGCCCGAGTCCCCTTTACTCCTCGGAGAAATGCTATGTTGGAACTGACCTAAGAACCAATCTCGCAAAATGGTATGAATGGGCCAAGAGCCTTCACTGCTTTTCATTTTTGGCGGGCATTTTCCAACTGACACAAGTCACAGAATCAACTTAGCTCAAGACGAAGCCCTGTGGACTGGAATGACGTCACAGGCGCTTAGACACGCTCTTCAAAGATCTCGCGTCTCAGGTTGATTTTTCTTAATACTATGCTGCAAAAACGTATGGATTCAAAAGGCTACGAGTGAGCGAAGCAGCTGTACTAGACTATTAGACGTATTCAAAACCCATGTCTTGCGTCATCTTTTGCAAGGATCTCCAAGGCATTCAACTGCGCACCCTTCAACCCATCCCCATAAGCAGCCACAACAGATTGGAACACATCCGCCTTGTCTAATTTAACGGTACGAGTGCTCCAATCAATTGCACCTGCTTTATCCAAGGTCATGGTCACCATCTGTGAATATGGTTTCGCCGCCTCCCCCTCCTTTTCGTACAGATAAAATATATCTGGCGAAACGGGCCGCTCACATCCACCTGCAGAATCGCCGACATCCGAATTCAATTGAGTGACGTTATCCACGGCACCGGTGATAGGCTTTCCACAGAAGGGTGTCGCCGAAAGATCTTGGTGGCACCACGCCCACGAAACCCCAAATACCGTCTTCGCACCATCGTGCGAAAGGCATCCAGGATCTGCGCGACTATTGCGAGACGCATTTCCAGCGCATGAAGTGTATGATTGGGGTAAGAGTCCCCATCCCGCTTCGCCTTCAGGGAGGCCGCTAATATGCGTCATAGAGCCGCTGTGCCAGAACGACTATACAACCAGAGTTGATGAGGTTAGCTTGGCGCTCAAACTGAAGCGTTGAGAAGGCATACCGCGATTACGACTGGGTAGTTCCACTGGATGACCCTGCAACACTCGCGTGGTACCATCCATGTACAGACTGCTGCGCGAGTTGCAGGGTCGCAGGTCGTGGAACCATCATAGAGGGCTCCAACCGCGCCTTCGCATCCTCGTTGAGCGGCTGTTCGCCTCACAGCGAGTGCAGAAATGCAAACAGTGAAGAGGGTTGCTATGAATCTCATCTTTTATGACTTTATCAACCAACTTGCGTATCAGTCTTATATATCATCTACAGTGTCCTTGATCTCAAATAATCCTCGGGCATGAGATTACTGGGTGTCGACATAAAGGACAACTTGCTATCTCGGAGAAATTCAAAGCTTAAGAAGACAATTTTCATTGTTCCTAAAATGCTCCATACATTTATTTTTCGACAAAGAAGCGTTCATGGCGGAGGCTTCAGAAGGATGGCCCTTAGGGAAAGCATCTATTTCAATTACTCTGCCTGCACTTTTGCCGACTCCTTGAGCTCAAGTCTGGACGTCTTAAAGCGGTCGATATGCCTGGCAGTTCTTTGAGGCCGCATATGATGAACTTCGGTCGTACAGTTCATTTTTTGTTTCTGATCCAGCAGGGCAGTCATTGACAACTCTAGCGATTCACCGAAGGCTCGTGCGGCTACGAGGAAGCTCAAGGCGACAATCTAACGAAGAGAAGTTCTCGGGGGACTAATACATAGATGGCACCAAGAACCGAAGGATGAGTTGGAGCCGCATGCTCAAAGAATCTCTGTACAAACAACTCCAGGTTGGGTCAAAGAGAAGCGGATAACCGGAAGCGTCAAGGCCTGAGACGAATGGGCTTCCGTACGCTTCTAGAGTTCCCAGGTTTGTTCGTATGTCGTAAACTGGACCAAGGTGGCACCTAGAAGAAACCGTGAGGACACCTACACCCATGACCGACAAGTCCAAGATGGGCTTGGCAAATAGACTCTAGAGCCCGCGCACGGACCACATGCAGGACCCAGGGCCACGTACCAGCGGGGCGACCAGCGGAACGGGAACAGAGACAAATCAGGTCGTCAAGACTGTCAAAGTCGTCGAGATATGGATCTAGGGTGCGTAATCCAGAAAAGATGGACAACAAGCCTGCGTCGTTGTCGACGTGTCAACTGAGGATGAAGGGAGCATGCGTACAGAACAACGGTGATTCCTTGCTGCAGGGGTGCAGCTAAATCCACAGTCCCACTGCGCAATCCGAGCCCAAGAGAAGGCCAAAGGGCGAATACTAGTATAGATGCTACAGCCGAACCTAAAAAAGATGTCGTATACAAGCGCGATATATCGTAAGGGTTCGCAGTCCGAGAAGCGAAAAAGCAAAGGCGCAAGAGAGACGCGGTCATTATGGGTGTCCAATGTAGCCATTAGAATGAGGGGTGCTGTGTCCGAGGCCGGAGGGTGGGTGTGGATAGGGTTGGTAGCTGTCCGTTTGTGGCCCCGATGGTGCGTAGTGTATTGGAATTGGTGGTGGTGGTACTAATTTCTCTGCTTCTTCTCTGCATATTTATTGTTATATCCCATTTTTTCGTAACACGGAACTAGAGCACGCACCCGAATTGATTCTTCAAAAACATATCCAATGCAGACTCCTTCAACTCCTTCTCCTTCTTCGACTCGCTCTTCAGCATGTTCAACTGGTCTCGCAGTTCTTCGTGTTGCTGGTTGGCATAACGAAGTCTGGATTTCATGATTAGGTACATAGCCATGGCTGGTGTCCTCCCAAGGACTAGCCCGGTTTCCGCATCGAAATGACGCGCTAGGTAGTCTGGTAGAACGTCGGAAGGCGAGTCTGGCATGCGGGGCTCTTCGTCGTACTCATGTTCGTCGTGGATGCTATGGTTGTGGATTCTTCCCCCCAAAGGTGACGGTGAGCGGTGATGCCGACCGTTCGTCCGAGATGATGGGGGTACTGGAGGTGGTGCAAGCGGGATTGAGGTGTTGGCTTTATCTTCCAGCATCAATTCCAGTTCAAGTTGCTGTTCCCGAAACGGCTGTTGGGAATGCTGTTGTTGGAGTTGGCGACGTGCACGTGTTGAGGCCTGTTGCTCGGATTTCACTGCGTCGTCAACTAGGGCATCCATGATGATAGTCGGTTCAATTTTGAAGGTGTTGAACGTTCCAGTGTTGAGAGGCACTGATGATGGGCCAGCGGATGCAGTGCCGTCAGATGCATCATCCCCGCCTCTTTTACGTTTACGTGACCCGCCTCGTCCACTGGGCGGCGGCATATTAGGTGGCAAGATGTTGTGTTGCTGTCGCGTATGCTTGTGAAGCGCGTCTAAACGGGTGAAAGACCTGTCACACTCTGAGGATATAGTCAGAAAGAGAGGCCACGGCAACCGATAAATGAGTGACCTGGCAACGTGCAAATAAAAGGCTTTTCTCCGGTATGTGACCGAATATGGGTAATCAAAGCAGTTCGGGATGTCTGTTGGACACCTCGCCGTAGACAAGTCGACCATTCACAGGTATAATTTGATTTGTTGGATCCGATGTGCACTGAGAGTTCGTTAGCCTGTTTGACCTCCCAAAGCCCTCGTCTAAAATCATTTACCAATATGAATGTGTTCGACCAGCGAGGACAAATCCGTAAATGGCGCTCCGCATTCGCCCCATTCGCAAGTCGCGGTGTCTTCTGAATCTGCTCGATGTTGGTCAGTGTTGTTGCGTTTCGACTTTTGAGTTGGTTGGCTCATGGTTGGGGAAGGCTTTGGCGAAGGTTCCAGTGAAATAAGAATAGCGTGCCACGATGGCACGCCTGTCCAAGGCGGGACCTTTCCACCTGGCACAAGGTCACAGAAGACGGTGTTTGTCTATATTTGGAAGGTCCCTTCGAAGGGGTGCGCGGCGCCTGCCTCCTTGCGACCTGATACAACTTTTGACTACTTTCATATATTTACTAGCTCCTGGGTGACCAGCTCGAGTGGCCAGGACAAATGGTGAGGGCCTCTACAAGGTCTCAGGGATTTCGTTCGAGTCACTAAAGTCTAATTCAAAGCTGACAGGAGTGTGGTGTCGTTACTCGCATTCAGTTTCCATATCGGAACTATTATCTCGATTTTTCAATTCACAGAACAAGGTACTTATACGTAATAAAGCCGCACCAGGCCAGGATCTCAAGAAACCTCTGTAACGCAGCTCCAGCTCACTTCCATGACTCGGGGACGCGGAACGGAGGGAGTTCTGCTCTATTTCCGAATTCAAGAATAAAGATGGAACTTGAAGAAGATGATCCATCACCACACTTGGAAGCATCCATCAGCTACTGCTGTGAACGAACGCCCACTGTTACCCACAGAGCTGGCAGGGATCGCGCTGACATTTGCTGCAGAACTCGACATACTGGGGACTGAGTTCCGATTCGTCAGGCCACTACTGCTATTACTGCTTATAACATGAAGAGAATCTCAAAACAATCTTTTCGGAAAGTGATCGCCAGGGTCTTCATGTTGTGACAAGTCCTTGGTAAACATCACCCTAATCGGTGATGGCCCGGCAAATTCTCGACACATTCCAGATGTTTCCTCTCGTGGCACATGTCAGCTCCGTTTGTTTGTTTGCGACTCATCGTCTGGTGAGCGCTGTATTTCTGTCGCTCTAAACCGACCCCAAGACGACTTGCGATCGCCTTCTACGCGACATGGCCTTCAACCAGCCTCTCACAGGCCTAAGAACAGTGTTCTCGAGTGCCGTAACAACCTTGTTTGGTCTGCAGCCCAAGGTCGTCATTCCGTCTCTTTTGGTCGGGTACCTCACCCTCGTGCAACTACTTCGCTGGCGAAATTACAACCTAATCCACCGCAAGTATCAGAAGAAGTGGGAAAATGGAGAGCTTACACCGCAGGAGGCGCAGACAATCATGCAAATTACAGTTACCTATGAAATGCCTTTGTTGATGAGGCTTGGCTTGTCTCTCGCGCTGTTCAAGACTTATGCTATCGTGAGTACTAAAAGAGCCTTCCGGGTTTGCGAATATAGCTCACCCAAGTCGAAGCCGTCGATCTCAAAACTCCTGTTGGCTACCAAGGAGCTAGGAAGTGGGGAGAAGGTTGCGAAGAGATTTGCAGATGTGAGTAGGCGTACACATTCTTCAACGCCTGGTATGACTGAACTACTCGAGATATCATAGACAGAAATTATACTATGTATGTCGTTGAAGTTTATTCAAGTCATCAAAACCTAACCAAACTTCTGCCATCAGCAACGATTGCCAACTGTCCCCTGAGTGGTTTCAAGGATATTTCCCTGAAGAAAGACGACAATACCCCTGCTCAAGATTCCAGACACTCCATCGCATTGGCCAGAATGAACTATCTTCATTCCCGCCATAAGATTGTGAGCTTAATTTAGCGCCCACTCTTCCACACCCTTTTGACCTAGCTTTGTTATCTACAGTCAAACGACGACTACTTGTACACCCTCTCCCTATTCATCATAGAGCCCAATGTGCGGAGCCCTGGTTTTACTCTCTTTACGTTCTCAACAGGACTTTCTAGGTTTGGGCGGACCGCTATGGCTGGCGGCGACTCTCATTGATCGAGCGAGATGCCCCCTTTATCTTCTGGTCGGAAGTCGGCAAACGGATGGGAATTAAAGACATACCCGGGACGTTCGAGGAGCTTGTCTCCTGGAGTAAGGTATGTATGGAGCTATACAGAGCTTCTTTATTCAATGAAGATACAATGCTCACAGCGTCTTCTATAAATACAGGGATACGAAGAACAATACATGGTTCCTGTCGAAAGTAACCACCTCGTGGCCAACCTCACCACCGCAGAACTTATCGCAGCCGTGCCCCAGGCATTTGGCCTCCGGAAGTTTGTTGAACGATTGACAATATGTGTTTTGGAGGACCGTGTGCGGATAGCGATGATGTGAGTGATTCACGCCTACTATTTGCATCACCAGGGATGACTTAGTGCTACTTTATCCGATCGTGGTATCAGGCAGCCAGAGCAGCCTTCATACTGTATCGCGTTCATAAATGCACTCATGGGCTTTTCCGGATTCGTGCAGCGATGGATGTTGCTCCCCCGCCGGCATCCCGTACTAGCTATACAAACGAAACTCCCCAGCTCTTCGTCGGAACGGTCCCGCCCGAATAGGTAAGTCTCCTTGTACTTCAGCTCTTCAAGCACTCATACATTACCATGTCGTCTGTCTGCAGATTCCGCTCGAAACCTTGGTATAAGCCCGAGCGCAGTGGCCTTGGTTATCTCTTAGACCAGTTAACAGTAAAGTTGGGCATTTACGCCGCCCTCCCATCCCATGAGTACGCCATCCATTCTTCTGTTATCCCGGATTACACCTAACATTGCCGGCGACTAGCTTTCGGAGCGCTGGGTACCGATTGGAAGAAGTGGTCAGTCGAAATGTTCTTTTGCGTCGAGTCTTCAATGACTGATTCTGAAACTATAACAGGGGCCACTACATCTCGAGAAATGTGAGCGTCTGCTCCCTCAAGGTCTGTGTTGGCTTACTGACTAAGATCTTACCTTTGATACTAGCTGGCCATGACGAGACCTTCCGGGACGCGGAGAGGATCCAGGGATGCCCTATTTCGGAGCTGTTTAGGCCATGATTCGATTGTGTATCCTTAACTATATTGGCCATCCTGCAAATTGAATGTGTTGGTGTCTCGTGAGGGAGATGTGACATAAGTACGTACTCAGTGTACGTCGGAGCAAATGGCAGGTACACCAGGATGTACGGATTGATTCTGGTCTGGTCTACGTTTGCATTGAGCCTGCAATACATATGATGTGCATATAGATCCCTAAGTAATTGCATACCCCAGAGTTTAACGCTAACTTCTTAGAGGAATTCTGATCGTATGCCGAACCCAGCCGCGATGCGGAGGCAAAACGGAGTCCAAACCTGAATCACCGCTTTCGGCAGGCTTCCATGTCGCTTACCAGTATAATCTAACCACCACATCGCGTTTGGTTGCCTTACTCTTAACCCAACAATGGTTACCACGACTCCAGGGCCGTCCAGAAAGGCCACGCCGCAGCCAGTCACACTGCAACAGATTTCACTGACGCCAGCACCCGGGACACCACAACTACCATCGACAATGCAGCCTTCAACCACAGGACCAGTGGTGAAGCAGCAAGAGGAAGATGGCGAGGGAGATGACGAACTTCTACCAGCAATGGCCGATGATGATTACTCGGCCCAAATGTCGTTCCAGACGCAGTCGAAGGATAACCTCAAGTAAACTCTTCGCCCACTGCTAGACCCGAACTGGCTGACCGTCCTCCCAGAGTTCTCATGGACAACTTCACGCCTGATCAATATGACCGCTTCGAAGCTTATCGACGCCATACATTGAACAAGCAAGCTGTTCGAAAGGTGCGTAGCCATGTGCCAAATTGACGAACAGTGGTGTGATGTCTAGAACAGGTTATTCAACAAACGCTCGGTGTGCAAGTTTCACAACCAGTTGCACAGATCATTGCTGGTGTTTCGAAAGTCTTTGTTGGAGAAATAGTGGAAAAGGGTGAGCAGAATGACCGTCCATACAGTGGAAATATGTCTGACGCTATTGGGCTCCGCGTTTAGCTCGGGAAGTTCAAGCTCGCAGAGGAGAAACAGGACCTTTATCCCCTGACCATTTGCGTGAAGCGTATCGATTGTACCAGGATGAAACAGGCAGGGTCGGCGCTGCACGTCCTGTTCGCTCAAAACGTCTCTTCGTTCGATGAGTATGGAACTTGACCCTTTCCAGTCTTTGCCACCGACAACAAAGCCACTGCATATAATCACGATATGGGTGCCTCGTTGGATCTTATGCCCAACTTTTCCATCGATGTCACAAATACCGTCGGAAATTTTGTTCGACCTGCCCCCGGTTCCCGGACGATTCATTTGTCGACCTTTTCCCGCAGCATTCTTCAACGTTGCCAACGGAATCGACCAATCATCCGGAGTATCATCAACGACCCCAGACTGACCCAGCTCTAATGCGTAGATTCCCATTCAGACCGAACACTACCGTCCTACACTCCCTTTAGAATCGTACGCCACGCCACAGCCATACACTCCTGTTATCTCACTCAATAGGAACAGAATTTACCCAACTTTGCAGTCCCGCATCCGAAGCCGCGAAGCTCTTTCAGTGATCATTCATTTTGTGAAACACGAAAATGTCTTATGACCAGGTCATTGCGTCTGGTGATCACTGCAGTCCCCTACGGCCTCCTAATGCATCATGATCGATGTAGGTGCCAGACTGCATGCACCATTGTGACGCACGGGCCACTCGAGATTGGCAATTAACGATGTCCGCGTGATGGGCTGCCAAGTACATTGCATGATCGGGGCGTGCGCTACAACGGCAAATGATTTGTCTGGGCTCCAATCTGCTCCAATGAAGTCCAAGGCTGTCCAAGGTTCCGCTTTTCCGATTCACCTTGATTCACTTGACCTCTTGATACCGTGCGATATAATGTATATTGCATCCGCTCTCACCATGTCAAGAAACTCCCACTGCGGCACAGTCATCGCTTCCCACCACCATTCTTACTCGTGATTCACATTCCAGCTGTCTTGTTGGCAAGGAAGAATGAAATGCCTTCAAAAGCAGCACTCGACGCAATTTCCCACAAATTAATCGCACTCATTCCCCAAATGTTCTCCTCACCGAAGCTGCCCACGAATGACTTAACCACTGCATTGCTCACCAAAGTCAATACTGCGCTCGCGCCGGTTCATGGTGCACGGCTACTCGGTGTACCTGTCGTTAAGATTGGGTTGGTGTTCCTAGGATACGTCACATTGGTGCGAATCCTGCGGTGGAGGAGGTACAACGCCACACATCGATTATACCAGGCGAAGTACGAGGAGGGAAGATTGACCCCGGAGGACGCACAGAGAGTCATGTTGCTGTCTTCAGGGTATGACATGCCAAAGCTTTTGAATGTCGCTGTGTCGTTTGCTTTGTTCAAGACGTATGCTATCGTGAGCTGTCTACTCTCATTGTGAATGTGCCATGAATATTAAACATTTCCCTATATATTAGCCATCAATATCAAAGCTGCTCTATTCGACAAGAGAACTAGGGTCAAAAGAGAATGTAGCGAAGCGGTACGCCGATGTAAGTGTAGGACTAGGGTTTGCTACTCTACGCTCACCCGCTCAACCAACTAGACCGAAATCCTTATTTGTGGGTCACATTTGCCCGTCTTGTCGCCACATATTCACCAAGACTGGTGCTCTAGCAACATTCGTCAACTGCCCCATCAATGGTTTTTACGACCTTTCCCTTAAAGGAGACGAAAACACACCTGCCCAAGATTCCAGATCCATGATTGCCGTGGCGAGAATGAACTACCTTCATTCGCATTACAATATTGCACGTATCTTTAGCACCTGTTCATCCCTTTGCTGACGCGAAGACCTCACTTCAGTCGAACGATGACTTTTTGTACACCCTTGCTCTTTTCATTATCGAGCCTGTGGTAAGTTCACTGCGTTCTTGCCTTGCGTTATGAAGTAGTAACTGAACGGCACCCCTCATGATCAGGTGTGGACCAGACGCTATGGTTGGCGAGAGTTCTCCCCTCTAGAAAGGGATTCGTATTTCATATTTTGGCATGAAATCGGGAAACGGATGGGGATTGTGGACATCCCTGAGAGCTATGAAGCGCTTTATGACTGGAGTCGGGTATGTGCTTGCCTACGGAGACAGTTTTGATTGAATCCATTTTGATTATTCCATTAATCAACATAGACGTACGAAGAACAGTACATGGTGCCAGCCAAATCCAACCACCTCGTAGCCAAACTCACAACCGGCGAAATGATCGACGCCGTCCCTGAGGCATTCGGATTTCGGAACTTCGTAGAGAGACTGACATTCTGCCTGCTCGAGGACAGAGTTCGAATCGCCATGATGTGCGTACTCTCGGCCCAGACCTACCGCCGTACTAACGAGTACGAACAGGCAACCCGAACAACCACGGTACCTCCACTCCTTTGTCTCCTCGGTGATGGGCTTGAATTGGATGGTACAACGGTGGCTCTGTCTTCCTCGCTGGTCCCCGTCGTTGCCCATCAATTTGGCACCGCCTGAAACCCCTTCAGGGAGAGCCAGGCCTATTGTGTACGTGTTTTTTTGAGCAGTACCAATCTGCCTCATGGATTGATAATCCCCCATCCGTGTCTAGCTACCGTTCCAAACCATGGTATAAGCCAGAGTCCTCGGGGCTGGGGTACATCCGTGACAAGTGTCTGGTGGGACTGGGGTACTATTTGGCAATGCCATCGTCAAAGTATGTCCCTATCAACTTCCCCTTCTTTGACAGTGCTTACCCTCACGATAGGTTGAAAAGCGGAGGGTATAAATTGGAAGAACTTGTGAGTATGCAACATGACTTTCGTCACACTCATTAACGGAAATTTCAATCCTTTGTTGGTCATCAGGGACCATCGAGGCTTGAACACGGTAAGTTCTCGAATCCGTGAAACGCCAGTTCTCTTTGTTGACGAGTTGCAAAGCTGCTCATGAGGAGGTATTCAAAGCTGCCGAAAGAATGCAAGGTTGCCCCATTCCACGGGTTTCTACGAAGTCTAAGTCATCCTAAATGAAAGGACTCAGCAGACTGGGTGTAGAACGTCCACTGCAAAGTGACTAGTGACCGGTTGATCCCTGAAGCTTCAAAGTCAAAGCACATTCTCCGAGCAATGAATCGTGTAATTGAAAGCTAATCAACTACACATATCACTCAGAAATATACATAAACACTTGTAAGTTACAAACACAACAGGGGCATAATCGAATGAAATTTGAGGCGGGAAACATTGAAGCTCACGGGGGCCGACGCAAATATTGCACTATCGGTGATCATCACGTTACGCCCAAGTAAGATCTACTGCGTCAACGCCACTTGACTCCAAAGCTCCCGAATGACCTCCACCTCTTCAAGGGCAGAAGGTGATCGTGTAGTCAGCCCTTTGACCGGCATTGCACGTAAAAGTCGAGGTCGTATCGTCGTAGGCGTAGGCATAAGCCCTAGGGCACCTGGACTCTGTAATAGCACTCTCCCATTAGCACTTGGCGCCATTAATTGCCAACACGACACGCACTGAAGTAATCATAGAACTGAACACCAGAAGCAGGGCAGGTCTGCGGAGTGTTGAAGCTTCCAGAGCAGCAGTTCCTCGAGTTTCCTAGCGAAAACGTTAGTGAACACTTGTTGAGATGGGAGACGTCAATTCATACCGGGATTACCGTCCAAGTTCGCAATACAGGCGGACTTGCAACCAAGAGCGATGCCGTTGGAGTCGAAGGGCCCTCTGAGTGGTGCAGGGCCTAAGTATGAGCGTGCGTGAATCAGTTACCATACTGCACAGAAACGACAAAACTCACAGTCCGGGTTGAGGTCAACGGGGCAATCGGTCGTTGGGCAGCCCCTGTTGTTGGTGATCCTAAAATGGAGGGTGAGCTTCAAATCCAGGTGCGACAGACGTAGGCCGCTCACCTCACAGGCAAATTGTACCCATCGACCAAAGACACTATTATCCCACATGGTTCAGTCAGGTTAACAGCCATATAATTCGGAGGTCTCACCGTCGTAGAAATCTTGGTTTCCGGCTCCAGAAAGGGTAAACTCCGCCAAAGTGGCGGGCGGGACACCCTATAATGAACAAAACGTATCAGTCTCTCGTCCAGACATTGCGACCTTACATGCGTACCGGGTTAGTGCATTGCAAGCCGCCATTGCACCCGCCCGTAATGCAGGAGTTGGGGCCGGGGTTGCTTCCAAAGTTGCAGTTGCGCCTAGCCTAAACGCAGACAATGTCAGGATCATGCAGAAAGGACGCGATGGCATGAGTCCTTACCCAGATTCTACCGGCGGTCCAGTTGTCGGGGACATTGAAGGAGAGTTGGGTGTTGGACCTCGCCTCCCAGCTATAAACTAGGCTGTAAGAACACTGATGCATGTTGAAAAAGACAACGTTCGTTACTGACCCTGTAGGTTGGCTAGGACGAGCGCCTGCCCCGGTGAAGATCTGTTTTAAAATTCAGTAGACATTCGGGAGTATTAATTCGTGCTTTCGTACAGCAGGCCTGAGCAAGAAGGTCAGCAAGTGATGCAGTGAACAGGGAAATTATTTACTGACCAGATAGTGAATGGGCACGCATTTCGAACCTAACAGCCGTTGATGATCAGTTCAATCGAGCTCGTCGTCAAAAGTGTCTGCACTCACAGTGAAGGTTCGTGCAGTAGCCTCGGACACAATAGCGAGAGAGACAAGCAAAGCGGTGAAGGCCTTCATATTGGCTAGTAGAGCAGGTAGCTGGAGAATTCGAGTGGGGAAAAGGTTAGAGACAAAAAACAGATGAAAGCTGCTTGTTCTGTCTTTCCATCGTTGTATCAGCTTCTCTTTTATACGTTCGTCCCGTCCTAAAACGGCAATACGTCTGGTACAGCAGAGAACGGATGGTCCGGAAGTTCCAGTCATCCATCCTGCTGCGATCAAGCCTGAAACGCACTTTCTTGAAGTCTATTGTTGGAATTTGATTTTGGAGTAGCAGAGTGACCCTGCAACACATACGCCGAACCACGAGAGACCGGTAACTTCACGTAAGATGTGCAAGAGACAAACACGGAGAATGCAGATAGTACGGCAGACAAAGTTGCGACAGGTGCGCCAACATGAATTCTGGGCTGTTCGGTACCGGCAGAGACGAGTTTCAGAACAAGACTTGCGCATGAAGCCGTTGGAAGAACCACGCAGGTAGCTGGTTCGCGCGAGTCGGAAAGGAGAACACGCGTAGTACGACAAAGCGAGACCTTTCTGGCCTTAGGATTTACGGGAGTACTGCGCCGGATGAGAACGCGGTCGTATTTGTGGGACAAGGTCGCATGCGATCTGGCACAGCAAAACACGTAGTCCTCGCAGCAGACTGAGCTACATGCTTCATGCTTCAACACCAGGCCGTAGGGCGATAGATGCAAACAAATCGCGCGTCATAACTTCAAGCTCCACCACAATATGGTAAGCCTGCCGATGAGCTCACACCGAGACAGGCAAGACAGTTTGACGCGCCCAGTAAGTAGCATAAGATTAACCATCCCTTCATGGGTTTAGCACGACCGCCCAAGGAGCACATGACGAGCGACTGCGCACACTAGAGAGTTGACCAGCGTTATCGGGTTTCATGGTCGCCCACCTAGAGAGCACGGAGCATTGCTGTGACATCGTCAGACCTTCTTTCAACGGCATCGAGAGCTTCTTCGGAGCCTAGAAAACGGCGCTTCCTGTGCAAGTGGAGAATCAGGGTTCCGTTCCTCGTCCGGAGAATGCATGGGCTGTGAATAAGTTCTTTCGATAGTTTGAGGGAGCTGCATTTCCAGAGTAATCAAGAAAACGCTGCCAGGAGTAAAACTTTTCGTGCGTTGAGGTCGGATGCTGGAGAAGAAAAGGATAAAGGGAAACAGGGGAAAGGGGGAAATTTCAAAACATAGGGAAAATTGTATTCTGACTCCGACATTTCGCGTCACTGCTGAATCTAAATCGGAGCCTTTGGGTTGATCGCCGGGCTGGCGAATATCTCCCAACGATGCATTCCCTGAGGCTGCAAAATCCCATCTACTAATCTCCCTTGGATATCGATTAAAAAAACTCACATTATCTCAGAACTCAGGACCAGCTACGAGTAAAGCGGAGGGAAGCGAGTAGGAAGAACAGATATGAATCGGAAACCTATATTTAGCTTTGCTAACTATATACAACGAAGATTACTACACCAACGAGGTTTTCGCGTATCGAATTCCCAGAGCTGGGAGCTAAAGCACACAGTGCTATCGTTAACGCCCCGTACAATAGGTGAGAGACCAGGGCGTATGGAACTCGACATTCAACGCCGGAAATAATAAGAGGGGATCGGACACCCCTGAATTCTCTCTGCCTCACGAAAGACCTCTTCATGACCAACTATACATCAATCAGTATTACCGCACAAGCCACAGGATAAATCCACGCGACGTACCCTGTTCATAACGTTCAGGACCCTTGTGAACTAGGTAATAAGCCACCACAGAAACCCAACTCAAAATCTCGATCCACATACCAACTCTTCCAGTCTATACCCCTCGCTCTTAAACCTACATAACCAAAAGCCAGTACTTAATCAACACAGGGCCAGAGACACGCCAGGCATAGCCGCCACGCACCGTTTCCCTGGTACACCCGCATGATGCCCAAGCTTCACCAACAGCACGTCCATCAGGTACCCCAGCCCCGACGACTCGGGTTTATACCATGGTTCCCAGCGAAATCTATCCAACCGCATTAGCATTTTTCTTTAGCAAGAGGGGGTAACTTCAGAAAAAGGACATACATCGTAGGCCTAAACCGCTTTCCAAACGCCTCAACGCCTGGCAGACTCGCGTCCAAACCGCACAAAGGCTCAGATCGCGGCAGGAGCAACCACCTCTGCATGAACATCGACAAATACATAAGTCCCTTTGCGAGTAAGTGCATATACTGCGGCTGTGCTTCCCACCTATCAACCCATAGGGTATTAGTTACAGTCGGAAGGTACGGAGGGAGCACGTACATGAACGCCTCCCGCATTCGATCATCCATCAAACAGATAACGAGTCTTTCCACGAGCCGGCGCAGCCCAAAGCGTTCCGGAACGCCGACGACATTGTCCCAGAGCGTCACATTCCCGATGATGTTGTTGATCTTGGTTGGTACCATATGTTTCTCCTCATACGCCTAAGTACCATTCGTATCCAGTTCAAAGAGAAGTTCGATCAATTACTCTTTCGACGAGAAGACGTAGAAATAGAGGACGCACCTGACACCATGTAGCAAGCTCCTCCATCGTGGCCGGAATATCCTGAATGCCCATTTTCCGACCAAGCTCAGCCCAGAAGATGAACACCGCCGCCCTTTCCAAAGGCGACAAAGCCCGCCAGCCATACCGGTCGATCATATTCTGCGGTATGCCATTAAACATCACATCTATTTAGTCAAGTGATTCAAGTGAAACATCAGTCACAAGAGAAACATACCAAAGGTCCAGACATAAACCCATAAAGCGTAAACAGGTAGTCATCGTTGCTCTGAGCATGGTGAGTACCGCCATAGACTAAATAAGCGCCCAACTCACAATCTTGTATTTTCCGTGCAAATAGTTGATCCGGGCGATTGCAATGTTGGTGCGAGGGTCTTGAGCGGGGGTACTGATGTCTGTCTTTAGAGAAATGTCGTGGAAGCCACTGAGTGGGCAAAAGGATGCGGTTGCTACAAATAGAGGTAGCGGATCAGTAAAGTTGGTTGTAAGGAAGATGTGTCTTACTGAGAAGGATCTCTGTCTGAGGGTAGAGTTTTATCAGTCGTGCGATGTAAAGTGAGAAGCATGAGCGGAGAAAGAGAAACACGTACGTCCGCATACCTCCTCACTACTTTCTCAACCGTCGCCATCTCCTTTGTCGCGTAAAACAGCTTGGATACCGTAGGCTATCCCGGTCAGTTGAGCAACCACGGTTAGTTCCCATTCACAACGCTAATTGAGAGACCCCACGTACGATAGAGAACGTTCTAAGGATCCCAACCCCATACCCCGCTCCAAAAGCAAACGGCATATCCCACGCCGACGCAAGTTGCATGATCTTCTGCGCGTCATCCGGAGTCAACTCTCCTTTATCGAATTTGCGTTGATACTGTTGGTGGACGGCGTTGTATCGGCGCCAGCGGAGAAGCTGTACAAGGGTCAGATACCCAAGGAAGAGGGTGAGGAGAACAATGCTGGTTGGGAGTGCGCGGAGGGAGCCTGGGATTAGGGAGATGATGGAGTCGACGAGCACCGTTGCGGTGTTCGGCTGGTTGGAAGACATGGGTCTGATGGATATATGAGGCACCAAGAACGGGTGTCAGGATGCAGGAAGCTAGAGGGAACCTGGGCAGCAGCCACATTTATATACAATGCGGGAGGACATTTCGGGTTTCATGCTCCAGGCTCAACCAAATCGAAATCTTCTCAGCAGACCGATTGGGATAGGTTCCAAGAATGTAATGCTCGCCACTTCAACTTCATCGTTCGTCTTTCATGTTAAAATATGAAGCCGATGGGGTGACTCTGGAGTCTGCAGCTCCAAGTCAACCATCAGCATAAGAGAGGCTCGTACGATTAATTAGTTGCTGAACTGGTTTCAGTTTCAGTTTGACAGGTAGAAAGCTTGGCGGTTGCGAGCGCTGAAGAAGTTGGAACGTATAAAACTAAAATATGGTACGTTTTTGAGTATTGGACTGCGGAGAGCACCATTCAAGTAACTCGTGCCATCTTGGCGGTTGAAGGGGTTTCATGAGTCTGGAGATACAGATATAGAGACCGAGGTACCCGAGAGATGTTGCACCATTACGGTAGAAAATAAACTGGAATAAATCCAGGAAGTCGTTCAAGAAGAAAGACAAAATGAGGCGAAGTTTTCGCGGGACAGTCTCGCGTTGCTTGACCATGTTAGGCGCGAAGCCCACAACCAAGTACGCACACACTCCGCACTCGGCTTGGCGGACCTTGTCCGACTTAACCTACGCCCCTAAGTTTGAGCCGGGTCATCTGGCAGATACTAACCACTGTTCTGACTACTGCTCACTGATATTAGTTCATGAATCACTGAAAACAACAAACGGCATTCACCCACCATATGCCAAGCTGCACTACCACCGCGTACCAGCGGCATCTATTCGGATGGCTTTTATACGCGTTTGCTAGGTGTGTGCCCAAGATTGGGCAAATTTGAATGGTTGGGACTCTGCTTACGGTACAAAAACAGCGAAGTCTTCGTAATAGTATCCCTCACACTGTTCCTGCCCATCTGCCTCGAACAATTCGCGCGTGACAACGGTTTCCTTCTCCCTGACAAGACGCTAACATGCGTCGCCCTCGCCCCTCCAGTCGGCCCAACACTCTTAACATCATTATCGAATGTCACAGCAATTGCGACTGTGGTTGGAACACCCGAAAGCCGTTGCGTGGTGAAACTGGGGTGGCTCTGGGTTGACACTGCCAGCTTCAGGTGAGTACACCATCCATGGGTCTATTACGACCTTGTGTATCATGTGGAGGAGCAACTAACAAACAAACTGGGCTATTTTGCAGTCTATACGTCTATTCGATTTCAGTTGCGCTGCAAGCACTGACAGTCATCTCAATGGGTGGGATCGCAGACCACCGTACGTCTGTCCAGACTCCACATACCACTTGCTCAGGCTTTACTTATAACCAATAATTATAGCCCCCAACCGCAAGCGCCTCCTCATCTTTTTTGCGCTCCTCGGCTCCCTTTCCGCAATCTCCTTCCTCTTCCTCCCGTCCACATCCCCCCTCTGGCCTCTATGTGCGCCCCTCGCAATGTTCGCGAACGTGGGCTTCGGCGCGAGCATCGTGGCAATGAACGCGTACCTGCCGTTGCTGGCGCGAGAGGCACCGGAGGTTGTCGAGTTAAGGACTGCGATTGCCGAGGAGACGAACAAGGTTGAGGGTGTAGAGTCTGAATCGCGACTAGATTCAGAATTTTGCGGTACGACAGCCGCGGGGGAGGAGAGTGAGGCTCACGACCAAGCGCCGTTATTGCTCTCTCACCACCAGCACCAGAATGGGCACTCGCAGCTTAATGGTGAAGGAGTCACGTCCGCTTCCTCCCCATCATCCCTCAAAACCCTCCGCACAAAATACGAACAAACCCTCTCATCCACCACTGCTCGCATCTCCTCGCAGGGGATCGCAATAGGGTACATTAGTGGGATCGTGCTGCTCTGTTTCGCGCTTATACCCGTGACGCGGATGCATGGGAGCACTTTTGCGCTGCGGGTGGCCATTGGGGCGAGTGGATTGTGGTGGGCAGGGTTTACGGTGCCTGCCGCTTTTTTGTTGCCTGGTATTGGTGTACGGCCGGAAGCGTGTTCAGTTGGGGATGGGGATGAGGGTGTAGTTGCTTCGGATTTGGAGGGACTGTTGAGGGATGGGGGAGTGGAAGTGGGAGGAGAAGACGGGTGGGGCGAGGATCCTTTGAATCCGACGAGGAGGCTGCATAGGAAAGGTGTCGGGGAGCTGGATGAGGACTGGAGCATGAGGAGAGAGATTGGGAAGGCGTGGGTACGACTGATGAGGATGCTGAGGTGGAGCGAGATCACGAAGTTGAGGAATACATTTCGGTACCTTGCGGCGTGGTTCTTGCTTTCGGATGGTGGGTATCTATTCATTGCTCCTTTTCCTTTTCTTTCCGTTGCTGCCAACCAAGCTAACCGCTATCTATGCAGGTTTCACAACAATAACATCCACCGCGCTCCTCTTCGCGAAAACCTCACTCAGCATGCCATCCTCGTCGCTCATCCTCATCGGGATCCTCACACCTCTCTCTGGTATTCTCGGTTCGCTCCTCTGGCCGAAGATCCAATCCCGCCTCGGATGGAGCAACCTACGAGTACTCATTTCTTTGATCGTGTTGGCGAGTTTGATCCCAATGTATGGGTGTTTGGGCTTCTTCTTTGAAGGGAAAGCGCAAGATAACGGGGCGGAGGGTACCAGTACAGTGCAAGTAAAGTTTGGGGGGCTGACGACACCGGGGGAGATGTATGCTCTAGCTGTGGTGTTTGGAGTGGTGTATGGGGCGTTCCAAGGGTACGCGCGAGCGTTTTATGCCGAGCTTATCCCACCTGGGGAGGAGGCGAGGTGGTATGGGTTGTTTTCGATTACGGATAAGGTGGGTGGTTTTGGATTTGTCCTTTTTTCTGACTGATAAAGTTTTCGGCACTCAGTCTTCCTCATTCATTGGCCCGCTTGTTGTAGGCCTCATTGCAGACATGACGGGTAACATTCGTTACGCATTCTTCTTCTTGTCGGCGATGATCTGGGCTGCATTGCCCATCCTCGCCAAGGTGGATGTGGAGCAGGGGAGGAAGGATGCAAGGAGGTATCGGTACGAGTAGAAATTGCCTAGTTATCATATGTGCTTGTCCTAGTTTTGCATACGCTATAGATTGCTGTCGTTTATAAATACTTTTTGTGCTCTGTATGGGAACAGAACCCGCGAGCTGGAAATGCTGTTCAGTGGCGGTGGCTGTGCACTAAATGGAGTGAACACGTCGCCACGTCGCGCTGTCATTTCGTCTTTACCACTTGTCCACTTCTGTTGCTCCTCGCCAATAGCAGCAGCACACCATGGACTTTCTCCACAACCAGCTTGCCATTGTGCAAGGCCGACTCTCGTTTGTTACTACCGACCATATCGACTGGAAGCTCTACGTCCAGGCTTTTTCCTGGGCCGTAACCCTCTTTGAATCTTATCTCCTGCAAGTCTTTCATTCATTACAAGGAATTAACAACTCCAAAGGCCGCTGACACTAACATAACCTGTTTAACCTCCACCAGCCTCCGCCAATACCCCCTCTACAGCAAAACAGAACCGCCCGCCGCACTCAAAAAGGATTTCGAGCCCGGTGCATTCGAGAAATCGCAAGCGTACGGCAAGGACAAGGCTAAATTCGCCTTTGTCTCGGGACTCTACAAACAGACACTCGACTCTCTTTTGCTGCATTTCGGATTCTACGCATGGGCGTGGACTGCCGCTTCGAGTTTGGTGGGCAAGTTTGGTTACGGAGCTGATTATCAGGTGAGGGTCGACCGTCCGCTGTGCTGAGCATCGAATATGGAATATGGAATCATCGCCACTGACACAACGCACGCATCTCAGATCCCACAATCCATCGCCTTTGTCTTTGTGCTTTTCTTTGGGTCTACGATCCCTACCCTCCCACTGTCGGTGTACAGCACCTTTGTGCTGGAGGAGAAGCACGGGTTCAACAAAACGACGCCAGCGCTCTTTGTCGGTGACCTCGTCAAGTCCTGGGGTGTCGCATTCTTCCTCGGCGCACCCTTCCTCGCCGTCTTCCTCAAGATCTTCCAGTGGGCAGGCGACAGATTCGTGCCTTGGCTCATGGCCTTCATGTACGTTCCCCTCATGTCTTCTGAACACCCGTCGACTCGAAACTCACACATTTATTCTAGGATTTCCTTCCAGCTGATCATGGTCGTCCTCTACCCCACCGTCATCCAACCTCTCTTTAACAAGCTCTCCCCGCTCGCCGACGGAGATTTGCGCAGCCGCATTGAGGCCCTTGCTTCCAAGCTCAAGTTCCCCCTCACCCACCTGTACGAAATCGACGGATCGAAGCGCAGCTCGCATAGCAATGCTTACTTTTTCGGCTTGCCTTGGGTACGTGTCTGTATGTGTATATGTTTGGACTGGTGCTCATAGATCCACAGAGCAAGCACATCGTCATCTTCGATACACTCATCCAGCAGAGCCAGCCTGAAGAAGTCGAAGCCGTTCTCGGTGAGCCCCCTTGCCCCTCATCCTAACGCCGGACGTAACTAACCACCCTCTAGCACACGAGCTTGGCCACTGGTTCTTCATGCACCCCACCCAAATGCTCCTCGTCTCCCAACTTCATATCTTCACCATCCTTGCCCTCTTCCCCGCTTTCCTGCACGCACCCCCCGTGCTCCTCTCCTTTGATTTCGCACCCTCCATCGCCAAAAACCCGCCGACGATCGTCGCCTTCCTCCTCTTCCAGATGATCCTGACACCAGTTGAGGCCGTTGTGAGCATCGGAATGAATGCGATTAGCCGCAAGTTTGAGTTTGAGGCTGATCGGTTCGCCGTCGAGTTGGAGGGACGGGTGAGGGAGAATCTGGGTGCGGAGAAGGCGGAGGGGATGGGTGATATGGGTGAGAGGCTTGGGAGGGCTTTGGTTAGCCTTCACGTCAAGAATTTGTCGACTGTTTGGGTTGATTGGTTGTAAGTTGTCCTCGTTCTCGTCCTGATGAGACTGGCGAACTCACAGGAACCCTTTTCGTTTTAGGTACTCTGCGTATCACCATTCGCACCCTACGTTGACGGAACGGTTGAAGGGTCTGGAGTACTACCAGGCTGCTAAGAGTAAGAAGGAGTAGACTGTTCGCTTGTTACAGTGCCTGGTCGTTGTCCGACTTATTTATCCCCCATCCATCCATCCATCCATCTCTTCGCACACCCACGCTATCCACTACAGCATTCAACGTTTGATGTTCAACCCTGGACCATGCTATCTAAGAGCCCTAGTGCCTGCATCTACTCCCTGTGTACAGCAGATGTATCACGTCGTTGATGCTACTGTTGCAGGGGTGGGGTACACGGCACCTCGTCATTTTCAAAAAGTGTATGATACAAATACTAGATAGTCACCATCTTATGCATATGTACTCGTTTACTCGCTGTTAGGATTCGGTTGTTCGATTGCTTTGGAATATATTAATATTCGTAGTTTGTGACAGGGGATTTATGGATCAAATGGGCGCTTTCAAGTTTCCGCATGGACTTCGTGTAAACTCAAGGTGTCCGGCGAGAGGATTTGTGGAAACCCTACTTATACTTGGCGGATTACGAGGACCCCTCGTGCTTCTCGTCCTCGCCCCTCCCCAACTGCAACTGTTCGACAACCTTCCCATGCGCCTCTTCGCCCAGATGCGGCTTCCACGAAGCCGAGCGCCAAGGTCGTATACCCGCTCTATAAAGTTCGTCCACCTACAATGATCGAGTATTTAGTCCAGCATACTACCGCAGTAATAACGATCACGCACCTCCTCCAGCGTCAGACCCTTGGTCTCGGGGATGAACAAGAAGACATAGACGTATCCGAACAAAAGCATCCCAAAGAATATCATCAGGATGAGCGGGCCGATCCTGACAAGTATAACAAGTCTCAAGTCAGCAACTTCAACTTGGACTGAAAAATCGGCTATTCCCACTTTTCTGCGATCCTTGGTGCGAAAAACGAAAGCAAAAAGTTCCAGAACCAGTTGGTGGCGCTACCCAACGCGATACCCTTTGGTCGTACGCGCAGCGGGAAGGATTCTCCCAAGTACACCCATCTACAAATTGCAAATCAGATCCACATATTCAATAGTTCGTTTGGCAAGAGAAAGAAGACTCACGGAGTTGGACCCCAGAATATCGAGAAACAAAAGACATGTAGGACTGCAAATGCAATCAGGGTGTCACCTAGTGTATCATGGTCAGTCATGATTCATTGTAGTCGACAACAAGGCGAGAGCGAGAGACGGTGCGCAGCTCACCTCCCTGAATGTTCTGCTTGGTCAACTCTTCGATCGGGGTGTCCTTATGCGCCAGAGTAAAGTGCCCAACCAGGCCCGCCTGCAGAATAGTAATAGGGCATGGTGTCAACAACATGTTTTCCGGAATTTAACTTGAAACGACTTGCGATTATGGAGCAACCAGCTTCCAGTAATGCACCCGTGAGTAAGAGCTATCCCGCAGTCGTGTCAGTGAATCAAACTCACACCTGAGGTTTGGCTATGAAACTTCACCTTTCGTCTTCCCCAAGTCTCTATCAACCTCTAACCGAACGAAAAAGGTGTCAATGTCAAATGGATGTTAAGCGCTCGACTATCACTCACCAGCGCGGGGATGGTGCCAACCACGGATACAGCTCCCAAGATAACCTGGATCACGTACGGTGATATACTAAACACAAAACTCTTCTCAGTACAAGAACACCAAAAGACGAGAAAGATTACCTCGTTCCTGCACTCTGGAAAAATGTGTCTCCATAATAATCTAGATGAACCACCCAATGAAATCAGCCAACTCTGACTCGTCTCTCACACACATCCTTAACCAAAAATATACATACAGTAAAAGTTCTGCCCGTTCAACTGCTGAACAAACTGGAGCATCATCCCATTGACCGTCCGCTTCCACAACATATTCCTGTCCGAGAAACATTCCGCCCAAGTAGCCTTCCCACCTTCGTTTTCCGCTCGGATGGCATAGTCAAGCTCGCCAACGAGCTCGTCCACGATGGGGTTGGAGGGCGAGACGCCGTTGAGCCGGGCAATTACTGCGCGGGCCTCTGCGGGTCGCGAGGTACCTAGTAAATGTCGACTATGTAACAGGGGAATGCATATTGATGTTGGTGAGAGAAAGGGCTATAGAAACGGACAGGTACATACGGCGATTCGGGAAGGAAGAAGATCCCTGAGAGCATTATGAGACCCCATACCATCTGCAGACCGACTGGAATCCTCCATGATGCAGAGTTGGGGATGTTGTGAGTGGCAAGGTCAAAGACGTAGCTGATGAATAACCTGGGAGCCACGCATTCGTTTATTCAACGATGCATATTCCACGTGCGAGAGTATGTAGCTCACCCCACGATAATCTGCAATTGGTAAAGCACAAGCAAAGTCCCGCGTAGCGCCTTGGGGGCTGTTTCTCCCGTGTACAGTCTGAAGTTCGAGAGCGACATTTAGTACAGGAGACCAGGTGGTGTTCGACGTCGACGACTCACGGAACGATTGCTACAGGACAGTTTCATATCAATAAAAATCGAAAGGAATTCTGCTACCCACCTGAAAGAGCGCCTACACCCAGGCCAGCTATAAACCTCCCAAGCGTCATCTGGACAATCGAGGTTTCCGTGCTCGTCTGGACCGCGACTCCAACAGTGAAGATCCCTGACCATATGAGGATGGATCCACGGCGTCCGAGACTGTCTGAAGTGAAGGCTTGGGCCAGGGCTCCTCTATAATACATCCAGGATCACCACTATTTCTCTAGAAAGTCTTCGGGGAGCAACAGCCACCTACACAAATGTGCTTGAAAGTAGGGAGATTACACTGGTAAGCTTCACACTCAGATCCACAGGATGTTCTCAAGCTTACCCAGCAGACAAAAGGGACGTGATAATTGACTGCCTAGAGCTGGAAAGGAAGAACACGCCATCGGCATTTTGTTCTCCAAAACGACGAATAAAGTCTGGCATAATGAGGCATCCCTATCATGTTCCAAAGTTACCGTCCCGCCGGTGTCAAGCGTAACGAGATTTAACCCTTACCGATATGACGCCAATGTCGTATCCAAATAGAAATCCTCCAAACGCGATAAAAATTGCGAGGAGAATCGCAGAGCGGTTCGTTGGTTTAGGATGTTCGTCCATCTCAGCCTACCCTGTTTGTGGACAGAAAGGGGGAAAAGGGAATGCAAGGAAAGCCTTCGCTTCCTAATGTACGCTGTCAATGTCCATGCCTTTTGTCGTGATATCGATGAGAGAAAAGAACCCTCAGCCCGCTCAGGTCGCTCCCTCCGTCAGAAAAGAAGGGTGTCAAGCGACCCGTATTTTGAAGGTAAAAGACCATCTGATCACTGCTTTTACGAAATGGAAACTGCAAGGTGTGGGTTAAGAACCAAGAAACGCTTCGCGAAGTCATGAACTCTGTCTGCTGGTCAAATATTTCTCAGGCACATGTGACATCACCAGCGCCTAGACCTCAGGGGGCTGACCAACACGGCTTGCTACCGTTGGCTACTTGCTCTTTGGATGAAGACTCGAGATCGCTAAACCTTTGAATTTGAACTAACTTGTAAAATGACTATCTCAGGTTGGGCCTCTTCGTAGGGAGTAGCATGGAGGGTGTAGAAAGCTGAACAGCGAATGCTTCCAAGCCATTCAAGCACGACAGTTCCGTACCCAGTACGTCACCATTTAAGCGGTAAGAATCCACGCCTCGCATCGTCCTCATCCAGTTTCTGCAGGGCATTCAACTGCATTCCATTCAGCCCATCCCCGTGGACAGCAGCCACCGAGCGGAACACATCCATCTTATCAGCCTTGATCCTACGTGTATCCCAATCAACCGCCTCAGCCTGATCCAAAAACATCACAACTCTCTCCGAATACGGCTTCGCTTCTTTTCCCTCCCCATCATATAGGTAGAAAACATCCGGTAGCACAGCTCTATCGCACTCAGAAGGCCGCGTAGGGGCGCTTGACAGGTCCTTTGCCACTGCACTCTGGCGACACAGGGGGGCATTCTTGAAATCATCGTGGCAGAAAGCCCAGAACACGCCATATACCGTCTTGGCACCGTCGTGCGAGAGACACCCGGGATCCACGCGGCTCGTGCGCGATGCTTCCCCGCAGACGAGAGCGTTTAACGCAGGGGCAATGGCCCATGCTGCTGGGCCCTCCGGGAGGTCGGAGAAGTGCGACATTGAGCCACTGTGGAATAGTTTCTACATGGATGAAAACAAGATTCAGTTTACCTTCTGGAAGTTCAAAGTAGGTTGAGTGAAGCGTACCGCCCTTGGTCCTGTTATGGGCCCTTCGTAAACTCTACAGCATGAGCGCGGGACCATCCAGGTACATGCTGCTGCCCGGGTTGCTGGGTCGCAATTGGCAGACCCATCGTAAAGCACTCCGACAGCGCCCTCGCATCCGCGCTGCGCTGCCGCATGGAGGGAAAGGATGGCAGGTGTCAGGAGAAAGGTGAAGGTAAATCGCATGATGCACTCTGTACTGAATGCCTCCCAATAACTGCCTTTTATTCACTTTGGTCGCCAGATGGCCTCCACGAATTCTCAAACCATAGACGCGACATGGTCACATCGGCGTAATTTAACGCCGTCTCGGATAAATAAAAGAAGCTCGTCCTTGTTCCAGACTTGCTAACTCAATGCAAAGAAGAGTTACAGTGCTCAAAAGAAGGTAGGCCTATCGCAGAGGGGTGTGGCTTGGGAATGTAAGTAGAAATTCAAATGAATTGGCTGGAAACCCCTTTGTGAACGAATAGACAGGCAGACACTGGGACTTTTCCAACCATCGTCAGCATTTGTTGGCTTAAATCGTCCCTTCTTATCATTTTCGCAATACTAGTTGTATCCTAGCTTCATAGCTTCAACAAGGCTCACAGGAACCCACCAGCTGACTCGCCCTGGGGACGACAATGACGCCACCAGCGCTTATATATGGTCATCTTCAAAGCTTGCACGTCTCGTTGAAACCTAGCAGACGTATCACCACTTCTCCGTCCACTGAGAGCGCAGGCGGCATCAAAATAGCCGATGATAGGTTGGTTGGTTGGTTGGTTGGTTGGTTGGTTGAGTGGTAACCGACGAGGTCCCAATAAGGAACATGTCGGGTTGGCCTTATAGGGCTGGCACAGACAAGCGTCCACGCAACATCATATGGTACCAATCTCATGCGGCCACAAACACCGTCGCACTACGTAGCCAATCCTGATAGGCCACCAAGCCCATATTCTTTCCGAAAAAAAAAGGGAGCATTTTTTTGAGGATTGGTCTGCTCACCACCACGCGGGATTTTGAGAGCCCTTCGCGTTACTCCGCGCAAGACCCAGTGTTTGTTTAGGATGTCGAAACCAATCGTACAAATCGTGGAAGCTGTCGTATGGCGGATCCGGATTTTGAGAAGAAGATAAGGATGCGCTTCCACAATGATGATTCATTATAGCGCTCTGTATGACCGCATATGCATTGGCTTTCCCCACTCCTCCCGAAGCTTCTTCAACCGTGTAACAAACTCTTGCATCCCATTTAAGGCCTCCCCCCATGTAGGGTTGTCCTACCAGCGCATATAACCACAATTAATCTCGGTTCTTCACCACAGAAAAAAAAGGAAGAAACATGCAAAACACATACCATTAACCCCTTCTTCTCACAGATCTCCAAAATCTTACCAAACGGCGAGATCCATTCAGTAACCGTGCACATCTCGTTCCCAACCCAGAACGGGTGGCCTTTTGATCCAGGGCCCGTGACGTCGCAGATGACAGTGAAAAGTTTCCGCCAGGATCCAGAAGCCGTGAACTCTCCCAACGCCGGAAATATGGTGAGGGCGACAGCTTTGTTGGCATCACTAGAGTCAGAGAGGGCTTCGTGCAGATATCCAGCCCAGAAGCACAGAGAGATAAATAGCGGTTCGCTGTGCTCATGTTGCTTTTGGAACAGTTCTTGAAGTTCTATATAAAATATCACGTTTGAGCGAGAGCTTCAAAACCTTGGACAGCAGGGAGAAACTTCACCTTTCTCCGACGCCTTCGCTATCCACTCCAAACAAGCCAATGCCAATTCTGCATATGTCTCAGCAGGCGCAATGTACAATGCCCCGCACCTATGCCTATCTTGCAAAAAGTCCGGCACACTCTTATGATGAAACTCAATTTGCAACGCGTCCCGCACAAGTTTGTCCCCGTGTAGTGTTTTGATGAGCGAGTGCAAGTCTGATATAATCAGCCCCACCTCCCCAGGATCCAGTTTCAAGAAGGCTTCAAAGTCGGGCACGCGCGTTACGTACCCTTGCATCGTGAACAAGCGAATCATGTGAAGGGAGCGTATTATGGTGAGGTCCTCGTCCGGCGCATCCTCGCCGCGGTAGGCTTTCAATGCCGACATGAAGATGTTGGTGTACAGGTTGTCAAGCACCGCAAAAGGCTTTTCGCGCTGCTGCATCCCTGGCGTCCACGCAAGGATGGCTTCCATACGTTTGACAGGAGAGCGTCGTCGATCGGAGAGGAATTTGATGACCGTCGCAGCGTAGATGTATTGTCCAGATGAATTTTCGACGAGAGTGTCAAGGTCTTCCTGGGAAGGCCACGTATCACTCGTCGCCCTAGGATCTTCGCTGTGTTTCCCGATTTCACGGAGCCGTCGTTGAAGGGTACGGTGGATATCTGCCCTGGCGTCGTGCTCGCTGAGTTCAATGAGGTACAGCAGCTTGGTCTGTGTGAGATGGCCATCCTCTGAGATTGCGCTCCGCACTGCAAATTCCGGCCGGCTGGAGAAACATAGTTTGAGGGGTAATTGGCTTTTGAGCACAAGCCCCTCGAAGACCCGCAACAAATGGCTTTGGTGCTCCTCCCCTTGGCATTCGTCAATCCCATCTATAAATATGGAATATGGCAACTTTTCCCAGTTTCCGTTCGAATGAGTCATCACCTCCTTCAGTGGCTCCACGATGAGGGTCTCAATCTGAGTTTCCATTGTCCGGTCAAATATGCTGGGGTCCAGTTCCACAGCGCGGGTGATCGGCTCCCTTGCAGCGGTGATGCTCTGCGCGATTTGGTACGCGATTGTCGCGACGAACCGCTCCTTGTTGTTCCTCCTGCTATCTGTTGCCGAAAAGAAGAAGCTGGCAAGAAGGATGCCGACCGCAGCGCTCCGCTCTGTAAGCGTTTGCATGAGCGCGGACTTTCCAGAGCCGGCGGGCCCGGTCATTGCGAGAATGTAGGTGTTAGGGGCATCGGCGTTTCTGTTTTTGACCCAATCGGATACTTCATCGAGAAGCCCGACGCGCGTGTCTTCGTCGCATTTGGGTGGGTCGAAGCGTTCACGAGAGTTGTGCAGTGCACTGGAAGCCATGTTTGTTCGGAGGAGCTGCAGACCTATTGAGACGTCATTAAAATGCACTATACATCGAGTAGAATCAGACCACACCATAGTTGCCATTATTAGTCGTATGGATGTTGTAAGAATTGTCCACCATGTTCGCATGTCCTAT